>OZ026614.1:54931237-55358737 GCA_964020975.1 Hermodice carunculata | reverse complement strand
GGTCATACTGATGAATAGTTATTCTGCCTCCATGAAATCATGGAGGCATTAACGAGAATACTTCCATGATGGAGGTTTATCGCGGGTTTACCTGTGTTCTATCAACAACAGACCGCTTTTTAATTAGACTATGTGTTCAAACAAAACACAATTCAGGCTATGCTCGACGAATTTTCTTCCAAGATCTGAGGGACACCTTAGAGAAAACAGAATTCCTTATAAATTATAACTAGTACGATTAAAAACATGAACAGGGTTATCTTTACTTTAATCGTGAGTCAAGACAACATCCCATTCCTGGGACCACGACAGACAGACTCTTGTCCTGATCTCAACCGGTTCCAGCCTGTTGGCAAACATCGCGATCAGATTGCTAACGACACAACGTTTGACGAGTTATTCAGTGTTCAAAGAGTTTCTGACCATAAATGATGGTAAATTATTTTTTTTGTAACAGAAACGTGTTGTTCTTGACTAAAACACAAATTTTCTCAAACTAAATTGCAAACTGAAAGTTTTGTAAAAGATTGAAAACTGATTTTTTAATGCCAAAAACCTTTCAGAAAAACACGCTTGAATTGTCGTCATTTTGACTATATAACGGTGCCCAAGTATGCAATAAAAAAAAAAATGTCGGAAAGTTTATACATTTCATCCTCCACTTTATTGCGCAATTTCTATAGCGTATGAAATGGAGGGGCGGGGGTGGTGGTGCCACTTTGGAATATCATTTTTACGATTTATTTTCAACCCTGCTCGCCATAGGTCGCAGAGCTAATGCCATCACTCATGTCCGGCCGGCCGTCAATCCGTCCGTCCGTGAACAATTTGCTTGTCAACAAGATTGCATCAACAATTTTTAAGTTGGCCTCCTGTTTTTTTTTTTGTTTTTTTTTAAGACATGGTCAATGAATGAAAATCTAGGTTGCTTTTGTTATTGCTGGCGCCACCTACTGGATTACGTAACACACAGACCAAGAAGTGAAAAAAAATTGAAGAACTCTGGTGTCCTTGATTTATTATGGATCCTTATGAAATTTGGTGAGAATGTTTTGAAGGCTAATAAGTGGAATCTGAATAGTACTGGTGGCGCCACCTACATGTGAACGGATAACATGAGCCAAAATGTGTTCAAACCTATGAAATTCATTATCATGAGACAAATCAGACTAACTCAATCAAATGTCACAGCAAATGTGTATCATGTCTAAAAGTGCTATATTACATAACATGGGTGACCTTGACCTACTTTCTGAAGTTCACTGAGGGAATACATTTCAGGAGATGATATTCTTGTGATGGTCATTCTCTTTTAATACATTTTGCCATAACAGGAATATCCTACTGAAAAAAGTCTTTGATGCATGGAGTTGGTGGTTTTCTATGGATCTTGCATAGATGAAAAAACACATTAAATTCAGTATTATGTTCATAAATAAAGATGGAGCTTTGAAACTTATACCAACTATGTATTGGGTCAATGGTCAACTTTTGTGAAAATTTGGATGATTTTGACACATTTTAGAATTTCAAAATGCAAATTACATATTTCATTCAAAATTGAGTAGCACAAAATAGACATAAGTGAGCTAGTAGGGTTACTGAATTGATACAACATATGCATTGTACATGAGTATTAATATTTTATACTCAATGAATGACCTTTGACCTTTAACCTTTCAAAGGTCACTGATGGAATAAAAGTGAAAAAACTTACGGACATTCTTTAGTGTCCTTAATTTGTCATGGAACTTGTTAAAATGTGGGGGTGGCAGTAATGTTGAAGTATCATGATACTGGTGGCGCCACCTGTAAGTCAACGTAAAATGTCAGGAAATGTGTTTTGAGACGAGTATAATTCATTATCATCAGAGAGAATGAGACTGATGATTCCAGATGTACATGTATTATAAATGTATACCATGTGATTTTTTTATATTACATAATCTGGGTTACCTTGATCTTCTATCCCAAGGTCTGAGAACATAAAGTGAAGGACTCTCTCATTGTTGTCTTGGCACATGCACCAAAACCTATCACAGGAATTGCACAAATAAGCTACTAGTATGATTATGGGGCAAAGTGCCATCTGGTTGGTAAGTCAGACACTAAAATCATATAAGCTTTATATGTACCCATTCTTGGATTCATCGTGACATCACAGGCAATGACCTACTAATCTGTGCTGGGTGGATACAACTGTGCATTCCCATTCACTCCCATGTTAGATTGGCCTTTTTGAATGCAAATTACGCAGAGCTAGACATAGATTTTGAGTTGCAAATCGCTGATGCTTTTTAACTATACTCTACTTTATTCGTACATAGGTTTCAAAAAAAAAATTGTGTTCGGAAAGTGTACTTTCAACTCTCTTAGTCCAGCATGTTTGACATAGACCATATAGATTGGCATGGGTTTGTTTGACCCTACTTCTTCTTGTCAGTGCATGCTGTTTACACCCTTTTTAATAAGCTCACTGCCTAAAGTGCCAGGATGGTTAATCCAAGAATATATACTATCAGTACAACTTGAGGACTTGCAACTTTGAAATGAAGATGTAGGTGCAATGTAGCCATGGTGCCAGCAGAGCATTTGGCCCATAGACCTCTTGTTTACAGCATATGGTAGATATTAGTACCAAAACCCCTCCCATGACGATTTGTAGGCGGTCTAAACACATCTTCGCCATTGAGTATCATTTTCCACCTTTGCAATACTATTATTGGTGCTAGAACATAGTTACACGTTTCGAAAATCAACTTTCTTTACAAAAAGTATGGTTTCGTTGTTACAGTTACCCCGTTCCTTAATACTTGACATTTTTTCTGTTCTTTCTTAGTTTTTCGAAAATCCATTTTCGTTGGCAAAAAGCATGGTTTTGTGGCTACAGTTACCCCGTCCCTTACCAGCAGACAATATTATACATTTTTCTGTTCTTTCTTAGTTTTGTTTTTTCGACACAACATTGTGTGACAAAAAACATTATTGCGACACTTATGGGTGATTTATGAAGTAAAAGACATCAGAACAATGTGAAGTAGTTCCAAACAATTTAAATCAGGCCCCGGATGTGGAAATAAACGCATGCAAAAGAATAAATAAAAGCATGGACGTATGCCAGACTAGTTTAAGAAGAGTTGGAGGGGAACCATTTCTTCTGAACAGTTCTCTTTTCACCATTATTCGTATTGTATTTGTAGTGTTGATGTATATTATCATGTTTCCCCACTTGCCTTTACATACACACTTTAAAGTTTCATCCTTCGTCCGAACCCCTTAACTTTATACATGAAGTATACCTCTCATTTTTTTTTCTTTTTTTCACCTTTCACCATTCGGCCACACAGTCCAGGGGCAAAGGAGATGTGTCATTTTCCCACTGTTTTGTTTGATGGTACATTTTCTTTTTTACCCCTCGGCCCATATAGGCCCGGTGGGTATTGCTCTCGCCTGCGTCTGTGTGTGAATCCGTCCGGGGGTCCTTGCATCCTTGTGTCCCATCTTCCTAAGAGTCTAACTCAGGTTTGAAGGACACTGACCTTGACCTGATTTCAAGGTCATCAGGGTTAATCCATTTAAGAAAAATACTACAAGGTATATCGGAAGAACCAGATAACTAGGATAACAAAACTTTTACAATTGATCTCCCTTTCGAAAGGTGAATTCAAGTTTGAAGGAGAATGACCTTGACTCAATTTTAAGGTCACCTGGGTCAATTTAGTTTAAAATTGTTGCGCACAAATATCAGGAGAACCAAATCCCCCTTGTGGGCGGCCGAGGGGTTTTAAGACGTTAGCCGTTATGTTCTACTCATGCAAGGCGCCAAATTGTTTATCTGCTACACAACTTAAGTTTACTTTTATTGCCATACCCTTCAATTTTGTACCCCAACCCCGTTAATTTAGGGTGCAAAATTATGATTTTGTCACCATTTCTTTATACATTCTAGGGCCCATAGAAACAAAAATGCGGTCTAAAGTCTGTACATGGTGTATACATATGAAAATTGCTGATTTATAGATGAAATTCTATCGATTATAACACGGGGTTAATCAGCCAACTCTTCCGTTTAAATGTCTGGAGAGTCTGTTCTCTACGATAAGATTAGTCAATGGGATTAATTGTGAAGCCTCAATGTGAGCATTTATAAAAGACTCAGTGTTATACTTAATTACAGATACCATTTTATGCTCCTTTGATTTGACCGAGAAATTAAAATGTATCTCCGTGTCAAGTAACATGCACATTCCATTATGAGAAGAGATGAAGACTAGATAGAAGATTTGCTACAAAGCAAATCTGTATGTGCCTCCAAAGTTCGCATAAAATTAAATGCTACAACTGTGACTTTTGATTCATTGGATGCAACTACAACACAAATCTATAAATATAAGTTTGAATGGCACCTGTACCCATAATAGTTTTGAAGATATTCAACATTTAAACTGTTCAGGTGCCCCTATTTAGCATAAATTCAAATTCTACAACTTTTTTTTGTGGTTCATTGGATGCGCTTACATAGCAAATCTTCAAGTACAAGTTCAAATGGCATCTCTACCTGTCATAGTTTTGAAGATATATAACATTTAAACGTTTCAAGTAACCCTAATTAGCATGACTTAAATTCTGCAGCTTTTGTTTGTGGTTCATTGAATGCGTCTTCATCACAAACCCATAAATAGAAGTTGGAATGGCATCTCTACCTATAGTAGTTTTGAAGATAATCAACATTAAAACTTTTGAAGTGCCCCTAATTAGCATGAACTAAAATTCTACAACTTGTTTCTGGTCCATTGGATGCGCCCACATCACAAACCTACAAATGGAAGTTGGAATGGCATCTCTACCTATAATACTTTCGAAGATATTTAAAATTTCAAATGCCCCTAATCTTCACGATTTTAAATGCACTCAATTGTAAAAGGGCTTGACTTGGATCTATCATGATACCAAGTTTGGAGTTTTCTTAGTGCAGTAGTGTCCGAGAAAATTGTCGGACAAAATTGCTGATAAAGAAGAAAGAAAGAAACTCAACAAAAACGGAATTTGTGTGTTGGCACACAGACATAAAGATCATTCAACACATTAACAAAATGAAATAGACATACAAATGATTCAATACATTGAAAAATAGAAATTCGTACTTCTGAAACTCTAATTGTGTTCCTTCCGTTATTCATCCAACGCAACCGCAATTTAAGCTCCAAGCTCACAAGAGTAACCTGGTATGCACTACTGAATACATTGCGTGCTTGACATTTTTTTTTTCAATTTCGTTTCAATCCTTTATGAACAAACAAAATGATAAATAAGCTGAAGCTGGAAATTGTAGATCCTTCTTCCACTAAACTGAGCATTATATACCATTCCATGCAAAATTGGCTTGATGCATGAATCTTTATTATGTATGTCCAAAACTAAATGAGGTATTTTGCCAGATAAAATACAAGACTATACAATATACACATACCGTCAAGATAAAACAAAACATTCATACATTATCACATATCTTTTTCATCAATAATAGTGTTTTGAAAGGTGGTTGGTGTCTTCCGGACTCGGTACTTGTATGTTTGCGCTGATTCTTAAGCTCTCAAAATTTATTCTTTAATTAAAATCTTTCATTATGGTTCTAATTCAAATTTTGTCTTTGTTCATACATGATAATTTTCATTCCAAAATATTTCTTGTAATATTTTTCTTTTTTTTTTTTTTTTCATTGGGGGGGGGGGGTTTACCAAATCCATCGTTTCCATTAGTCCAAATACCATCCCAACCAGTAATCCAAACGTTTCATTCGGTAATATTATCTATGGTAACTACACAGGGGACGTTTCACAATTACCCATATATGTCCTATGTAAAAGAGTTTCGGGCTTAAAATATTTTTGCGGTACTAGTTTTTACATATATATGTCCGCAGATATAATGAAGATGGATATTGTTCTGCTTCGTGTAACACAGCACCATTAAACGCTTCCTTTTTAATTGAAAAAACATACAGTTTTTTTCAAATTCTGCTTTGAAGTAAACTAATAGACCATCAGACGCAACAGAGGTGGAGGGTTTTATTGATGCAGCCCACAGGTCACCACCATAAAATGATGCACAGGCAGTAAGTTCATCCAAAAAGCTAATATAGAATCTTGCATCAGTTTGTCTGCTTCATAGAGTGTTTTTCTCTTCACACTTCATGCTATTGGTAGATGACTGCTTCTTGATGGCACCAACAAAGTTCCTTTTCACGTAATTTTTGTTCCCTAAAGACGCATTAAGAATCTCGAGTGCCAAATTACACGTATAAAAAATCCAAAACGTAATTTTACCTGGTTTGGCAAATATGATACTTTTTCCCTCAATCTATACCCAAATCCCAATGTTCACAATATTTTGCCAGTTTGTCTTAACCACACTGCAAAGCACTGCTACTTTCCGACAAAAGAACTAAATCCGCGAGACAGGTGCATACAATATCAATTTGTGTTGCCAGTGCCTTAGCAATTATACATACAAACTAGCTGATTGTGTCAGTATTTATGGGCTATACTTTGGCTGAAAATCCATGCCGAGAAATACTAAAACTGTCTGCATGTACTACAAGTCGTTTTTAAATTTTCACTTTTGCCACAAATTTGCAGGCCTTTTTTTTCTTTTTTTTTTGATGATGATGATTTAAAACCATCAGATATTTGACAACAGTAATTACATTTGTATGATCGATAGGTTTAGAGTAACTGGAGCAATTTTTGTTGATTTTACATGCGTAAAAGACACAAAAATACGCACTGAAGTGAAGGTCAATTTTTGGTTTGAAGACAACATTCCAAAGGATTTGTTGCCCGTACACATGATCATAACCACATTTAACACCTTTGCAATACTTTTGTGTGCGAAAACATTTATTATGTTCCTATATACTGTGATGTGTCCAATAGATGCACACACCCCAACAAATGTACCAGTTCAACCAACGTTTTGGCTTCTATGTTGAATACTTTCGAGGTCATATGCGACTGATTTTTTCAAATGGCCCTAATTTGTATAATTTTCAACCAGTTGACTACTCTGAATGCAAGGCAAAATGTCACCATAGGAGCTATATCCATGCCAAATTTGGAGTTTCTGACTCTTGAGTTAAAGCCAACACAAAAAATAAAGTGGAAATATAGGCAAAAAAGAAGAGAAAGAAAGAATATTGGGGAAAAAAAGTATTTCTGTGTTCACACACAGACATAATAACAAATACATAATACGTCTGTCTATATTAATTGATAGAAAGGCTTCCACGAAGGCATTATATACCGCGATAGAATTCACCGTAAACATCAGATTGTGGAAATTGTCTTAAAATAGAAACAGGTATACTGCAGTGCTACGAAGTGTTCAAAGTAAGTTAATAGCAACAATCAAGTTTATTATGAAGGAACTGTACTATGTAATAAGATATCTATAATTACTCTGAATTACATTCAGGTTTTGTTTAGTGCATGTTATACTATAATTTGATAAAATACATTTTGGAATACAAAGAAAAACTTGATCCATTAGGAGTATTTCCTTTTGTAGTAACAATATTAGCATTAGTCTTTAAGATATATAAAATTTCGCAGATCTTTGCAGTAGCAAGCCTGCTTTGCATCATGATCATTTTATTTCGATTTCGTGTTCTTTAATCACGAGTTGCAGATACCGATATTATTGGCATGTTACTGAGGTATGCTGACGGAAGTTCATTGACAACCTTATGGGTAAATTGTATTGATGACGTTTGTCTTCAAATGTTTTAGGCCTTTTGAAATTGGTTGAGTGTGTACTTTGCGCATTGATCTACTATTATTTTTCAGTAACATGACCCTAAAGCGTTTGTGACAGCAAGCTAAAATTTCAATGTAGGAGTATGAGAGAGATGTAAATTGTTATCGTAATTTTCTGGGGGAGCTATTGTTTAAGGTTGTTCATAATGTCAATTGTCCGTTACAACTTTTCTGGAATACTATTATCTAATTTTATGTTCCACTTCGGGGGCTTATCCAATGCGAGACCTAAAAAAATAATTCGTAGAGACAGTCAATTTTGTCATGTCTACTAAGATTTCACCAACTGCTACTGTGTTTTGAGGATAATGAAAGATGATACCCTTGGTTTTCTTCGTATATCTAGGTTATCCAATACGAGACCTAAAAACAATAATTTGTAGAGACAGTCAATTTTTGTCATGCCTATTATTCTTTCACAAACTGCTGCTGTGTTTTGAGGTTAATGAAAGATGGTAACCTTGGTTTTCTTCGTATTTAAGAATATTTTCTTATTTTAAAAAAAGCATACATGCATGTAAATATAGACAAGTGATACCTGAATTTAATGGGTTTGCTACCCTGGTCAAGAGATAAAGTATACAGAACACTGCATTGCAGACAATAGATCTAAAGTTTCTAAACATGACCAAAAGTGATCTGGATTCAGTATTGGAGATTGGTTTAACCTGTTTATGTTGATTAATTTTCAGAAGTATGTTTTGCAAGTCTTGTCCGTTATGTGTACACGTAGGGTAACACGGGGGAATATGGGCGTAAGGGTAATATGAGTACCCCACCTTACAAGCAAAAAAGATAGACATTGAAATCACATACTAGTAGATGTATTATAGCAGACATCATGTGACCAAAGTTGTATAATAACCATATTCGTCAGGTGGCGCTTTAAGGTTTCTACATGGCAAACCAGTAAAAAATATATTGTGTTAACTCAGAAATTTCTTTCCACTTTATATAGCACATAGAAGTGGTAATGCAAGTTTCAGTGCAAAAGGCATATGACCAGTGTGTAAGGCACCTGCTGTATTTTGTTCTCTGAATGGATCAATTAGTTGTAAATTGACAGTCCTCGCCCTGTGACCTTGAAGTGAGGTCAGGGTCACTCCCCTACTGTACATGTATCACCCGCATACCCAAAAATGTCCCCATGCAATTTCAAAGCAATTGGCTGAAAATATACAAGGATAAAGACTTTTGAAGATTTGGCCAAAAAAATGAACTAAAAAATCATTAAAGGTTCAACGATCATTGGACTGTGACCACTACAACAAACTTGGTAGATAGGAACACCCCCAACAAGTTTGAAGTGAATCTAGCTGATGGTTCCGCAGAAGAAGTTCAAAAATTGTCAATTGGCATTGCAAACCCTAATGACTTCGCATTCCCAATTGACTTGCAGGGTAATCAATAGGCATGTAAAATAAACAAGGAAAAAATCCTTTAAAAAAAAAACAAAAATCACTCGACCGTGACCATTTGAATGAACGTGGTAGAGACCCACCCAAGACACACCCCCACTAAGTTTGAAGTGAATCTGGCAAACGGTTTTCCAGATGAGGTCGAAAATGTGAATTACCATTGCAATTTCCATTGACTTACATAGTAAACAATACGAATGTATGCATTGACCAACAAGTACCCGAATAGGATGTATTCATATCTAAATGCGGTCCTACTCTAACACCTATTGAGCAAAAGAGGGAGCCACCTGCATCAGGGCAGATCCATGTATTTAGCATGGTTAAAAGTACTTTCTCCATAAAATAAACAACACAAACACAGAATAATCTTAAGAAAATCTATTAACATATATTTGAAACAAAGGATACATAAATTGATTAGAAATGGGCTCTCTTTTGGTTGAAAAGGTGCTATTTGTGGATGTTTATATAGTATATGGTACAAATCTGCCCTGATCATGGTGGAAGCATCAGTCTGTTACCCCAGCAACACAGGAAGTGAACAGGATCGCAGTGAAAAATGAATGTCTCCTATTGAAAAATTCGTAAAAAATAAGGGATCCATAGCAACGCCACGTGGTGAACAACCTTGTGTGACCTTTCCACAAAGAACATATCCACCAAGTTTGAGCAGAATCTGAGAGATGGTTTTGGAGAAGAAGTCGAAAATAGCAAAAACGCACAAAAATTCATTAAAAAAAATAGAAAAAATCGCAGCGCCACCTGTTGAACAACTTAAGGACTGGGAGTCCCCAGAAGTGTCACTATACAATTTCAAAGTAATTGGCCAAGCGGTTTCGGAGAACATGTTTTAAAATTTCCCTCAAAAATGAACAAAAAAAATCATCAAAAAATCCAACAATCACTGGACCGTGACCATTCGAACAAACTTGATAGAAGCCCACCAAAGGCACATCCCCACTAAGTTTGAAGTGGATCTGGCCAGCAGTTTTGGAGAAAAAGTCGAAAATGTGAATTGTGGACGGACGACGGATGCCTTACCCTCCTGAAAGCTCAGCTTATTATCAGCTGAGCTAAAAATAAGTGTCGGTTTTTGTTTTTGGTTTAAACATACTTATTAAAGACAGGCGCCTCCTGTTGTGCCCAGGTAACTAATTAAACTGACGTCAAAGGAAGTAGTGTGTAAAAGGGGAAAGGACATTTATTTCAAACATGTTTCTACAAATGTTCAAGTTCCCCCAAGGCCTAACAAAAATATAGAGAGATATATATAGAATTCCACATGGCCGTGTCACGGGGAATGGATTTAGACTGCACGAGTTTTAAAACCATTTACTGCGAGCCTGTGGCGAGCAGTGAATGGTTTGAAATGAGTGCTGTCTAAATCCATGGACGGTTTTAAAACTCATGCAGTCTAAACCCATTCCCCATGACACGGTTATGTGGATTTTTTTTCTCCAAAAGAGCGTTAAATCCTATGTTTTTTGTAAAAAACCCGACTCGATTTAGCGTGCTTGCAGCAGCCGCTTCGACTCCATTTTGTTCACTTTCAACATTACGTTACTGAGGTACGTCACTCAAGAAAGAACTGTCAGTTCCTCCTTTCTATCTTACGTAATCTGATTGGCTTACAAAAAAAAAAAAAAAACAACAACCAATAGGAATCTCTCTTTAATTCCATTTCGCTCCTAAAACCGTTCCACACATATGTTTGGAACGATTGTGTTTCCACATGGGTAACAAAAAGAGAAAAACTAAACTGTATGTGTATTCAGAGAGGCCCTCTTTGGGGCCATATACTGTTACAAAGTATGTCGCCCTCTGGCGGGCGTACAATACATTACATAAATGGAAATAAAATAGCCAGACAGCCTACAGGAAACTTGTCTACAGAAAACACATTTATGTGTAGTTCCGGTAACCCGACCGCACCCTACTGAAAAGGCGAGACCTAAATGAATTGAATTGATATTTTTTTGAGAAGTGAGCATATGGCCCTGTCTGTGACAGTGATGTGACCCGCATGTCCCCCGTGATTGCCTGGCGTCAAACCCGTGCTTTGTGGCGGGAAATTAATAGGCCTTATTTTAAGGAGATTAAGAAAATATTTATTGACGTTGGACTCGATAATTTGATGTACCGTCAAGATGGACTGTGGGTTGACAAATTTCATAAACTGAGTGTAGACAACTTTATACAGAGCTTTTTCACCGAGATTGACAATAGGTCATCATTACATTTTTACAGCTTATTGAAGCGATCCTCTTTTCGGGAGGAATATCTTTTTACAGTGAATGATTTTGAATCGGCTCGCTTGAAGTTTATGGCACGTTCTGGATGTTTAGGTATACAGGAGAATTTATATAAATGGAATTTAGCATCATCTGCGACTTGTAAATTGTGTGGTAGCAGCTTAGAAAATATTTGTCATTTTTTGCTTACATGTCCAACACTCAATGCTATACGTCTGAAACTGTGGTATGAACTCGAATCCACTTTATGCGACACAGGTTATACGCACGTGCGGGAGCAGTTCATGGGCGCTTCCGTGAACAGTAAATTGTGCTTTCTTCTGGGTAACTCAGCTAATATTCATGGCGACCAAATTGGGATTATTTTTGATGGTGTATGCAAACGATTTTTAAAAGAAGCTTGGCTTACCCGTAAGGCCTTGGTGGACGGGACTTAACTAGTATCACATACTTTTAGTTTCATTTTCTCATTTATATTGCCCTAAAGTAGTCTCCCACGGGGAGGTGTGTGTGTTGGCTGCATTTTTCCGGATCGCTCCCTCGTCCCGTTTGTCGTCTTTTTTTTTTTTTTTTCGCTGGATGTGGGTTGTGATCCGGGACGGTAATGTCAGGGCTCACACCGCCCCGGGGGGCAGGGCGAAAGTGTGACTATATTTTTACTCCTGTATATTTATATTATTTGATGTTTTAAATGACTATGTATGTCTATGTGAACGCACCACAATTTTACCCCTGGTTTGTGGTGCCCCCGTGTAAAAGGGGTAGTTTCGTAAATAAATAAATAAATATGCATACGCCGTATTCTCCGTGGTCCAGCGAGACTTAATTTACTGATACGAGTAATAGTATGGAACAAGCCATATATTGTTATGTTTATTAACATTCGCTATCGCTTGTGCCGACATGAAGCTCTTCACGCTGATACGAGTACTGATGTAGCAATTGCTTCGAAATTTCACAACCACCCCTCTGGAGACCCCTAGGCCTTTTCTTGTTCAACAGGCGGTGCTGTGATTTCTTAATTTCTGTGTGTTTTCCATATTTTGGACTTGAAAATGGATTTAAAGATATCTTCAAATACTTAAAAATATCTTTATATATGTGATGATATTCTTAAATCCATTTACACATATTTCTAAATATTTAAAGATATCTTTAAAACATTGAAAATATCGCTAAACATTGAATAAAACAAGAAACGGCGTTCCACTAAATATATATACATGTGTGTGTGTGTGTTTATGTGTATATATATATGTATATATATGTCTGTCTGTCTGTCTGTCTGTCTGTGTATGTGGATAATATAGCATGACCACTTCTTTTCTTCCAGAGAATAGTCCACCTGACAGATATTCGCAACATATTTCCAGTTACCTCCCTCACGATTGCTTTCTTTCTTTCTTTCTTTCTTTCTTTCTTTCTTTCTTTCTTTCTTTCTTTCTTTCTTTCTTTCTTTGGGGGTTAAAGTAAGCCATGTTTAAAAACGTTGCTTTTAAAGAGTCAATGTCATGTACCCACTGAACAAAAATAGGGTATACAGGGAAGGACTCTCACTCAATACTATGTGAATGTTTGTAAAGTAATGTTGCATTCTTATCAAGTCTCATCAATCAAAATGAGCATAGTCGTGACCGGGATTGCCCGATTGACACTACTCGCAGCAAGTTTGCCTTCTTCTGAGCAATGCCAAATAATTTAGCTGCTAAAGACAGAACAAGAGTTCACAAACCTTGGGGTTCCTGCATGGTCAAAACTCAGGCCTCATACTTAGACGCCAGGACGAGGTCATAATTGCATGAATAAAAATATAGACGTTCTTGGAAGCAAGTTTTTCCATAACCTTGTGCATGTAACACGGGGGCGAAACATACCGTACGAAAATACTTGGTACGCAGAGATTTGGATTTTTCTTAGGAATAGAGAGAACACTTGAGAGGGATAAGTCAGGACATTTTAATTTGTCGACTCATACTTTCCCAGTTGCCTGCTGCAAATATCAGTCCTGGAGTAGATCATGTTTTATCACATTTTATATTTTTATTGTATTTACATCTGCATGCATTTTCAGTTGATATAAATTCAATAAAACTATCATCCTGAAACCAATTCGATATGATGTGTTCGGCCATACATGTTCTGTGCAAGACTTATCGAGAATGCATTTTTTCCCTATTTTTGGTGAATTTTGTTGTGTTGATGCTATTTTTGGCTTCTGCAAAATAGTCACTTAGATTATGCTAAAATTTGGCCCCTCCACAAGGTACTTTTCAACAAAAGTTGTCTAACAAGGGGATGTTTCTCTGGATCTCAGATTGTTAACGAATTTACCGATTCCCGTGCTTTGCGGTATTTGCATTCATTTTTGGAGATCACTATGCAAGTCAATTGCAATGGAAATTAACACTTTAGATGTCTCTAAAATCATCCACAAGATCCACTTCAAATTTGGTGGGGATCAATTTGAATTTGTTCAAATGATCACGCCCTGGTGATTTTTTTTGTGTGTGCATGTATATATATGTGTGTGCATGTATGTGTATGTGTGTGTGTGTGTGTGTGTGTGTGTGTGTGTGTGTGTGTGTGTGTGTGTCACTTTGACTGAAGGAAGCACTCAACTCGAACCCTTTAATCTCCATGGGCATTTATTGACACTAGGACATCATTGCGACATCATAGAGACATACTGCAACAATATACATATAATCATCTTTACTACTCATTTGGTATAACTTTTAACTTATATATCATTTATTGTAATATACCATTTATCGTAACTATTTTTAACACTTGTTCACTTATAACTTCATATACAATATTCTATTAAACAATATACGAAGTTTTAACAATATGACATTTCACCATTTAACAAATACTTCAATAATCTATGCTCTTGGTAAATAATTCATAGTTAAATAGAATTTCTAACCATTAATACGGCCAGTGAAAAAAGTAAGCTCAAACAACAGCGCACCTGGTGTCAATATATGTAACTAAAGAGAACAAAGCGTAAAACACATTGAAACCACCGGAAAAAAAGTATCCATTATTAAAACCCAAAAATGCCAAACTTTTATGTTCTAGTCGCACAAATAAGAATAGTCCTATTTACATAGATTAATAAGAAAAGTTTACTTTTAGGCATGAAATTACACTCTGAATCGTTACTAACCCTTTGACACTTGAATGCACGCAATGACTTAACGACGTGCGCACGTGCTAACAAAAGAAAGGATATTTGTCGCCCATTCCTTTGACCAATTCATACAAGAAAATACGCTGCCAATAACTGAAGCTCATGCAAAATGAATCTTTACATATATATATATATATATATATATATATATATATATATATATATATATATATATATATATATATATATATATCTTTAATGTTAACCCTTTTTAACCAATGTTAAATACTCTTTTCTCAATTCAATATACTCCATATACGTGACCTGTACAAGCTATCAACTTCATTTACACCTTGACATAACCTGATTTTACAACACTCTTTTACATGTTTTATGGCTTTTAACCAGCATTTAAACTAAATGCATACTTACAAAGCTATTTTGCGGGATTGCACGGCCTATCCAACCCCAGTAAAGCACAGAACTTCAACAATGTTAGCACGTTAGTTCCTTCGACGCTTGTTAGTTACATTATATGCAGGTGCGGAGGCAATCCCCTAACTCAGCTCTCTCGACCTCAATACCACTATTTGGCTCGTTGAAAAATGGGGATTGTGTCTACATGCAGCCTGCTAACAGTATATATATATATAGCAGCGCGAATGAATCGCCAACATTATAATATAAAATGAAAGTAGTACCTAAGCAAAAAAGGGAAAAAAAACTAAAGAACCCTACCCTCAATACATTATTACCCCGTGTACACGGTACCATAACACGACAGGGTTTACAAAGACACATGTATAACAACAACAACAACAACAACAAAAAGAAAAACCATGGAGATGTATAAAAAAAAATCACACGAAAAATACAAAACACGAGCTAGTGTTTGACTATATATATATATATATATATATATATATATATATATATATATATATATATATATATATATATATATATATATATATATAACGCACCAAAACTCATAAAAATAGCAAATATATATATATATATATATATATATATGTATGTATATATATATATATGTGTATATATATATATATATATAAAGATTTTTTTTTTTTTTTTTTTTTTTTTTTTTGCAAAGTCTGGAAACAACTTCTCCAAAACCACCTCGGCATTTGCTTAAGAATTACTTAAGGCTACTTCTGGTGACCCCTGCCCCTTCATTTTTTCAACAGGTGGCGCTGTGATTTTTGTTATTTTAATGAGTTTTTGTGCGTTTCTGCCATTTTGGACTTCTCTAAATCTGTCACCCAGGTTGTGCTTAAAGTTGACGCAAAACACAAAGTTGTTCACTGGGTGGTTTCACTCCGGATCTCTGATTTTTAACAACTTTTTCAATTTGGGTATTTGTCGGTCATTGTATACATTCCTTCTGATTACAATGTGAGTCCAAGAGATTGCAACGGAAATTCACGTTTTCGACACCTCCAAACTCATCCGTCAGATTCACTGCAAACTTGGTAGGGATGTATCTTTGGTGGATTTCCATTCTTCCCTCATCCGCAAATGGTCACGCTCACTTTATTTATTTATTTATTTATTTATTTATTTATTTATTTATTTATTTATTTATTTATTTATTTATTTATTTAGTTAGTTAGTTAGTTAGTTAGTTAGTTAGTTAGTTAGTTAGTTAGTTAGCTATTTAGTTATTTATTTAGTTATTTATATATTTATTTATTACATTTTTTCATTTATTTATTTAGTTAGTTAGTTAGTTAGTTAGTTAGTTTACTTATTTATTTATTTATTTATTTATTTATTTATTTATTTATTATTTTCTTACTTATCTACTTATTTATTAATTTATTATTTTACGTGCACGTGGTGATGGTCAGTATAACAGATAAAATGAGATACATATGGTTGATCTTCACCCAAAGCCTATGTCATATGACATATTTAGTGAATTTAGTATTTCGAGTTATAACGTGAGAACGAATGAAGCCATTGTTTTGAGTGGTCACTTGATAATTATTGATCCAGCGCATGGGTATCTGCACATGATGATCTCAGAATCCAAAGATCACAGGACTGCTTCATTATGTCCATCCAAGGTCAGTTGAGCACAGGACTGTCGCAGTCCTCTGGATTTTTAAAAGTTTTTATTTTCGTTCAAGCATGTTAGTACTTCGATGATGATGATGATGATGATGATGATGATGATGATGATGATGATGATGATGATGATGATGATGATGATGATGATGATGATGATGATGATGATGATGATGATGATGATGATGATGATGATATTACGGTGTTAATTCCATCCAACATCCAATAGGTCTCGGTGTTAATGCTTACAAATGTTCATTTCTTATTCGCATGTTTTTCGACACACTGCGCAAGAATAAATGATCATCCCATCAGGACAAACATTAAAGTATATTTTGAGAAGTGGAGTCAATGTTGAATAACAAATTGTGTTTCCTTGGTACAATTTCAAAGCATTTTAACTTAATTTTTATTGCTTTTGGCATGCATCACTTGAAGTTTACATTTTTCAGATTGGCAAGTCTTGACAGTTTTGCCTTGAGCATCCATCAATATTTGGTATCAAGTACCTTTTTAATTTATCACCAAGCAGTTTTTAGTTTTATCGGTAATTTCACCACATGATCCCACTTGAAAATAGCGACAAGGCGTGATAAGATACCGGATGAAGTCAAAGACAATGCTGTGCCAGGAACGGTACAATGACAGTAAGCACAATCCTGTGCATCCTGCTGCACAATCTCGGCACACAATTGCGCTCATTATCAGCGGCCTTTCTGTAAACTACATGTACTCGTTTCCTAAAACCAAATGTTCAACTCAACATCATCGGATCCAGTTTTTACAATTTCCAACAATAAAAAGGCCTATTTTATATTATCAAAATTACACTTATAATATAGCATGCATAAACCAAACAATATTTTACAACTTTTAGGGAAAATTAAATATTTAAAATTCTTTTTATTTACAAAATATGTATTTTTTTAACACCTTTTCTAAATTCATCCAAATTTTAATTGTACCCAATAACGAGCTTACGATGGTACTCTGGTTTCTCTTCATCCACGCATAAATCTTTCGCCTTTTACTAAAGATTTCCGTGGAGAGGAACATTACAATGAGTCTATAGACAAATTTCTTTAGCCCTACAAGATAGGGCAGTAAGCCAAACAAGGAAATTTTGAGGACTCCGGTGCCCCGCGTATATGGCGTATTCTGCGGTCCGCACTGCCCATGAGGCATCCCGTCAGTTTGTGTCGGTGTCGCACGTCACCGTTGGCAATGAAACAGAGCCAAACAGAAAGGTTTCCGTCTTTTCGCCAGAAAAGAACAATATTAAGTTAAAATTTTGCGAATAATAGGCCGTAATGTCAGAGTATTTAAAGGGGCACTAGGCTAGTTTTCCAGTGACGGTGTCTTATACATTATTAGAACCAAATTTTTAACATAAGCAAACACTAAATGACAGTGACTTTGCCAAGGCATTAAAGAAAAATCACACGTCCAGCTGGGAGTTCTCAGTTCATCTAATACACCTGGGCCCGTATGCATAAAGGAGGTGTAACTTACCCATGGTATAACTTAAAACAGTTTTAGTTACCCCTCAGTTCATGGTGTAAGGAAATTGGTATGCATAAAAGCTGGTGTAGTTTTAACCGGGGTAACTAATTCATGGGGCAGTTACGCCACTGTTTAACTGAAGACCTTGATACAAGTTTTAACCCCCTTTCCTGACACTGGCCAACTGACCTGTCCTAGGTGAGCACACTGAGGACAGTCGTGTGACTGCTGTCCCCTTTTATTGACAGATTGAATTACGTGACGAGGGTGGCAAGGGACTTCAGATTTATGTTTGTCAAAGTGAAATTGAATGTACACACAGTGGTCAATAATGGAAATATTACTGATTTTATATCTGTGCATGATAAACAATAAACTTATATGTGTGTATCTAATCCTCAAAATATGTCTGTGTTATGGATAACATGATGATGTAAGTGATCACTAGAGTTTCAATAGAACATTAAAATTTCTATCTGCCCCATGTAACCCCCTTTTTCCAAGTCCAGTCACAACAACCATGGCTGCACAAGGCGCAGACGGCAAAGCCAAAAAGAGGAGGAGGGGAATTGGCAGCATGAGAAAAAAAAACTTTGTCTAGCTATACCCCACTGTTATAAGTGCGCTATCCCTTTGTTAGCTGCATATTGTAAGAAGTATTCAAATAGACATATGCAAGGTATACATTTTTAAACATGTAATGGTCAGTAGATTGTGGAACAGGCAAAAATTTTGATCCTGCAATCAATCGTCTCATAAACAACAGTTCGTTTGATCAGATAATACACTTCTGTGAATGACCTTTCATCAAATGTATACTTTGCATATGTTTGTATGCGCACTTTTTACCCTCGGCAAATAAAGTTCCGGAGGGTATTGTCGTCAGCTGCATCGTCCGTCCGTCTTGTCGACGTTACCGCGATATCTCAAAAATATTGACCACAGCTTTCCCAAATTTTTGTCAGAGATGCATCTTATGATGGACAGGTTCCAATTTAAAACTAGCTTCCTCTTTGTATTTATAAACTTCTTACGAAACTTTAAAGAATTGATCTTTTAGGCCGTCTGAATGGTGCACATGGGGGCGACGTTATCATGATATCTCAAGAAGGATCCAACGCAGCTTTCCCATTTTTTTTTTCACAGATGCACATCATAATGGACCACATTCCTATTGAAAACTAACTTCTTATTTTTATACTTGTGAAACTTTTGAAGTGTTTATTTGATGGCAGACCGGATGACGCACAGTACAGTGGTTTATGTCACCAGAACTTGCCCCAAGAACAAATTCAAAAGTGCTCTTTCATTTCAAAGACAATAATATTGAAATTGTATGTAAATTATTCTTCTGCGAAGTCTAAAAAAATGCTTAATTGAGGAAAAAAATTGTGGGCGCCGTGAGTAATCCGTTCTCTGAACGCTATTTTTACTTTATGGAGCCGGAAAAGAGATATTTGCACTGATTATACTGTGGCATAACAGGACCCCCAGAATCAAATTACAGCCTTATTAATGCAGGCCCTTCAGTCAATGTTTCGTATTGAAGATGTCTAGTTTTTCTTTGTGTTTGTTGAATGTGTAGACTGTGGACTAGTGTTAAAAATGTTTTTCATTCTACAACAAAGATTCTAATATTATTGCAAAAGATCTGAGGAAATATCACACATTTTGCAATAATATTAGAAGCATTGTTAAAGAAGGAATAGTATGCTAACTTTTAGAATATGTCAACGCAGGCAAGGTCATTTTATGGTTCAAGTATTTGAAATTCATTTTGCCAAACAGTTTGCTTTGATCATTAATATGGGTGAAGACATAGTATGTGTTTTATATGTTGCATGAACTGTATGTAACTTAGTCAGACCCGTCTGCTCGTCTGTCCGTTCTTGCGTAGGGCCTAGCTGTACCATATTTCCTATACCCGTGGGCTCACACTAACCTAATGTTGCGTGGAGACACTTCCTTGAATGGCGGAGTGTCATTTGCCATAATTGGGTCACTGTGACCTATTTCTCAACCTTTAACCCCACAAGAAGTTTCGGCTTGTGCAAGCCATATTTCTTAACTATACTTAAAAGACATGTAACGCACGACTTAACAATCAAATTGCATTTAGCCGGACAGAGAGACTAGGTAGCGGGCAAATTTTAATAAAAAATGATTGAACATTCGAGTAAATTTATTTGTTAACAAAATCTTGCCAGAAAATCTTCATCTTGCACATGTTTATAAAAAGTAACTTTTCGCATGCAATATACGAAACGCATTTAACTTATCTGAAACAAACCTCACCTCTTTCGAACACAGTTTTTAATGTATGTTTACACATATTTGTTCAAACCATTGGAGAAAACAAAATACGCAGCCTGGGCCTGCTTTGGAGGCAAAATATTTTATTGCAGAATTGTTCTTGCGCTGATCAAGGCACACATGAAGGCACAATTCTTTTACTTTCATTGAAAAATTGCTTTGAATGGAAATAGAATCAAACTAAGATATTAACTTGGCCTGATTTAATAAGTGGAAGTCATTATAAATATCATCTAACTGTTAGAATACCTGACCAGTCACTAAATATTTTATTGTCTGCAAAGCAGACCAAGTTCCGGCTAACTTGGGGCAAGGGTGTAGAATATTAGGGATGGTCAAGGTAAAATCATATGAGGGGTCAAAGGTAAAGGTCATAGTGACCCAAATGCACGACACAGGCATATCCCGTGAAATATACAGCAGCGAAACGGCGTTGGATTAGGTATTATGGAACGATTGAAATATTCCCGCGTTTCGAAGTACAGCGGGAATTGTTTTTTTTTAAATGTGTTACGCAATAAAGTAGCTTACGTGACGGAAAATGGGTGAAGTAAGAAGAGGGAGTGCGGAGCATGGTCACGTGGTTTGTTTTTTGTTTTTTGTTTTTTTGTTTGTTTGTTTGTTTGTTTTTGTTTTTTTTTTTGGGGGGGGGGTACGGTTGCAATGCAGGTATTCAGTCACTCTAGTTCGGACCTTCAATATATACACTCGAAATTTATAAACGATTTCAATTTTAAAGGAGGTTTCTGCAACGAGTTTTGTTAATTTATTTATTTTATTTGTTATTGTTATTGTTGTTATTATTATTATTATTATTATTATTATTATTATTATTATTATTATTATTATTATTATTATTATTAAATGGAGCTGATCTTTCGTACTGTTGGTATCACTCTTTGACATTTTATCATATATGAACACTCACTTAATGTACAGTGTTATAAGTATTTACGTAACATGTCATAACAGGTCCCTCGTATACGAGGAAATAGACTTCCACTGGGACTTACACCTCCATTAAACTACCCCCCTGGCAGGTTTAGAGATCTAGGGTAGTTTAAGGCCATTTACACCATGGATAACGCTATACTTCCTTCTTGCATACGGATTAACTTTACACCAGGGGTAACTTTGCAACACCTTTATGCATATGGATTAGACTTTACACCATGGTTGTTCCCTGGAATAAGCTAAACCACCTTTATGCACACGGGCCCAGGTGTTCCAACACTGTTGTAGAAATAGGCATGTCAGGTGAGTTTAACACAACAGGAACTCCCTGCACCCATGGAGGTATATAGGCCCCTACCTCCCTGATGTAACGTTTCATATAGTTTGTTTATTTCATTTTTGTCGAGACAATGTCTAAAAGCACAGGGATTTGCATCAGAAAAATAAAATGTGTCAATATTTGTTGCGTTTGTCTTGCTCTCTGATCGAGGGCGCCGGACTGTGGGCTCGAGTCACTGTACAGTGACCCGAGCCCACAGTACGGCGCCCTTCATCAGAGAGCAAGATAAACAACCATAATTAATATTGACACATCTTTATTTTTCTGATGTGTCTAAAAGTGGTACTTTTCTACATTTCACATTTTGTGCACCATAGATGCTCAGCTGACTTGTCAGTAACTGTGCTTATCTTAAGTTATGGTCCTTCCTCCGTCGTCTGTCATCCGTCATCAACAATCGACTTCTCCAAAACCGTCAGCCAGATTCACTTCAAACTTGCTGGCAACGTTCCTTGGGTAGGTCTCTACCAAATTTGTTCAAATGGCCTCGCTCCAGTGATTTTGTTTTTCTTTTTAGGGGCAAATCTTAAAAAATCTTCCCCGTAACCACTCACCAGATTGCTTTCATATCGCGCAGGAACACTTCTAGGGGCTCCTAGTTCTTAGTTTGTTCACCAGTTGGCCCTGCGATTTGTGTGTGTGTGTGTGTGTGTGTGTGTGTGTGTGTGTGTGTGTGTGTGTGTGTGTGTGTGTGTGTGTGTGTGTGTGTGCTGTTTTTGCTGTTTTTTTGCCTTTTCCTCCAGAACCGTCACTCAGATTAAGCTGAAACTTGATGGATATGTTCCTTGTGGAAGAGTCAAACAAACTTGTTCACACATGGCACTGCTGTGAATTCCTGATTTTTAACGATTTTTTTTTTCCAATTTGGGTTCAGATTGGTAAATATACCTTTCCTATTGATTAGTATGAACGCCAATGGACATTCTAATGCCAATTCACATTTTTTTTACTTCTTCTCAGAAACCGTCAGCGAGATTGACTTCAAACTTGGAGGCATTTAATTGTACCTTGGGTGGGTCTCTGCCAGATTTGTTCAAATGGACACGCTCCATTGAGTTTTGGATTTCCTGTGATTTTGTGTGTGTGTGTGTTTTTGTTTTTGTTTTTGTTTTTGTTTTTGTTTTTGTTTTGTTTTGTTTTGTTTTTTTTTTCGTTTTGTTTTGTTTTGTTTGTTTGGGGTTTTTTTTTTTGTTTTTTGTTTTGTTTTGTTTTTGTTTTTGTTTTTGGTTTTTTTTCTGTTTTTTTCTGTTTTTTTTTTTCTGTTTTTTTTTTGGGGGGGGTTTGTTCTTTTGGGGGCAAATCTTAAAAAATCTTCTGCCCTGAAACCGCTCCCCCGATTGCATTGATATCACACAGGGACATCCCTAAAGACTCCTAGTTCTTATTTTTGTTCATCAGGTGGTGCTGCAATTTTATTCTATTCGTGTGTGTGTGTGTGTGTGTGTGTGTGTGTGTGTGTGTGTGTGTGTGTGTGTGTGTGTGTGTGTGTGTGTGTGTGTGTGTGTGTGTGTGTGTGTGTGTGTTAGCTATTTTTTTTTTGGACTACTCAACAACCGTCACCCTGATTAAGCTGAACTTGATGAATATGTTACTTGTGGAAGGCTGATACAAAGTTGTACACTGGGTGGAACTGCTGTGGATTCCTGATTTTCAACGATTTTTTTTTTTTTTTTTTTTAATTTGGGTACTTACAGGTAAATGCACCTTTCCTATTGCTTACTATGTAAGTCAATGGACATTTTCGACTTCTTCTCCAAAACCGTCAGCCAAGTTGACTTCAAACTTGGAGGCAATGTACCTTGGGTGGGTCTCTATACCAGATTGTTCAAATAGATTTTTGGATTTTTTTTTATGAATTTCTTTGTTCTTGGGGGGGGGGGAAATCTTAAAAAAATCGTACATGTCAGCTGAACACAGGACTGTCACAGTCCTCTTGTTTATATTTTGTCAGGGAAGTGCCGTATATTGCATGGCTCTTTAATACCGATGCAACTTGAAATGTATGCTCAAAATTTTCAGTAACAGGCAGGATCTTCTGAATGGCGAAAGGTGTATCCATCATAATGTAAAGTACATGTATATGACGATCTTGTAAACCTGGATCATGGCAATGAAAACAAAGATAAAACCGATACTCGGTAGACTTGGATTTGAGACGAATGATAAGAGAGCACCAATACTCATCCATATCCATGACACTTTTCGTACAATCTAGTTCAATGATTTGACAACTTAGAGTGAATAATTTGTGGCATTGTATATGTATTTATTTTCACTTGACTAAATGTTCACAGGGTTTTTTTTTTCATTCCAGACATTGAACTGTAATTTCAACTTCACTACTTTAGCATGACTCTTGTGAAATCTGTGTTAAAATATTATATCATTGTGATTTTATTCACACGGTTTTGTGCTATCAACGACATAAGCGAAAACAAAAAGACAGCGAAAATAAATGAATGTACAGCACACTGCAACAGTTGTTATGTCCTGAATTTTTAACTAAAGCGAATTTGTTGTGCATCGACGTGAAAATAATACTTAAATATCATTATATTTTGACTTTCGAAATTATTTCTTGCATGGTATTTCCAACTCTTTTTGTTAACAACTGTTATTGATTGCACCGTTTACCGGGACTATCAAGTTGAAACCAGTTGACATATTTAATACGAGCTTCGTAAGTGCCTTCCATGTATTAATGACACTTATGGGTTGGCATACAACGGTAGGTCCACCCAGACTCAGATGTGAGACCAGTAACACAGAATGGAGACAGGCACTAATACCTATACGTATATATGAAATGTGTTGCTGTTTTCGGTGATGGCCCCCCGCGAAAATGACGCTAAAATGTACAATTTTTAACTTCATATTATTTTGCTTCTTGGCTTGTTCATATCAGCCAGCCCAATCCTTGATTCATCTGAAAGAAGCACAAATATAGTTATATATATATGCCTAAAGAAACGAACTGTAGAATACATTATTTTTAAAATGATGATGATGATGATGATGATGATGATGATGATGATGATGAGGAGGAGGAGGAGGAGGAGGAGGAGGAGGAGGAGGAGGAGGAGGAGGAGGAGGACGACGACGACGACGACGACGACGACACAGGTCATATGCGATTTCAAACGAGCACGAAACTATAACCATTCAATCTTTTTCAAAGATTAAGTTTATGCATGTAGTTTGGAAGATAAATTATGTATCCGCTACATATCTTTTCAGTACCATAATAACTTTAACACACGCTATATATCCGTCTTCAAAAACGGCGCGAAATATTTTTGATGTGTCTGTAACATTATGGTCGAAACTCCTTGGTATTCCCATGGCCGTTCAGTGCACTTGAACCTGGGTCAAGTGCTCCAGGTGCAAACCTGGTAAACAGGGCGGTGCTGTCCTCTGTGGTCGTTTTTCAACTTACAGTTACCTTCCGGTACAAATGAGTACGGAGAATAAAGTTGCCACAATGTAGCGCTATGGGGCTGGTCAGACAAAATGAGAGAGAGAGAGAGAGAGAGAGAGAGAGAGAGAGAGAGAGAGAGAGAGAGAGAGAGAGAGAGAGAGAGAGAGAGAGAGAGGAGAGAGAGAGAGAGAGAGAGAGAGAGAGAGAGAACATGTAGCAGCAGGAGCCCAAACCTGCACGTGTACATGTGTCCGCCTGGAAAGTTACAGTTGTTGACAAACTTAAAAGACTTTACTTTGATCCTTGAAACCACTTTACCAAATATCAACTATATTAATGAGGATGAAAATATAAAACTCTAAAGGTGAGTTGACATGTGTGTTGTGCTTTTTCAAGGAGAAAAGATACCACGGCAATTTACAGGAGACGCAAAGGAGTTGTCTGCTGCACAGATCAACCCCCATGTTCTGTCGACTCCACTAGTGATAACGGAACTTAGTCTGTTTTGGAGACAAGCGAAGTCCTTCACATTGTAATTTAGCGCACATTTTTCCCGTGAACATAGGGAGAGCAGTCAAATGTTTGCTTTCTGGTAAAGAATATACTTCTGCTTAGCAGAGGTGTCCACAAAATTGGCCATAAAACACAATAAACTAAATACAAGTCTAACAAAGTACATACTTTTGAAAAATACATAAAGTGGAGAATTCTGTTTTGTCATGTCATTTGTCACTTGTCTTGTGTTTATACAGCAATTTCGTAAAGTGAACGTCAAATTTTCCTAATTTTTTCCTTTGAAATGGATTCAATTTTTTTTTTATTTTTCATTAAAATTTCGAAAAATCTGTGGCAAAATAATCTACATGAAGCGATTCAAAAAACGGGTCTAACTTTTTACAAATTTTGCTTTGTTTGGTTTCTAGGACTACATTGTATTAGATGTTGGAAGGTTGACATCTCACTTTATCATCAAAGGGCTTATTGTTTGGAGTGGAACTCTGACAGTCCTAGAAACCAAACAAAGCAAAATTTGCAAAAAGTAGTACCCGCTTTTTGAATTCACTATTTATAGTTTATTTTGCCACAAGAATTTCAAAATTTGGAGGAAAAAAAAGTTGAATCCGTTTCAAATGGCAAAATTAGGAAAATTGTACATTTACTTTGCCCGATTGCTGTATAAACACGAGACAAGTGACACAAATGACAAAGATAAAACAGAATTTTCTCTTTTATGTACTTTTCAAAAATATATACTTACTTGGACTAATTTTGAGTTTATTGTGTTTTATGGCCAATTTTGTGGACACCTGCTAAGCAGGAGAATATCCTACAAGTATTAAAATAAGCATGACCTTCAGTGTGTGATGGCGAGATTTAGTTTACTTTGATATGTGTATGTGTGACCACACACATATTGTTCTTTATTTATTTCCACTATATATTTGTGGCGGCTTAAAAACTCCACCACTGGACCCAGACACTTCAAATCTGACATGGATATAACACCAATAGTGAAGTTGAATATCATTCAAAAACGTTGACGGGTTGCAAATTAGGGGCAATAAAAGCTGTACGTTGCACTCTGTGTTATTTTGGCTATTATGATGCCCAAAAAGAATTCTGTGATGAAATAAGACCTGAGGTAAATATCAAAGTCTGAGGTCAATGTCAAAATCTGAGGTCAATATCGGGGTCATATGCTTCTGTCGATGTCAGAGGTCACTGTCAAGGTACAGAGGTCAATACCAAACTCAGTGGGCAATACCAAAGTCCAAGGTCAATATCAAGGTTAGAAGTCAATACCAATGTCAGAGGTCACTGTCAAGGTAAGAGGTCAATGTCCAAGTAAGAGGTCACTCTGATGATCAGAGGAAAGATCAAGATCAGAGGTCCATATCAAGGTCAGAGGTCAATGTCAAGGTCAGAAGTCAATGTCAAGAGGTCAATCTCAAGGTTAAGGTCAAGGGTCAATACCAAGGTCAGAAGTCAATGTCTAGGTCAGAGGTCAATACCAATTTTACATTTCAATGTCAAGGTCAGAAGTTAAACCCATGGCCGAGGTCAAGCTCATGGTTATGGTTCAATATGTGCCAGGAAATCATTTATCACTTGTCCGAGGCAGTAGTTCTACAGCATTTTTTCGTTTGTTGTAGCACCAGTAAGACAACGTTATTTGGTTTTTGGCTCAAGTGCTTCTTTAAATTTTTTTTTTTGGGGGGGGGATAAAATCAGTCATACTGTCACGTGGTTCAAGAGGAATTATTTTATAAAATCAAGCCCACTCGCCACACAAAAAAGACACTATGGGTTCCTAAAGTGACTTTAAATAGTATGCAAATGGAGTTTGTCAGCAGAAATATATATTGCACCCAGCAGCAAACTCATGGACCCCAGCCTGAGCTGCCATTCCAAGTTCAAGCCATAGATTGAAGAGTGAACAAAATAGCAGAGTTTTAATTATGCAATTTATTAACAAAACTTAAAATGTTTTAACGTCTTGAAAACTGATACGGAAAAAGATGCCACTGAATCTTCGATTGTTTTGGTTATAGGCACAACCATTGAATAACGAACAATAGTTGCAGCATTTTTAATAATTTATTCGAGTTTTGCGGACACAGATTTGCTATGAGGCAAATCTTCTTTTCTGGTTAAATTTAAGATCCTCGTTTGATATTTTACCATACAGAGCAAACTATGCCCGGTCACTGAAATGTTGATTCCAAGCATATTACAGACACATGTACTTAAATGCCTTCTTGGTGGGCATAGGTATTTTCTGAATTAATTTCCTCATTGTGAACTTTGGAACCGTGACGGTTATGTTGACGTCTATATTCGCATGCGAAGGCCATGGATTTGTACTGTGCGGGTCTTTTCGGTACTTGCTCATTGAAGGAATAAACTAGTATGGCGGGATAATTCAACGAGGCATAAAAGTAAGTAAATAAACAATTTGCCAAGTGACATGGAGTATTGTTAGTAATGTTCTATGGTAAAAAAAATCTGCTTTTATCGGAATCATAAAACAATGGATTTCTAACACGCCATTTCATGGACAGACTCATCTTTTGATTTTTTCCCTTTGGTCATAATAATGTGTTGTATTTATTCATATTGACTTGTCTATAATATGGATTATATTTGGTCCCCCCCCCCATGCACATTGACTCAGGTATATACGAATCACATGAAGTACATATTCATGAGGGAGAGGCAATGCACAGGTCTGTGTTTCATCTGGTCGTTATTGATGGCTTGGGTTTGCCAATAATAATCGTTCCAGTTGAACAAGAGACAGCTGAAGGCAGTAAAGTTTCCCCTTCATGATCTTGTTTTCCAATGATTGTAATATCGACTGAACAACTTTAAGGTCCCGTAGGTTACGGGGGCTAACAGTCAACATCTCGCCTGAGGCAACAACACACACACACACACACACACACACACACACACACACACACACACACACACACACACACACACACACACACACACACACACACACATACATATATATATATATATATATATATGTATATGTGTGTGTATATATATATATGTATATGTGTGTGTATATATATATATATATATATATATATATATATATATATATATATATATATATATATATATATATATATATATATATATATATAATGCCCGTACAAAAAAAAAGGTGAGCATCGTCATTATAGCCTAAGTTGTCACAAACTAAAGGACCTTGTATGTTTTAAAGTCCCAGGTAAAACAAAACAAAAACTCGGTGTGGGGGTGGATATATGTTTCAAAGTCCCGCTGAAACAAAACAAAAACTCGATGTGGGGGTGGATATTGGACGCACATGTTATCTAAGTCTCATTATAATAAGATGGGTGGTTAAACCCACATAAAACGGACACCAGCAAACGTTATTGAGGAAATGCACGCACTATCTTTGCCCTTATTTCCGCATTGTGAAAACTTCTATGACGTTTATGTAGTCATGTTGAAGTAAGTGAAACACGGGTCGTGGGAAATAATTTACGATATATGTGTGTACCAAGAACCTGTATATGTTTTTTCTAGGAGGCTTTTGTGACCGACATGGACGATCGTGATTATATTCATTGCTTCGTTTTGCCAATTTGTTAACTCTTTGATAAGAAATGTGACTAGTGTGATTATATATATATATATATATATATATATATATATATATATATATATATATATATATATATATATATATATATATTTA
Source organism: Hermodice carunculata (assembly GCA_964020975.1). Lineage (NCBI taxonomy): Eukaryota > Metazoa > Annelida > Polychaeta > Eunicida > Amphinomidae > Hermodice > Hermodice carunculata. The sequence continues at coordinate 55,329,255 of OZ026614.1, read as the reverse complement.
TATATATATATTCATTCATTTTAGTGTATCGAGTGCAATTATAAATTTTGTCCTTAATAAGCATACATACACTAATTTTGTATGCTTTAAATTTATTTTGTTATCAGTAAACAACATGCATTACATGATTTGGATTTGGATTTGGAGAGAGAGAGAGAGAGAGAGAGAGAGACAGAGAGAGAGAGAGAGAGAGAGAGAGAGAGCGAGCGAGCGAGCGAGAGAGAGAGAGAGAGAGAGAGAGAGAGAGAGAGAGAGAGAGAGAGACTACGTTTTCCTTCTGTCGTGCATTAATTGGTGACTGTGTGACATTTTACATTTCTCACATACCTAATGCATTTTACCCATATCTTATGATACCGATTTCAGTCTCAGACCTCCTTGTCTTCTTGCACAGCAAAAATTGCTCTGTCCATATGGGACAGTTATAAAAAGGCATAGCTCGCATAATGGAGATGGCCAATCATGTTTGTCAGGGACTATTATGTGTAGTTAAAATTAAAACTGTATTACGCCGTGCCATTTATATCTTGTCGGCTCTATCATAGTTTGTAGATATGCTTCAAGCATGCATGCCTACCATGTATTTTTTGCTTGTGCCATTTATGAAAAAAGTTCATTTATCTTGTCTGTTCAAAGTAAAGTTTGGGCTCAATAGATTTTAAATGATGGCCTGGGAATCAATGTAAAGATTAGAGATTTGTTCAAAGTATAGGGTTGTTGCTACTAAATGATTAAATAAACGGTGAATAAATGATGAGGCTTTTCGTTGTGTTTTAGATGGAATATATTATATCCAAAGATCCATGTACAGTGAAATTGCAGTCAGATGTTGTATAGGCAAGCATACACCACTTATGTATCTTGCTCTCTCACTTACCCAACTCTGACAGAAATCCCCAACACTGACAGTTTTATTAGTTAGAAGTCATGCACATAGCCCGATTCTGGAAATAAATGCCGACTCAGTTAATATACTGCATTACCGTGTTGATATGGCACTCGCACATAACGACCTCCATTGAACCATTCTTTTTGGGAATGGGGATGTGGTCGAGTGGATATGTGCGTTTCCCATTTCAGCTAGGCGACTGGTGCCAAAGGTTCCAGGTTCGAGTCCCGCTCGTTCCGAACATGAAACAGACCTCACATTAACAATCATTTCAATGAGACATATCCAAAAAGGGAAGTGGAGAACTTGGAATGAGAATCACGTGTGAGCCTAATGAGTGTATGCCACGGGAAATGCCCTGTTTTGGAAAAGTAAAGATAGCAGTTCTAGTTTTGCAGTCTTATAGCTTGTTCCAACTGCATTTTATGATCTAAACACAGAGGAAATTTTGGGGCGGAGTCCGCCAGAGTTAGTGACAGAAGAACTAAGAGTAGCAATACTTGATAAATATCGTTAATGACTATTAAAGACTTAATGTCCATAATAATGTCCATGATGCATAAATATCTTGCGATGATTCATAAACAAATATCTTGCCAAAGCAAGCACTTGGTTACAAATTATGGTTTCATCATCATGATGCTTGATAATTTTAAGGACCCATTCTTTAATCCAATTTTTGAAACTTATGAAGTTAGTCATGAATTACTGTATTTGACCATTTATAACCGATTTGTTAGTCACATGTAGTTGAATTTGGTGTGGCTGAATAAACTAAGATTACCAGTTTTAGCCACTCTAGATCTCTGGCACCAGCACCAGCTCGCACATTGTGGCCAGATTGACTACAAATACAATCATTAAAGTTAAGTAAATGTTACGATGCCAAATTTAGCATGAAACTAGTCTATATTTACTCCTAATTATATGAAATGAGATGATGTACAGTTTTAAGTTACACAAAACTAGAAACTTTAAATTAGCAAAAATAAATGTTTGCAAGACTGCAATTAATCAATGGTGAAAATGGAGGGCCATTGAGTGTAATAGAAAGCTGAAGTTGCAAGCGGAAGTAAGCAGTGCAGCAGCAAGGTGCCCAAAGCCAGGCGTGTTTATAATGTTTCTATAATCAGATGATGAAGGGTACACAGTAGGGAATTGAACCCGTATATACCAAACCACACACACTAAAAACCACCATACCATGCAACTATGATGTAACCACCGACTACTGACAAAACATATGGTGCAACTTTTGCATGAAGGGACTTGCCCAAATATTGCATGCTGTTGATTATTTAACATTTCTTGGTCCCTCGTCGCATCTTTTCAGTGTTGAATTTGGGCTATAAGATAAAAATTATTTGTCCCAAACTTAATATTTTCAAGATCTGGGGCCGGTAGCCTGGAGTAGTAAGGGCAACGGCTGAGTTACGCCCTGTGTACTCACACACACACACACACAACACACACACACACACACACACACACACACACACAGATATATATATATATATATATATATATATATATATATATATATATATATATATATATATATATATGTATGTATATGTATAATATATATATATATTTGCGCAAAAAATATGAAAAATAAATAAATGAGGAAATAACATGAAAAGTAAGCTTGGTATTTTTTTATCATGCATTTTAAGTTTCAATTTCAACCACACAATCTTATTACTCATAAATTTGCGAAACAAAATGTGGGCAGGTGAAGTGCTTATATCATTGTTAATCATGACAATTATAAATTAGTTCAAAATATATTCGAATGAAGAACTTAAGAAAATTCTTGTATTAGTTTCTTTCTATGAAGTTGAGCTTCGCTTTTCAGTTTAGTCATATTTTAATGCATGTAAAAAAAAAAGCTGTGTTTATTCTTGTCTGCTTTAAAGTCCCTAAAGGTACTGTGAAAATGCAGAAACGAACGTACGCTATGTTGTAAGATATTACATGTACATCGCAACCTATTCTTCACTTACTGTACACTGATAAGCATTGGAAACTTAGGGGAGGGGCAATAAAACAAGTGACTATGCCTGAAGAAAATATTCAATTATTAAGGAAAATCTTGTATTAGCTGCAGTGGCTATAAAGTACAAAATTCTGAGAGCCCCCAGTCATACCGAGAATTTAAAAGGAGGAAAATTCATCTTAAATAAAATTTACTAATAGATCGAACTTGATTATCCAAAGGATCGATGTCCCCCGCCACAACATGTTTTGTCAAGATACAACAGCATAAAATAGACGCAAGTCATAATAAGAGGCAAACGGCTCTTCAAATGAAAGCAGTATGGTCAAATTACATCGCAAAATTACCGTAGAATTTCCAATTAAGACCACCTTCTTAGAATATTTTTCATATGTTTAGGGTTTAATGTTCATTAATTTTTACAGAGCAAGAAGGCAGTGCATTTCGTAATAGAAGCATCAGTGCATCATGTTGCCCGGCACCACGATGCAGACGCGTGTCATTATTTCAAAGCATGTATAACACAATATAAATGCAATAAAGAACATAAATGAATTTAAGATTTGACAAAAAAAAAAAATTTAAAATAAATCCAAAAATCGGTGGAGCATGACCATTTGAACAAACCTGGTAGAGACCCGCCCAAGGTATATTTACACAAAGTTTGAAGATGCGGCCAGCGGTTTTGGAGAAGGCAAAGAGGTCGCTTACTATCGCAAGCCCCATTGGCTTACATAGTAATCAATAGGAATGTGAACATTAACTGCTAAGTACCTGAACTGAAAAAATCGTAAAAAATCAGGCATCAACATTATGCCCCCTTTCTTTGACCCTTCCACAAGAAACATTTCCACCAAGTTATGGTTTTGTAGTAGATATCGAAAAAAGTAAAAAGGCACAAAAATTCATGAAAAAAATCGCAGCGCCACCTCTTGAACAAATTAAGGTCTAGGGGTCCCCAGAGGTGTACCTATGCAATTTCAAAGCAATTAGTTAAGCAGTTTTGGAGAAGAAATTTTTTTGAGATTTGGCCAAAAATGAACAAAACAATTCATTTAAAAATCCAAAAATCGCTGGAGCATGACCATTTGAACAAACTTGGTGAAAAACCCACCCAAGCTGCCCACAGATTTGAATTGAATCTGCTCAGCGGTTTTGGAGAAGTCGAAATGGTCCGGACAGACGGATGCAGCCCCTATCCTAACTATTTCTGTGTGCCCCTTTACCACCTTCGGTGGCGGGGGGCAAAAAACGAAACATTTTAAGGCGGAAGATTCATTGCAAAATTTCTAGAATGTCCAAAGTCACATGCTTCATGTCGCACACATGATAATGTTCAGTGTCACATGCACTAACAAATAATATTTAAAACAATCGTTAACAGCATGGTACAGCTAACTAATCTACATGCATAATTTCAACAAAAAAGTTTGAACATATTTAAGCCAATGAATACATATTATTAAGTGTTCGTTGCAAAGAAATAAAACTTACTGGTACCCGATGTGAAAGCCAACATGGTGGTATGTCAAAATGTTGCTAGATGAAAATAAAGGTACCCTGAAGATAATAATTTATACTTGCATGATTAGTTTTGTGTACATTTAACATTATTTAAATGTCAAAATGTAAATCTGTTTTGTGAAACATGCGCAAACTGATTCTGACTTCTTGTAAAACCTTTCAGTTTTCAACATGTGGTTGCAATATCCTCCTTCTCTTATTTTTTATGTACCAGAGGCCCATGGCTACTAAAATACGGCGACATGACAGATCATATCAGGCTTTGAAAACAAGTCACATTATGTCACGCTTTTGGCCTCCTTTATTGTGACCCTATCCCCATTATATATATATATATATATATATATATATATATATATATATATATATATATATATATATATATATATATATATATATATATATATATATATATATATTATATATATATATATTGCATGTTTGGTCAGGGAAAAAATCCAAGGTATACGTAGTCAGGAGAAAGGAAATTTTGTCAATCTGGCTATTCAGCCCTGACTTTAAAAAAAAAATGGCTTGGTTACAAAAACATAACATATTATGAAAGATGGCAGCCAGACTAGGTCTACGTTATTTTCTTCTAAGTTGAAATCGTGCTTTTCTTTGTATTAATATTAAAAGCCGGCCACTGCACTCGAGCTTTTGCGTTTTTAAAAACGCTTATCTTGATAACTGTGCGCAGTAAGCAGCCTCTTTGCAGCTTTTGGCGCACGAATAAAAGTTTATGTATGTGAAAGTCGGTCTTCCAAAATGGCGTCATCGGAGAATCTTTCGATTCAGAACATATTTTGGCGAGTAAGTATGCAAAAATATGTATGTGAAAAAAGTGTCTTTTATGCCTCACATGTAAGACCGTGTTTGGACACTCAGTGGATCATTTTTTTAATTTTCGCTCGGTTTTACCACGCAAAAAAACCGAGAAAAAATGCGCCAACATGGTTCCAAATGCGTCGTCCATAATTAAGTTATTCTTGAAAGTTTAGACCTATTGACTTAAGCCTTTAGTGAAATCATTATAATTTTAAGTGTCTAGCTCTCCTTCAGTCCGTCTGTCTGTTCATTGGTTCATTAATTTATTAAGAAGCCCTGTTTTACTTTGGTTGCCTACACTAAACCCAAACTTTAGTTCTCATTTTTGCCCGACAGAGACATTGCCAAATGAATGAATAATCTTCAACCAATCAAAAACTTTGTTGCCATCACATGGCCAGATTTAGGCAGCGTGACACGGCTGAGTGGAACTTGTGTGCCTTGCATCCAAGAAGTGTGGAAATGTGATAACAAACTTGAGTGGATGAACGAAGTTGTTGTACTGCAGCATTATGCGAGTGGATCTCGTTCTCTGCGTGTTTGTTTGATTGAACTTCATTTTACTTGTCAGCACATCATAAGGAGTACGAAACACTATGGATGGTGTCGGCAAAGGATGGCGTATGGGACGACGCGCATCTGTCGGTGTTCTGCCCATGATGTCCCAAGCTGTGACTCCCCATGCCCCGAAAACGGAATCTAAGCTACCCAAATTTCCCAAGCCCGGGGGCTTCTTCAGAAGTAGACGACGATCAAATTCTGTGACCGAGCTGATGATTAGAGGAACAATGAATAAGTTAAATTTCAAGAAGGATCACGGAAAGCAGACTTTTGAAGTTCTTGCCACAATGCCAGATGGCGAAACCAGAACGGTGAGTTAATTTTACCATCGTCTCAGAGCACATCGTGGCCGTGGTCGGAGGGAGACTCCCTCAAAATGAGTGACACCATCATAGGTGTATTCAGCCAGATACCCTGCCCCCCCCCCCCCCCATGATCCCCGCCACACACACACACACACACACAGTTGGACCTGTTTTTGGGATGACAATTTTTGTCGCCGATTTTCGCATTGCGTGCAGGGAATATGGCACATTTTTCATAGTCGCGTGAAAACGTAGACTACAGTCCATATTAAAATGTATATATATATATATATATATATATATATATATATATATATATATATATATATATATATTTATATATATATATATATATATATGTATGTGTGTGTGTGTGTGTGTGTGTATATGAATGAAATGTGTGTAGATTATATTTATAGCCTTGTGTGGTGTTTACCTACGATTTTCGAAGTCCAGGAACCCGCCCCCTCTCCTTCTCCCCAGGGTATACTCCCTGCAGTGCTTGGTTTCTCAGTTTAAAGTCTATGATCACTGTCAATTTCAACATCATCACTCATTCACTGTCTCCGGTGACCTTGACTGACTTATCACACACTTGGCGAAATTCCGAAAATCCACACACTGTACGTCAATCAATGTTTCTTGAAGAAGGATTAGTTCACATTACAGTCTGTATTCCATCAAAAATAAAGCTGATTATTCCCGACTGTTTGGAAACTCCAGAAACTTGCGAAAGAGTCTCTTGTCTGGAGTGGTTATATGATGTTTGCTTTCTGAAAATAAAAATAAAATAAGGAGAAGCTAATGTTAATACCTTGTAGATCTCTATTTAAGTCTAGTCAAGTAGGCAGTGCTAAAGATTGGGCATGCTTATTTCCAAACATGTTTCATATATCAAAATGCACTCATGTTTAATCAAGTGGCAGTTTGCCATATGTTTATATACATTGTTTGGATAAAACAGTAACTGAGTAACTAAATAATGGGTTTGAATAATTGAGAGAACATTGAGATTGACAAAATAGAGAGGGAACTTATGACATTATGTAAACAGGTGCAAGTTGGTACTATGACAAGGTACTTTTACTTACAGTGAGTACCCAGGGCGGATACTAAATTTCTGACTGTCAGCATGCAATAGATGATTCATAAATGTCAATTTTCCAGAATATTTTCCATGATCAGGACTTCATGCAGGATTATTTTTTGGCAATATTAAGCAGATAAAAAGAAAAAAGATATCCCAGTAATTTACAGAAGAAACAATTTATATCATATGATTGGTTAGTTAATGTACCTGTTATAGTGTCGTGAAGCTATGATCACTGATAGTTTAAGGCAAACTAACCAGTTTGTTTTGGGGGCTTGCACAGCCATCTCCAGGAGTTGATTCATGCTGAAAGTGGACTTCAGTTTAGGTTCAGACTTTTTTTCTGTGAAAATGTTGTGTAGTAAGATGTGCAAACATGTGACCAGAAAATAAGGACTGTGTGTACAAACTGATGTATGTGTTGTACGTGTATGTGTTGTATAAGTTGTGGTAGCACAAAATGAAAAGTGAAGAGCCCAGGCTGTGCCATAACAATACAAGATTTTCATATGAAGCATACTGGAGACATGTATTCCCTTTAATACAGCTTGAGCCATCAGAAGAATTTGATATGCTGCATAGCAGAATTGTTGCAGTGTTGACTTCACCTAGAGGGACCTGATGCCAGTATATTGACACGTAACCTTTTTTGCCTTTACAAATTACCGGAAATAGCCAGGTGTCCTATATTCTGCTAGTTTCTTTTTGTAACAGAGAAGGATAGATGTGATTAATCAACAGCTCTCCTTGGCACACAGTGAGCACATTGTGTCTCCAAAGGGTTATATTTTGAAATGTCTGAACCATTTGTTCAGTCTTTCTGTCACATGATAAAAAAATATTTTGGATGGATGTGTGGTTTAACATATTTATCAATCAATGTTTTTTCAATTTATCAGACTCCATTAAGGCATGTTGTTATGTTGGTTCAAACATGGACATATATACATGTATATGTCCATGGTTCAAAGTTATTCTCTGTTGGCTTATATAACATGGGCGTGTGTTGGTATCTTGAATACAACTTCATTCTGGAAGTACATGCAAGGGAAATAATGTGCCAGTCATCTGTAACCCTTTCAGCCTGCCTGGTGGCACAGGTAGCTGCATGACTTCCCGTCTTTTAACTATACATGTATTTGTGGCATTGTAACCTCAGTGATGACAAACCAGACTAGACTCAGAATATTCAGGAAGATTACTGGAGCATTGCCAAGTGTGTGATTTCAGTGAATGGTTGAAGGACTTGAATGTAGTAAATTGGTGTCTTCTTCACTGTATACTTGTGGAAGTGTGGGGAAATTAGCTACTACATGTATTAGTAAAAGAGCCAATAATGATCACAGATTGGAGAAATATGGGAAGTAGAGGGCTAGGTCAAACTTCAGATATTTATGTGTAATTGGTATTCTAGGTTCTGTACAATTCACTGTATCTGCTTCTATTTAGATATACCACAGTAAATTTTCCCCCCCAAAAAAAAACAAAAAAAAAAAAAACACTCACAGGCCAAGCAGAATTGGGTCTTTCAGTGTTAACCTTAAAAAAGTGGGACCATAGTAATATGATTGCTAAATGGAGGGGTGCTTAAGTTACTGAAATTATACAATAACCATTTCTGAAAACAGCAGAAAACAGATCCAAGAAATCGTTAGGCTACAACAAATGCAATACTGGTTTATGGATGTATGCATACACCAGTGGATCCAGGGGGATTCAGGTCGAACCCTCCTCTGGGATGTTAAAAAAAAGTAAATAGTAGAAAAAATGGAAAATAAATATATAATAAAACATTGGAAGATAAAATCAAACAGTTTGGCCCATTACCACCGCTTTCAAATTAAATTTAGTGTCTGGAGGTATCTCTAAACATTTATGATCTTTAAACTGTTCCTATATAATTGTTACATTTCAATATACATTCTCTGTGCTTTTTATTATTAAAATGTTATATATTATATCAAAGGCTTGGTCTATGTAATATTGTAACTGATGTTGCCATTGTGGTTATGACTTTTGTTTCATTTTGTTTTGGAGCCAGTGACAGATTTGTAAGATCACTAATTGAGTCGCCCATTATTATAGTACAGCAGGCCAGTCATTTCGCCTCATAACGTATCCTGATACATATCCGTGTAGTTTTGTTTGGTACAACTTCAGAGCTGTCTTTCTCTCAATCTTCTCTTTTTAGTTTATGAAAGTATAAATTTTGGAATTGTCTAGTCTTAATCTTCCAGTTAGGGCACCTGTCAAAGAATTGTTGTGCTAATTGTTAAATATAGGGAAACATAGGCAAGTGCTTGGAATGGCTTTCTTTTTTATTTTGTGTATTTAAGAAGAGCACCCTATGGAAAAACAGAGAAGACAAGATCCATGTCTTCAAATACTATAATACTTAACAGTGTCCCTGAATTTGTTCTTTTCTTATCTGTATCAGGTGTAAAATTATGAGACTGCAAAGTTAAGAATTTGCCAATTTGCATATATGCAAAAGTTTAATTTTCAAAATTGAAAAATTATTTCCCAATATGGGCCTAATTTGGAGGACAACTTTGAGGTTTATGGAGTTTGGAACAAACGAGCATCATTTTAAGCTCTGCTGACATGTCTGTCAGCAGAGCTATTGGAATCTGTTTGCGTTCGTCTGTCTATCTGCCTGTCCGTCGTTAGACTTTTTACATTTTCGACTTCTTCTCAAAAACAGCGACATGGAATGTTTTGATTTTGCACAGTGATGTTTCCCAGGTGGACCTCTACCAAGTTGCAAAGGAGACAATGATGCAATAATTTTTAATTTTTTTATGATTTTTTAAATATTAATGTAAAAAAAAAAAATCTTCATCTCTAGAACTATTATGTGGCCAATTGCTTTGATATTGCACATGGGGTCACCTGGAGTCACCTATTTTTTTTTTTTGCCACTAGGTGGTGCTGCAATTTCTTCTTATTTTCTATGAATTTTTGTGTTTTAAGGTTATTTTTGACTTTTTCTCCAGAGGGGCTAAACAGAATTGCTTAAAATGTAATCAGAATATAATTTGACTATAGACAATGAGAGTTTGTGAAAATGATGTGGATAGGTTAATTTTTTATGAAGTTATAGGAAATCAAACTTTGCGACTGTAGGTAAGTGTTACCGCTGCAAAGTATATATATGTCTATTGTATTTACATAAATTTTCTCGACTTCTTCTCAAAAAGCGGCGCTTGGAATGCTTTGGTTTTGTACATGGGTTCACTCAAGGTGGACCTTTACCAAGTTTGCAAACGAAATGATGATACAATAATTTTTCTATTTTTTATGATTTTTTTCTATTGATTACAATAATATAATTTCTTCATCTGAAGAACTATGTGGCCAAATGCTTTGATATTACACATAGGGTCACCTGGGATCACCTTATTCTTATTTTGACCACCAGTTGGCACTGGAATTTTATCTTTTTTTTTTTTTTTTTTTAATGAATTTGTGTGTGTTGAGGCTATTTTTTACTGCTTCTCCAGAAGGGCTAAACAGAATTGCTTAAAATTTTATCAGAATATAATTTGACTTTAGGCAATGAAAATTTGTGAAAATGATATTGGTTAATTTTTTACGAAGTTATCGGAAATCAAACTTTGTGACTGTGGGTAAGTGTTGCCACTGTATAGTATATATGGCTATTGTATTTACATTTTTGACCTCTCAAAAAGTAGTGCTTGGAATGTTTTGATTTTGCTTTGGATGTTCCCCAGGTGGACTACTACCAAGTTTGCAAATTTATTTATTAATTTTTTTTTTTTTGGAAAAAATTCGTCATCTTAAGAACTAAGTAGTCAATTGCTTTGATATTGCACATAGGGTCATCTGGGGCCACCTAGTTCTTATTTTGGCCACCAGTTGGTGCTGCAATTTTTTCTTTCTTTTTTCTCTTTTTTAAAAATTTCTTTTAGATGATTTATATGTCAACCTTAGCCACCACTGTACATGTATATAGCTATACAGGCTACAGTGCATGCATTGCAATACTGTAAAAGCATACATTCGAGTAAGCGTAGCACAGGATCATCATGAACCTCTTGTTAGAACTTCTGACTGGATTTTACTGAGATATAGATAAATTTAAAATAGGTGTCCTCTGATAACCTGATATCTAGTTCTTTTATGTTGGCATATTTATTCATTTAGCGCAACATTTAATTAATTTGTATGTGCACCAATTGATAGAGCAAGACTATGCATCGTCAACACTGTATACTTTCATCAAGCTACACCAAAATTTAAAAAGCAGCAAAAACTTAGATGTACAGATTTGTATCTCGATATCTTAAGTTACTTAGGAACTTGAATTTTGACTTTCAGAAGTCTTACTGGGAGTGTATAAATTATTAGATGTTTGTATATAGTTCCTTTCTGGTTTGGTTGTATTGCCTCTATATGGCTTGGCTTTCAATACATAATAAATGCTAGAGGCAGTACAAAGAATCATATAAATACAATAAACTTATTTTCAGTCTTATAGATGATATTTATATCCACTGGCATCTCAAGTTTAAAAAAACAGAGCTCGCCAAAAAAGTAGACTAACACTGTATAGATTTGAATGTTGTGAACGCAAAAAATGTGTGATGAACCAACTTGAACGAAATAACTGCAGTCATTATGTTGTCTCAGGTACACCTAAAATGTGCTCACCGGTATGATTGGGGGCAGACTAGGGCCAGTAGAAATTTTGAAGCACTGGCCCAGCCATCCTGTAAAAAGATTGGGACTTGTCTAACCCTGTATGCCATAACCTGAAAGGAAATAAGAAAGCTAATGGAAAAAGCCCAGTTTGGTGAAATTTTGTGTGTGTCAGATATCAAATTGTCCATGAGAAAATATCTCAAAATCGAATGCCAGGAAAACACATCTGAGAGTATGTTTTTTTTTGTTTTTTTTTAAATCCCCCCCCCCCCCCCCCTTTGAAGTTCTTGCCTTTGGCACTCACAATTCAACCCCTCCCTTTTAGAAAGTCTGGATCCGCCCCTGGCATATATGTACATAATGGTGCCATTAGTCAGTAAACATTAAAATGAAGTCCACATACCCTTCAAAAGGCATAGACATCAAATAATGTCTCCAATCACAGTTAAACAGAATAAATGTATGTTTTTCTATTTTTTCCCTTCAATTTTACAGATCTTCATTAAGTATATTAGCAATATGTGGATGTACTTTTCACATTTTTCTCTACAGGTACACAGTATAACTGCAGTGAAGTATCTTTAGTGGATAATACTGCACCTTTATTGCCATGAAGTGTTTGATGTGATTGCTCAGTGGACAGATTGTGGTCGTATCACAGGCCTGCCCATTTTGTCTGTCACATAATCAGGCTATTGTAGATTTTTACTGGCAAATAGTGAAAGTGTGGATTGTGAAGGAATGCTGGAAGGGGCAAATAGGACAGAACCACAAGTTAGAAGCCCAATCCAGATGTACATGGTCATTAGACACCAATTTACACATTATGGAATAGTGGCGACTCCAGATAAAACCTGAGTTGCACAGGTGAAGTGGGCAGGTGCTGGACAAACAAACCATTCAGATGAAAGGGACAACTGTTGATTTCCAACTAGGTTGTCAGGCGTATTGTGTTGCACACACCCTAAAGGGAATCTAACAGAAGTGCACTATGTTGAACTCTATTCAGCAAGGATGCAAGCTTCATGGACATAGAGAAATATTGTATTCTTCTGACATCTATGGACAGTTTGCAAGCTTTCAATGAGTTTATGTTTTAACACATACCAATCCCTGTTTGTCAGACCACTCCAATGAGAGACCGACTGTGTTGCAAGACCACCTTTTTAGGATACTTTGTGTAGTACTCTTAATTTTATACATACCTCTTATGAAAGACTGCCTGTCTTGTGAGCACAATTTGGTTCTTCCATGGAGTTATCTTTCCATTCAAGCCAGGTTTCACCATAGTAGTTTTTGTCAAAGGCATGCTAGTATATGTGTGGTACAATAATCAGCATGTCTCCCTTTGGAACCATAGGGAGACAGTGTTTTAGTGCTTTTGTTTCCTGTTCCTCTGCTTGCTGTCTTCTCATTCAACATTTTTAGCTTGTAGCTCTAGGGTAAATCCCAAAGAACTCAGAAGAAGTTTATGAAACTTGGTAAAAGTTTGTATCATCCCTAAGTTAGGATTATACCTGAGTCACCTTGGCCAATTCTCAAGGTCACATGGTCAATTATTTGAATTTAATTTCCATGCAGTAAGTTCGGAGAAACTTGAAAAAAAAAAAACTTGCAGAAACTTGGTTGAATTATGGATGAAGGCAAGAACTAGACTGAGATTTTATGCAAGTCATCTTGACATGATTGTTAAGATCTGAGGGTCATTTCTGAATGCTAAATTCTGAAAAGGAGCCACTACTCAGAGAGAGACATGTACAGGTATAGGCTCTGAAACATGTTCTCAGTAGTTACCCGCTGAAGATCCTTTAATTTATATTGGCTAATACAGCCTGTGTCAAAATTCTACAGAAGAATGTGCGCAATATGGACAATAGTACATGTACTTCCATTTATGTATATAGGTTAGACAGTGACAGGTTAGATTATGAAGAGTAAAGAGTTCAGACTGCGCAAAAGAATAATGACTACTAGGAAGTGGTTTTGGACAAAAAGACACAAATACAATACACGGTATCAATTACTTCGCATAACTGTTGAATTCTCCTCCAAAAGCTTACATCATATACTTTGGTTTGTTCACCTCTGGGGCTACTAGGCAGTGCCAGGCCAGGCTGAGAGAGTGTCCACCACCCATATCAATGATGTAGTGCTACCCGGCTTCTCAGTGTGGCCAGTCACTTGTTCACCTCCAAATCTGCTAAGCCTTTGGAGGTGAATATAGAGAATCTACAGGAGAACCTATATTTTCTCTGATGATGACACCATTCACCCGTGCCACATGACATTCACTGTTTACTACACATGCTCACCAGGCTATGAGCTGACGTACCCAGCTGGCCATAAGCCATTTGGATGTTCAAACCAATGAGCATGGTGCCCAAATGTAAAACTGGTTGCTAGGCCCAATGTTCACCATGCTGTATTGAAATAGCAAGTATAGCATCTGTTCAAGATCGGTCTCAGATGAGTCCAGTATCAAAGGAAACCAGTCAGACCAGCCCTCATTTATGTATGTCTCAACCCTAATGCTGGGGGACCCTTGTTTATATGGTCCAAAACGCAGGTTCAAAAAACAATTCAGCAGTTGTAGGGTTAATAGTATAATTTAGCAACAGTCATACCTTTTTTCAAACCTGTACATTCGTGGCTTTAGGCACTTGCCTAGCTTTTACTCCCAACTGTTTAATAACATGACAATATGTCAAGGTTAGTCCTGTGTTGGGAATGCATTTGTAAACCTTGACACAATTATCATGGCGCAGTAGCACAAATTATACACAAAATTTTAATAGCACGGATGTATTGGTTACCTGCTCAGCTCAACTTTCGAGTGCCCTCTGATTTGACAGTTTGGAGAGCAGACACTGAAGTTGGGCAAAAAAAAAGAAAAAAAAATCATGCAGCCTTTCAGGGAGATTAGCCAGAAAATGTGTTCTGGACTGGTATTGGCCAATGGCTAATAAAGGTGGCATTTGGCTAAAAAATTTGCCACCTTTTAGCCACTTTGGCTACAAAGATTTTCACTTTCTTATGTCTCAATTTAAATTTTGGCCTTCACTACCACATAACTGCTTGTTGGGACAAACCTGACAAGTTTTGGCAAATGGTACCTGTGTTTGGCTAAAATGTTGTAGTTCTTTTAGCCAAATTGGTTAAAACATTTTAATTCAAAGCACTAGTCCAGGAGTTGGAGTGTTTGGATCTTATAAATTAACATTTGAAACACCTTGTGGCAATTTAATGTGATAAAAGGAAATGCAAAATATGGACAGCTGGGCTGCATATATGTTTGTTGCTTTTCTTGATTTGTGGAATATTGATCCTGAGTATATATGGTCGCTTCATGCATTTTCATCTACATTTCAACACCACATTGCACCTACAGTTTTACAGAAATTAAAAGACAAACTGTCAAAAAACACAAAATTTCATATTGCAAAAAATAATTCAGCTGGACAAGCCAAATTTATATCATGTCAGGCCATAATATATTCTGTAATATGGATAAACTTGCTCAAGGTATTTACTACAGATCACTGGTGCTCTAAAGTTGAAAGAGATGACTTGTCAGTGATGTCCACAGTATTCATGTTAGCCCCATAAAAGTTTCAGAACTTACCAAGTATGTGAAAAATCTGGGCCATTTGCTATTGGTGATGCTACCTACAGTGTTATGTAAAATATGGGTGAAAATGTGAAGTACTTGTGAATGCTAGCACCTTAGGTTATCGGTGGATCATGAAATTAAGTGGGCTTTTGGAGGAAGTCAAAATTTTTTTTGCTTATGATACCAGTCAAGTCCCATTATTCGAATGGTCACATAAGCAGTTTCCACCTCATGTGCTTAAAGGAGTGGAGGGGATTGAGCCGCGCGCAGCGGTCCCGCGACTTTGACGTTGCATAGATGAACTATGTTTCACATTTCACCCACAAAACCATATATTTTATTCATTGTTCAGAAATCTAGATTTGTTAGAAAGGAGTTTCATATCGATACAATAATTTTCAGGGGTTTTATACGCCCGTTTACAAGAGGGTATCAGATTTGACATTTTATCAGCATTTCCTTAAAAATAATCGATGCAAAAGTGTATTACCTATGTAAAATTAAAGTATAGACCAATATGCAGGAAACATATTTTTTGTTTACAAATGAAATACATAATAACAGAATTATCGAATTCTTTGATCATCATTTTAAACATCAACAGTTACTTCATTTTGTGAGCTACAAAAGTCTCGGAAGGGGACATCTGACGGAAAAAAACAAAAAAAAGAAAAAACGGTTCCCAGATAATATATTTATCTTTCAAAAGACGATTATTTGAAGCAGATCGATCAGTTAGCTTTTTATTGACGCTGTCCACAAAATTGATTCATAAGCAGAAAATTTCATTCCGAGAAATCGGCGTTGAAAGATATGAGGCCCTTTTTTCGTACATTGTTGGCCATAATGACAATACAGCTTTCCAAATTCGGCCCGTTTTGGTCTCAGTACTTCGAAGAAAGGTCAATCAACATCTTTGATGTATAGTTTCCAACATACAACGATGTTTATTGGCTTAAAAAAGCAGTTATTTACCCGAATGACATCAAATGCAGCCACACTCGAAAGCTTGTCAGTAGGGTTTCCACGCAAATGGGACAGCTTCAAAGGGGGATTCGAAAGCGGATTAGCCACGTGACCCGAAGGTGCCATCACCTTGACCCTAGCAACATTGTTTGCATATGGCACTGCTTGAACAAACGGGTTGCAGTTTCACAGCTTGCTCTACTCAGAAGGCTGCCTGGTAGGCAGGAGTTGCTCACTCACTTCTCATCACCTTGGATCAAAGAACAACATGGCTTTATTAACGGCATGGATGGGACATTCGCCATTCAATGTCTTGGACTACTTGT
Source organism: Hermodice carunculata (assembly GCA_964020975.1). Classification (NCBI taxonomy): domain Eukaryota; kingdom Metazoa; phylum Annelida; class Polychaeta; order Eunicida; family Amphinomidae; genus Hermodice; species Hermodice carunculata. Next base: position 55,312,492 of record OZ026614.1, on the reverse strand, counting down.
GACCTTACAGAAAAAAAAGTTGGAAAAATCGACTTGCCACGATCACGGAAGAAAAGGAAGCAGATGGATGACGGAGAGAGTTCTATGTCGTTCTGAATGTAGCTTATAAATGCTAGATAGGCGGTCAACATGGATGATCGTGAAGTAACATTTAAGACAATAGTCCTGTTACTGATAAACAAACACTCCCAGGATAAATTATACTTCAAAGAAGAAACAAAACAAAAAAAAACAAAGCGAATGTTTTATATGTGTTGAGAATCCATTAGTTTCAACGTTGTATTGGTGATGAAACTGTATTGCTAGATTGAATAACCTAATCCATTGATTTGCTGAAGTAGTCTTTGATCAGACCCTGACGGTTACATAGATCAATATAATGCGCCAGACCAGGCTCAGATGTAAGGTGATGACGCTACACTTCGTGCGCAAGGGTAAAACTTTCTTGCCTGCCAAGACGGACTGTGTTTGCTTACCTGACGACACGCACTTCAAGCGCAGTTTAACAAATTAAGCAGAGGGAGTGTGTCTGGCAGTCAAGAAAGTTTCCAATTCCCACTAAATTGAGAAAGGGATGGGCATCATGAGGGAGTGTGTTCTTCGTGGCCTTGGCTTGTGCGTTTTTTTTTTTTTTTTTTGCCGGGAGCACAATAGAATACGCCAAGCCTATTTCATTGGTTCCTCCACATATAAGAGCCTTCCTTGTGATAAAGAATGCCATTCACTTTGCCATGTTTTTCTTGCGTATTGCCATTCGAAACCTTGCCACTCATGTAACATATTTTTTATTTTGTGGAGATAACTAGCCCACTGAAAGATAGTTGGCTCACCCTTGAACTGCAATAAACTGATCGAGACACAAAACAGAAACTTTCTGATGGGTGAGTGCGGGCGAGTGGTATCGGAACATGCCGCGCACAGTGAGACAAAATAATTTTATGACCGATCAACCAGCTAAAAGCAGAGTGCAGAGTCGCTTTTTGCAATCATTTAACAGTAATCTGATTATTTTATCCCCCTGATGGTCAAATTTTTAAAGCTTTTTTTTCTGGCCCCTCGCTCAGTGTACTTCGAAACACCCGCGTATGAAGTGGGTAAGTCCGTGCATGTCCAATGTGCCAGTCTTCCAGTTCCACAAAATGCGACAGCGCTACAGACGATACCAGTTTTAGTGGAGGCGTGTGCTTCATATAAATTTACTTCAAGGTTAACATTTAATGCTATTCACCGTTTCACATTCAGGTAGAGGCACATATAATTATTGAAGGCAGATATAATTATTTACGCTGAATCGAATCCCCGATTTTATAGTTTGCGGCATATTTATAGCCAAGTGGTCCAGTAATGGGATTCCTCGATCATCATGTGTATTTTTTGCCAGTAAACATTAAAAGCAAATTGGTCTTGGATAGGGCAAGACCGTAGAAAGGGTTGTAAGCCTTTATAATGTATACAATGCCATGATTCTGAGTAAAGATTTATGCATAGGTTGAAATCGCCTTCATTGAAAACACACTGAGGCTCACATCCATCGCCAGGTGCCGTTTTGACAATCGCCACCTTTTATTGTCCCTTATTTTTTACATTTTTTTTATCACACTCTGAGAAGGAAAACATGAGCCCATCGATTTAATTATCTACATGGCCATTTGATCATCACAACAAACCAATTAATCAGTCCTAATCTTGTCAAGCAGTTTATACAAGAATTGGTAGCAGCGCACCTCAAAATGTCACAGATGGTCACTTGTCGTTGCTACGGTCCTGGATTGTGGAAAGCAGCCGACTGCTATCCAAACTTTGGTGGACTAATTAGCATACATTTGTAAACAGACATGCTCATGCTGCAGCCAGCTAAAACATGGTCATGTTTTTTCCCTTTTTTATCACATAAATTTTGCTTTTTTAGTATTCATGTTTGGTGACAAGAAAGTTTAAGTGCCAAACTTTACGGAAATGGAAAAAACTCATTTTCTGCCTGGTCACGATTTTGCCGTTATAGCTCAATCCCCTCCGCTACCTTAAGTTCATCTATTTACATGAAAGCAGAGCACTAGGCCTATGAGCTTTATGTTTTTATCTTTCAAGTTATCACTCTATTTAAAACTAAACAGTATATATGTAGTCTTCAGTCCCAAATGTTTACTAGTGGGAAACTTTTGACTTTGTCATGCAAAATCACTTCATTCATATCATTACTGAATAAGTATGGCACTATAAGATGGTTGACTTGTATAACAATGTACAAAACTGGGAAACTGTCTTGAAGGTACCTAGATACAACAGTGGTGCATTCTCTAATACCACCTCTCATGACAGCCTACAACCTATTCATGACCCCTATCTGTTTCTCTGATAATTTTACCTGTATTTTTAGACCACTTTGAATATGATATCATTAGGCCTACTTGTGGGCATTGGTTATTGCCTTGAATAGCAATTATAAATTAGATATTTATATATATGTATATATATATATATATATATATATATATATATAAGGGATGGTTCAACGTTATCATCATTTTTGAATTAGTACTTAGGGTACTTAATTTCATGACCCCCTCCCTCCCCCCAAATTAGTACTTTAAAAATGATGATTTTCCCCCCAAATCATAGCAAAATTGCACAAAACAGGCCAAAAATTGACCATCATTTTCCATATCCTGTGAAAGTGTACAGACCCATTTAACCCCCTCCCCCCTTGCGTACTGTAAGTACTAATTCAAAAATGATGAAAATGTTGAACCATCCCTAACCAATTTAGTGAAATTCATGAAGCTTGTTGGCTCATTTTTGTTGAGAAAGTCTAAATTTTTTCTTGAATATAAACCCAACCAAAAGTTCCTCAAATCTTGGGAAGACTTTAAAGCCTGCTAAACTGAATATAAACAGGTAATGTACTGTTGCCCAGTAAGGACAGGTCAGCAATGACACAGCAAGGTTCATCGGGAATTTCCGTTTTATAGGGGAAAATGGAATAGGGATTCCATAAATTGAACATTCCCAGGCTTCTGAAGGTAAATACAGACATCAAATGCAGTCATGAATTCTGTTATTTATTTATTTATTTTTTGTATGTCAGTTTTTACAATTATCTTGTCATTTTTAATTCCATTGGCACATAAAGTGCTGGAGGGTATTGTCGTCTCCTGCGTTGTCCGCCCGTCTGTCCGTCCGTCTTGTCAATGTTACCCTGATATCTAAAAAAATTTTCACTGTAGCTGTACCAATTTTTTGTCACAGAAGGACCTTATGATGGACCAGGTTCCTATCGAAAACCAGCTCCCTCTGATTATTTTAAAACTTTTTATGAAACTTTTAATATATGGCATTAACCCTGACGATGTTACCGTGATACCTCAAAAATATTGACCACAGCTTTCCCAACTTTTTGTCACAGATGCATCTTATGATGGGCCAGGTTGCTATTTGAAACTAGCTTTCGCTTTGTATTGATACAACTTTTTATGAAATTTTAAAGCATTTATCTTTTAGGCCGTCTGAGTGGTGCACAAGGGGATGACATTATCATAATATCTCTAGAAAGATCCATAACAGCATTCCCAATTTTTTTTCAGAGATACACAGCTTCTTCCTCTTATTTTTAAACTTTTTATAAAACTTTTAAAGTATTTATTTGATGGCCAACTGAGTGACACACAGTACAGTGGTCTCTGTCACCAGAACTTGCCCCAAGAACGCATCCAAAAGTACTCCTTTATTTCATAGACAACAATATGGAAATTGTATGTAAAGTATTATACTGCGAAGTCTCAAAATAATGCATAATTGAGGAAAAAAAGATTGTGGGCGCCGAGGGAAATCCATTCTCTGAACACTATTTTCTGACCCATGATGTCAGATACAACACTTCTCTATGATTACAGGGACCCCAAGGTGTCCGTGTCTCTAGTGCAGCAAGTGATTAATCTTGTTTCAAAGCACAGTGTTGCCCACCTTGGGCCGCAACTCCTCCAGATTTAGGTTCGGAAACTCATGCATTGTTTTAGGCATGTACCTGTTCAAGAGAATATTGAAGATAAGTAGATTAATTTTATTAAATGACTGGAGCAAATCTGATAGTCTCCTGGCTTGATGATCTAAAACATACATGCATGCTGATACGAGGCACACTTCTACAAAGCTATACCTTTGTCATAACAAGGCATATTGCTTGCCGTTATGCAAAAAGTATGTAATGAGGTGACTGTATGAGTTGATTGAATAAATGTAATTGGAGTGCTTTGTACGTATTTTCATTTTGAGCATGTGTACTCTATTCTGAAATAGTTCTGAAAAACTGGTGTAGATGAATATGGACTGAAAACATGTGGGACCAGCTCAGAGAGAAATATGACTGGCTAAAAAACTTTAGTTTTAATATGCTGTTATTGTAAAAAAAACATCAAGTGGTGATATGTATGACCCAGAAGTGGATGAGTTTTGTAGGGTGCTCAGTGATACTGTATCAAAAAGCAAATGCGGATCAGCTGTGTTATCAGATTTGTTATCTGACAGGCAAATACATATTTCAGCATGCACATTTTTGCAGTATGGACAGTAATTGTAACCAGTCTCAAAGAGATGAAAGGAGTACATCCCATCTTTGTCCCTAAATGAACACAATGGTCAAACCTTATCATGTTCTATATACAGCAACAAAAACTTATTAAATGCAGAGTACTTTTATTGGAAATCAATAAATTATTTGGTTACTTTGGTTACTTTGGTCACTGTTGCAAGTGAGAGTGCTTTGGGTTAAAAAAGGGTCAAATACATTTAGTGTACATATATATTGAAGTGATTTCTGGGACACATAGACCATGACATTTACTTTTGCTAAAGGGCAAAGAATACTCATAAGTAAGTGTAAGTAAAAGTAAGTACTTAAATGGGTGAAGTATGTGTTTCCTATGTTGTAGAAATAAGTCTGAGTAGTTTGCCTCAGGACAGTAAATATGATTGTCACCTTGGTTCACAGCAAACACAGGTTATTGTGTTGGTGTTGTATAACAAACATGGCAAAACTGATGTGGACAGGTAAAGTCCACAGAGACATTGCAAAACTTTATTGTAGGCTTGTCCTTAGGGTAGAGGAATGTGTGAAGTTTTCTGGTCTAGCGCTTGTGTATCATGATCACGTAGTTCCAAGGCCAAACAACAGCAATACATGTAGTAGCCACTTTTATTTGTCATCCAGCCAAAATTTGTTAGATGTGGAAAATTTCTTACAATGTGCTTTGTTGTGAACATGTGCCAATGGAAGGTTGTTATAGATATATGTATTTGGGAAAGTTCAACAGCCAGAAATTTTCTCAAAAAGTATGTTTTTGGTGTGAAGTTGGAAATTTTATAGTTTGGTTTAATCTTTCATCAGAAATTATGTATGGAAAGGTAGTTTATGTCTCCCGGTAGAAGTGGGAAGACATGTTGTTTAGTACCCGTTTCTTCTACTTCTTCAGCTTATTGTTCATCTTCCTCAACACTTTCAGTTTTCATGTGATAAGTCTTAAACTCAATGAAACTTCATAGGAATGTGTATCTTGGAATTGTATTTTTGGTGACCTTGACACAATTCTCAAGGTCACAGTGTCACTTATGTCAAAATAGTTTCTGTGCAATAACTATACTTAAGAACATAATACTTCATGAAACTTGGTAGGATGATGTATATGGGTGAGACCAGGTTGAGATTATATCTGGATCACATTGACCTAATTTTCATATTGACAAACTACAGAGTCATTTATGTGGTCTATACATTGGTCCTTCAACCTGTCCTCACCAATATACACCGAGGCCGAAGGCCGAGGTCTATTGGTGTGGACAGGTCGATGGACCCAAGTATAGACTGAATTCAAAGACTATAATGGTTTTGTAATACATGTATGTATCTTTGTGTTGGCTGAATCCGTTTCAAGCCACAATCGCTTCATTTCTTCATCTGAAATGGTTGCAAAACGATCCGCACTACCATTGTCATCTGCCATGTTGCCAGTGAATGAAGGTGGATGCTACCCAGCAGTGTATTTAATCCTGGAATATGATTGGTTGAAAGTTGCTGGTGACGCATTGCATCACACACGCATCATTCAAAAGGTCTGCATGGACTGGTCATACTCGAGGTCTGGACCAGGTCCAGTGACTCAGAGACAGCAATTTAAGCAGCGGATCCACATGTTTAGAGCATGACACATGATGATGCCTCGACCAATAGGAGAAACAGAAATGGTCTACTCATATGACAATATCAGTTAATTATCTCACTCAGAGACAAAATATCCCACTGGGAGACATTAGATTTTATCTTTCATAATCAGTAACTTCTAGTTTCTAACTGAATTTTATTTTCAAAGATAATATTAGCCAAGAAAAAAAGATCAAAAGCTACATGACCAGTATAAGGAGACTAGGCATTTTAAAAACTACATGGTCTCACCGTGCAGTTTGAAAAACAGTGACCTTGTCTGCTTGATGACACCAGGCTAATTGGTTTTCCAGCATAATGAGACATGAAGCTCTTGAGAAGCAGTGGCTCAACCCACATATGAGACCATGTATTCTTGTGCAGGAGTATGGCTTGCATGACGATATCTTGCTGGGATACAGTGATACCTGCATGGTGACATGTTCCAATTGGGCAGCATCCCAGCCCTGATGAGGATGTGTGCAGAAGTAAATGATGAGACCATATGCTATGACACTGTGGTGTCAGCTGCATGATAAGACCATGTGCTAAAATATAAAACTTGGTATCACCTGTATGATAAGACCGTGGGCTGAAATACAGCAATGCACCTGAATGATAAGACTATGGTATTGAAAAAGAATGCTCTTACCAACATTGGGGTGAGATGTTCTAATGGTGTCCTCACCATCATTATGAAACCAAGCCACTAAAGATTAAAAGTAAATTTCAAAACTTGTTTCAGACTTCTTTTCTTTAGAGGTCCATCTTGTTCCCTGTTCAACATTTACAAATGGCTTTTTATATAAAGTTGCCTTGCCATCTTGAAAAGCAACAGAGACAAGGGCTGCTGGAACATGAAGTAGCCCCTGGTCTTTGCCAAAACTTTTTTTTTGAGCAGTTACAATGAGTACTGAATACCTGGGCAAAATGTGGCCCTGGTCTTGTGGCTTGGTCTGTGCCATGGGTCCATGGCCCACTCATTCCAGGGTGGTGTGGTTTCAATTTGGGGTTGATACATGTACATCCTACCCCAATCCGTGCACATAACATATATGCAGTGCAGTGGTAACATTTGTGTGACCACCAGCACTGTGTCATGTTTATGGCAGCTTTTGATCTCCAAGGGATGGTCTAACATTATGACCGGGAACCTGCATGGTGCATATAAAATTTTTTTTTCAGGATGCTTTATGCACATGCAGTGAAAGATGATACAAAGGAAAGACACAAACTTTGAACCATAAATTTTAGGTTAGCCATAGGCATGCCACTTAAATAAACTTTTTTCCCTAGGAAGTGTGGAATTCTTATAACAGGCCTACAATGATTTGGATAAAACAGAAAGTATATTCCAGGTCTGCCAAGTACCCCTGGAACTTAGGATTTAGGTTTCCACTGACCAACCAAGGTTACTAAAACTAAAAAAAAAAAAAAAAAAAAAATAAATAAATAAATAAAAAAAAATAATAACTTGGGTTTTTAAAAATTTCATTTAAGGCCTCTCAGTTTGATAACAAGTGAAGAGGAAAAATTCACCAGTCAGGTGCAAAATGGATCAGCATTTGGTTGGTAATAAGTACTAATTTTGAGTCCTGTTAAGGATATAGCAAAGCTTTACCAGTGAAAGACTTGGAAACAAAACATCTGAAAACTACTGGAAACACTACAATTTTATTCTCCTTTGCATACTTGTGGTACCTTTCCCAGGGTTCCTATGTTATATTAAGTCTTTCAGTGACACATTTTAAACTTGGGTCATCAGCTTTCCGCAGAACTCGTTTGGCACAATGTACCCAAAGCACACTAACGAAATAAGGAAAGCTGTTTTGTACTTACTTACTGGAACCGATATATGTATTAGGACTTGAATGAAGGAAAGCTCTCTTCATAAAAAGTCTAAACATATCATGTTGACTTGGGGAATTTGGTAATGTTCAGTAACCTGTGACATTGCCTGCTTGATGTGCGTCCAGAAGGGAAAGCGAGTAAGGTACTATTGAGCAGTCTGATCCTCAGGCAAACTGGTATGGAGGGAGCTGGGGGAGAAAGTTAAAAAGTTGCTTGTGATTAGCCTGAAACCCCAGTTTTATGTTTAACCCTGATAACCTGTTCTACATACCAGGGTTGCTAGACTGATTTTCTTTGCACCGACAGAAGACTCTTTCATGAACCCAGACCAAGGAGGGGACCTCCCAGGTCTGAGCACTTCGTAAGTTTGTAACTAATTTGTAATCAGTCAATGTGTGGTCCAGTCCTGGGGACACCTTGTTCAATTTTGAGCAAAGTCACGTTTGTTTAATTTAAACCAGGTAGGGCCACAGAATGAGTGGCAATAGGGCAAGGGCCACATTTTCTATAATGCCGAATGCCTGAGCAGTTTCCCTGTGATTTGGATGGTTAAGAAGTGTTTCTTGCTGTAAATGTTAGAAAATTGCTAGAATTTTGTGTTTGTCGTAAACTTCATAAAAAAAAGTAAAGAATGCTTTTCTACTCAAAGCTTTTCATAAACATGCAGTGCCACAGCTGCCACATAAACATGTGCCTTATGTCGGTGAAAGATTACTTGATGTTTTGCATGAGTTTGGTTGTTCAAATACATGCAGTGGTCTTATCTTTATCCTTAGGTTTAACCCTTTCCCCCTTATAAACCAGCCCAAATCAATTGTGGGTCAAAGGTCCGTTGTTTAATGTAATGACTAATTTCAACAGTAATGAAAAAAAAAAAAAAAACTATTTGAATGAGAAATGGAAATGAGACCATTCCATTAAGAGATCACCTGCCTTGAAAGACCATCTTTTCACAATATGCTCAGTGGTGCATTTCCTGTTGTTTTTAGCTCCTATGGGAAAGCATCCGTGTCTTGAGAGACTGATTTTGTCTTCCCCCATGGGATGGTCTTCAAGACATTGTTCACTTTATAGATTGCAAGTAACTTCTTTTAATAGAATTTGTAGAGTGCTAATTGGAATACTGCATTCATTTCAATTGTAGCACATGCCCAAATAGAAGCACACCCCCTACTTATAATCTTGGGTTTTTATTACAAATTCAGTATTTCAAAAAATTATCTGCTGCTGATGAAAGAAGGGGGTTCATTGTTGTTATTTTATGCAATCTGGATTCTATGATAGGTGTATTTGCTTGTGGTATTGTAAATTAAGACATATCACTGTCACAAAATTCCACGAAAACTGTGTCTGCTTCAGGAAATCTTTACATTAATTAGCACAGCGTGCTACTATTGGTATGAATATGGTAAGATATAGAGGCTAGAGGATAACAAGCTGGATACATGGTATGCACTTAATGGGGAAGACCTCATTTATCCATTTTCAGTTCAAGTGAGATCAAAATTATTCTTTGCATGTACAGTAACTTGTTGATTCCATTATCCTTTGACACAGGAGGCTGTCAGAGCTTTTAGCGCTTTCCTGTTTAGAATAGAATCGAGTCAACAGCTTTCTTTGGTGCAGATTGGCCATCAAGGACCCAACCCATGCCAGCAAAAGCTGGTGACCTGGGGTATGTTATCCTGAGAGGCTTCTCCTGCCATTCTCATTCAAGTTACATTCTGTTAACTGATACATGTATCAAGCAAAAAACATTGAAGCAGAGAACAGAACTCACTCACCTCTGATGAGTTATATATGGACAAAAAACCATGGTCGGGCGTTTTGGCACACTGTGTATCATATATTATACCTTCATCAACACTTGCTATGCCTTTCTATTGAAGCAGAGAACGTGTGGCATTTATGTGCTGTTGGCTATTTTGAGCAAGATAGAGATTCATCCCAACAGTAGTCAACATGGACTACATCTCAAATGTCACGTTTCGGTTGTTTTCTTTAGTATGGTGCAGTAATTAAAGAAAAAGGAAAGTTTTAGCTTAAGAATATTTGATGAGACCCATGAAGAGAGCACACCCTGCATGTCCATTCATGTCCATATGTAGAGCAATGGCTTTCCTTGGCAGAGGGTGGAGGACCTGATTATACGTAACCTGAACCAAAGGAAGCTGTTGATTGCCCCCTGTCATTCAATGGGAAGATAAGGGATGTGAGGAGCCCTGAACACCTGCAAAAAACATTCTGTACAACAAATTTGGGATTCAATTTAAAATTTCTTAGCTTTATTATGTTTGATGGAGTTGAAAACATCACCTGTACATTTGTTTTCTTACGAAGCACATTGATTGTTGTACTGTTGTGACCTTTCCCTACAGCAACATCAACAAATTAATGATGTACAACATGTCAGTTGTTATCTTGACAGGTTAAGGTCAATTGACCCATACTTGAATGCTCAGCAAAGGAGGTTTTCTGTTGTTTATGTGTAATATCTCTGAACCCAGGTGTTTATGGTCAGCAGAGGTGAAGATGAATAAAGGTAAACTGTACCAGGCCTGTGAAGGCTTGCACATTTGCACGCATGTTTGTCTCACCACTTTGTGCAGCTAGCTCGGCAGAGGTCCAATGGCAGAATGTGTACAGTTTGTATGCTTAGGCATTACTCAGTACTGCAGGAACATGTTCATGTGTGCACACCTGAGAGAGAGAGAGAGAGAGAGAGAGAGAGAGAGAGAGAGAGAGAGAGAGAGAGAGAGAGAGAGAGAGAGAGAGAGAGAGAGAGAGAGAGAGAGAGAGAGAGAGAGAGAGAGAGAGAGAGAGAGAGAGAGAGAGAGAGAGAGAGAGAGAGAGAGAGAGAGAGAGAGAGAGAGAGAGAGAGAGAGAGAGAGAGAGAGAGAGAGTTTATCCTCAGCCACCATTTAAGCCATCAGATAGTACTGCCATATACCTCTGCAAACTAAATGTCGTCTTCACAGCTAGCATATATAAATGCAACCGCCACTGTGCTTTGACAGCAAAAAGAAAAAGGGAAATGTGTCTTAAACCATCATCAAACTTTTGGTGGTTGTAATTCAACTATAGCCAAACTCTGCCACACTATGTTGCAAAGGAAATACATGCACAGTATAGGAAGGTTCTACACAGACCATCACCACAATTGATAGGACTCCTAAGCTCCACAAACAGGATATAAGCAAGGACTTTCATGACCAGGGATCCATACCTACAAGCAGACAAAATGAAGTACATGTATTTTGAAAAGTAAAGTTGGTTACAAAAAGAGAGATTTGAATCAGATTAATCCCTTGATTCAGGATGACTTGGGGAAAAGTAAAAAAAACTTGTACACGCGTGTCCAAGCACCTGAAAATGGTCAAACTGAGGCCTAAGGCCTGGAAAATGGTGAAGAATGCACCATTGTACACCTTTTTTTTCTCTCTCTCTATGGGGTCATCCCTTCCCCCAACTAGAAGGCCTTTGTGGCCTGCGGTTGCTCAACAGGTGAGTGAAATCACTCACCATCATTTTAAAATGAAGAAATGCTTTTGTATCACCAGGGCCTACTATACAATATTGTTATGGATGTGTTTTATGTCTGTCACGACACATATTGAATAAAGTTTTTTTTTTTTTTGTCACATCAGAATGAATACTATGATGGTCCGGCTTGATGTGTCATAATGTTGACTGTGTGGATGGCAGTGCACAGCAGGAGGTAACATTGCTGTGACTGCATCAATAGTAGCATGTGGGTGACCTCGTAAAGTGCTCCTTACCTCTTAAAGTGCTCTAGCTGTTTTACAGAGTTCAACTTCCACAGTCTTATGGTCAATAGTAGCATGTGGATGACGTCTGAAGTGCTCTGCTTTACAGATTTCACTTTGGTCAATAGCAGGTTGTGGGTGACCTCTTAAGGTGCACTGTTTAACGGAGTTCACTGTGACCCAGTAATTATGGAGTTTGGTGCTTTTCCAAATTTATTGTTTTTCTTCAGTAACTCGAAAAGACATTACACGATTTGAACAAACAGACCATTTATGGAAAACCGGATGTGGGATGCATATTTTGAACAGTAACAATTTTGTAATCCAAGTTATGGGTCAAGGTCAAATGGCCAGTTTGAATATTGGGGTCATCTCGTGAATGCTCTGCACCCCACAATTTTTGAGTCAGGCCCATATAATGTTTTGAAGTAATAAAGTGTATGAAAATCTTGTGACCAGTCCAGCATCCTTAATTATGTCTCCCCGTGCAACGGGAGGACATATTGTTTTTGCGTCTGCTTCTTCTTCTTCTTCTTCTTCTTCTTCTCCTCCTCCTCCTCCTCCTCCTCCTCCTCCTCCTTCTTTTTCTCCTTCTCCTCCTCCTTCTTCTTCTCCTCCTCCTCCTCCTTCTCCTTCTCCTCCTCCTCCTTCTCCTCCTCCTCCTCCTCCGCCTTCTTCTTCTTCTTCTTCTTGTGTGCGTTGCGGATGCGATAACTCGAGAAAGATTTGACTTGGGAAGTTGAATTTTTTTGTGAAGATGTTCCTATATAAAACCTTGCTTGGGAATGCAGATGGGTGACCTTGACATATTTTTCAAGGTCACATGGGCATGTCATGTAAAATTGACGCGCACGCAATAACTCCGCAAGGATTTGACTTAAGAGGTTGAAATTTTGCATGAATATGTACCATAATATGAACTAGGTTGGGATTGTAGATGGGTGACCTTGACCTATTTTCAAGGTCACATGGCACTTTTAAAAATCATTGCAGATGCACTTGAGAAAGATTTGACTTAAATAGGTTGATATTTTGTATGATTATGTTTCTATGTAAGATTTTTGTAAGACTTTGCTTGTAACTGCAGATGTATGACCTTGAGGTATTTTTCAAGGTTACGTGGGCATGTCATGTAAAATTGACGCGCACGCAATAACTCCGCAAGGATTTGACTTAAGAGGTTGAAATTTTGCATGAATATGAACCATAATATGAACTAGGTTGGGATTGTAGATGGGTGACCTTGACCTATTTTCAAGGTCACATGGCACTTTTAAAAATCATTGCAGATGCACTTGAGAAAGATTTGACTTAAATAGGTTGATATTTTGTATGATTATGTTTCTATGTAAGATTTTTGTAAGACTTTGCTTGTAACTGCAGATGTATGACCTTGAGGTATTTTTCAAGGTTACGTGGGCATGTCATGTAAAATTGATGCAGTCGCAATAACTGCAAGGATTTGATTTAAAAGGTTGAAATTTTGCATGATTATGTACCATAATATGAACTAAGTTGGGATTGCAGAGGGATGACCTTGACTTATTTTTCAAGGTCACATGGGCATGTCATGTAAAATTGAAGCGGATGCCATAACTCCGCAAGGATTTGATTTGAGAGGTTGAAATTTTGCATGATTATGTAGCATAATATGAACTAGGTTGGGATTGTAGATGGGTGACCTTGACCTATTTTCAAGGTCACGTGGCCACTTTTTAAAAATTATTGCAGATGCACTCTTGAAAGATTTGACTTAAAGAGGTTGACATTTTGTGTGATTATGTTTCTATGTAAGACTTTTGTAAGGCCTTGCTTAGGAGGTTGGAATTTTGCATGTTTATGTACCATAATTCCAACTAGGTTGGGATCGTAAATGGGTGTCCTTGACCTATTTTCAAGATCACATGGCCACTTTTATAAATCATTTCAGATGCACTCAAGAAAGATTTGTCTTAAAGAGGTTGACATTTTGTGTGATTATGTTTCTATGTAAGACTTTTGTAAGACCTTGCTTGTAACTGTCAATGTATGACCTTGACCTATTTTTCAAGGTCACATGGGCATTTTATCAAAAATCAATGTTTTGAAATGTCAATAAAGAGTGTACCTTCACCATATCTGTAGATTGGTATGCCTATTTATAAAAATAAGGGTGACAATAGTAAGGGCGCACGGGGAGACATTAGATTTTCTGTTGGAAAATTAGCCTGTTCTAGTTTTTGATGGATCTTTATACAGTTTAGTAGGATTGTAGAAGAGGTCAGAATCTTAGTTGATTATGATACTAGTGGTGCCACCTATAGTTTGACTGAAATTATAAGTTAAAATCTCTTGAGAGATACAAAATTCCATACCTAAAAAAATAATTAAATTACATAAGCCAAATTTGTAGAATATACAGCTCATCTCTATAATGCTAATATATAATATAAGGTCAGTGACCTTGACTTATATTTGTAAGGTCACCAGACCCATGAAGTTGGAAGAGGTGATTTTGGAATGGTAGGGTGTAGTTTGGCCCTCAGTGGCAAGGAAAATTGAGCCTCTAGATCAAAGTTGCACTTGAGTAAATTGTATATAAAACTTTACTTGGTGACCTGTGTTATTGGTCACCATGACCCAATGATTGTGTGACCTTGACATATTTTAAGGTCATTCAGCACTTAAGAAAATGACATTTAATTCAATATCTTGATAAAGAATAAGGCGAATGATGCCAAATGTACCACATATTTGTATCACATGAAAGTTTGATATTCCATCATGTGGCTAACCGTGATTAATTTTTCAAGTTTGTGGATTGAATACATTTCAGAAAATGATATTTTGGTGATGGTGGTGAGCAGAGCATTAGGCCCATGGACTTCTTGTTTTTAGGTAGCGACAGTTCCAGTCATAACTTATTTTCAACTGCTTCTTATGAAATGTGTGTGATTGAATGAAAAAGATGGAATGCATGCACTTTGTCCATTAAGTCTATGATGATCAACAATCAACACATATGACATTGTACTTTTCCATGGTAAAATTCCGTATTCATGACTCACATCGTAATAGTTCAAAAATACCAAAAAGGAAGTTGTGCATGCAAAGTAATGCTTGGCCCAGTGTAAATGGAAAAGCTGACTCTCATCAAACATGACCAGACTTAATTAAGATGTTGAACAAAGTGAATATTGTCAGAAAAAATAAGGAATGCCGAAATAGGGACAGGAAACTTGACTTCTTTTCTGTTGAATACAGTTGTGTGTCATATCAGCTGAAATGCCAATACACATATCCGCAAGTGCATGTAAGAAAAGAGGATTACCTCTGTAATTAAATACAAGATCAAATTTACATGGCAGCTGTTGCAATATTATTTGTTACTCACTCTGGCTTTCATTTGGAGTCAGATTTTCTCATCACATGTATTTATGACTGTGTTGTGTGCCTAGAAAACAATGCTTCAGTTTGTTCTGCTTTTTTCCCAACTATGAAATACCTTTTTTAACCCTTAAAGCGCTGATTTAAGACTGAGTCAACAGCTTTCTTCATGTCACTTCACATGCATTGTGCACAAAGTGACCCAAGGAAAGCTGTTGAGTAAGACTGCTTATTGCAACTGTGCTTGCTGGTATTTGAATGAAAGGTATCTTCATGAGCAGTTTGAATCTTTTAACCATTATATGTTTAACGGTAATGAGAAAACGACTATAGCCATGATTACCACTTTGAGGGTTAACATATGAGGTGTCTCATAACTGAACGACAGAGTTGTTCCTGTCTTGAAAGATAATATCTTTTAGGTACATGAATTAATATTTTCTAGGTACATGAGGCTAAGTAAGTTACATTGCAGTGTTGACTCTATTGCAGCATTGTGATTCTTTGGGGGTTCGTTGCGTAGGCAAAGTTTTACCTCTAGGAATAGACCTGGAAGAGGATCTTCTGCTGCTAGAGATATTGCATTTCTGTTTTACTGGGAAAAAAAGCAGAATATGCTTTTTCTCTGAAGTAGCAAAATGAGATCATTTGTGACTGCCTCACACACAGACAAACTTGATGTGTGAGGCTGGACGTGTCCATCTTTCAAGAGTGGCAGTACAAGTAGTAACACAGGGCAGCAGCAAGGTGTTTTAGGCTTGTGTTTTGGTTGTAAAACGCTGACAGAATTGATCATGATTTTTTCTTGAAATGGACACAAAGAGTAAATTTGTTCTTTTAGCAAGTGATAAAAAAAATTAAAAGAGAAAAGACATATGCCCTTATGTAGATCTGTACATGAGTTCACACCAATCTAAGTACACTGGTCCCTGCCTTCAGAGACCACATACCATGAAAGTGTCCCTTTTTCAAGGTACTGTGCTTGGTACTTTGCATGTTTTTATACTTCCCTTGAGAGACCACCAGTATTGAGAGACTATAATTTTGCCATAACTAAGGGTGGCCTTTCAAGGCAAGTTTTGCTGTACACACATTATAAATTGCAGAGCGTTCAAGGCCTTTCTGCATGGTCTGAGGCTTTGAGAGTCCACAATGCTTTAATCTCCTTGGTTTTAATTTTGATCAACGATACCCCCACTATATTACACACCACAGACTTCTTCATTATAAATATGTTGTGTATGGACAGGAAGTGAGTTTTCTCCAAGGGAGAAAACTTAGCATGCCATAGTTACAAGTTCAGTTGATTTCTTATTATACACATAATTTTTCTACAGAACATATTTGAATGAAAATTGTGAAGCTCATTGTTGTTTCTTACTTCATGTTACGTGAGAGGGGAGAATGCATGCGTGTCTAATTGTCTACACTCTCAAACCTGCATAGAAACAAATCCTGGAGTGCAGCCCATGTTTTTCACCATATCTTTTGAGTTAGACACAGACAGATCTATACATATATTCAACACTTCAAACATGTACATGTTCATGATAAATATGCATGTAAGAGTCAGATTGAGACTGCTCATATTTAGATGACCTTGACCAAAATTCCAAGGTCACCAGCCATTTTAGTGAATGCACTGCCCATGCACTCACCACTCAATACTATTTGAGCTGGGACTCTTTATTAGTGACATTGTATGTGAACATGGCCGTATTTGTTGGCCAAATTGAGGCATGCCAGTTATAGATGGCCTTAATTCAGAGGTTGTGTCACTGTTGTAATGTTTTTAAGGACAGGTAAGACACCAAAAACCTTTGCATAGATGGTTTTGAGATTTTAACAGTTTTTACGAAATAAATGTCCTTTCTATAAGTTGGCAAAATTTCAAGTTCCAAGCTGAAGTAAAAATATGAGAAAAATGCATAAAAACACACACTGGCATGTGGTCATCTGGACATCCATTTGTCATTCTTTTAGTTTTCAGCTGGCGAGTGGAACAGTGCCACCTGTCAATCATACTTAACAGTCAGTCACATGGCTACAGGTAGCAAAGGCCCAAAAGGAGGTTTCATGGTGGCGATCGGAAATCAGGCAGCATGCAGAAAGCATGTTTGTGGACAGGGAAATGATGCGAACATGCAAACATGTTAAAGCCTTAGTGGTTTACTTTATGGTTATCCTGCTTGTTTTACATTCAAACGAAGGAAGACAAATAAATGTTCAGGGCCAGCGGGAATCATCTGATGATGCCCTGTCAAAAGCCGTGCTGTGATGGATTACCTCAGTGGCCCTGCACACCAAAGACAGGGGTCCAAAAACTTGAACTTTAATCAACAATACCCATGTACATAATAATATTTTAATGAACCCCCAAGGATGGGGAAATAAAAGTACAAAAAATACATCGAAATAAGCATTTATAAACCTGAACACAAGAGAAAACATACAAAATAGCAATACAGAAACTTAGCTTGGCAAGAGAAATTCAACTCAGTGAGAAAATAATTACAAAACAATGACAAGCTAACTAAGTAAAGTATACAGATAGGCGTACATACAATAAAGCACTATCCGTAAAAATGGGATGAAGAGGCAGCAGGCGGGGGACCGGACCCGCCACCTGTCCACTGGCCACGAGTGGCAATAGGCCGGCCTATCAAAGCAAAGCAACACTCGGCCAGCCACAGCCAGTGAATGGGTGATGTAGCCAGCCTCACACACCCAACCCAAATAGCTACACTTCTGCCAAGAATCTTGCAGGCTGCTTTAAAAACACAAATAAGCAGTGACACAAGCAAGTGTGCGTCGCTATAAAATTGAAGACAATTTTCGTGACAAAGCAAGGCACAAATCGAATCCACTGTGCTGTCTTCAGAAGGTTCAGCATAAAATGGTTTGCTATAATAAAAAGTGGCATCTAAAGGGGAAAAGGGAGCAGGCACAACTTGCTCGTGTAAGGTACCCATGAATTAAGTCCAGATTCAAGTATTCAGCTATAAAATGAGTAGAAAGGTCGTGGCCAGGACTGTCAAAACTAAAAATGCAGGAAAACAATGACATTTTCCATTCTCCTAGAACATGTGAAACTGGCCGGATATTCATTGCCTAGAGTAACCTAGATTGGCTGGATTTTTTACCCAAACCGAAGCATTGTTATACTGAGCCACCTTGAAAAGAGGAGTTGCTCAACCTGGGTACCCTCAAGTGGGAGTATAACACAACCGTAAAGGAACACTGAGTTTTCCATAAATCAGAGCTACTTATAGGGACAAGCCCATGAAATTTTAAACCAACTTCTGATAAATTATTAAAAGAGGGCTTGCAATTAATAATACAAACTTCTGGGTGGGATTTAGCTGAAGGATCATCGGATATACTAATACCGAGAAAAATATTGTTGTTTACAATTTCCATTATTAGTGTTTCCTAGGTAAAAAGCAGGTCGGTTAACATACTTGTTTGCTCTGTATGACAAACTTTTGGCCTTCATGGCACTAAAATTAAAACAAACTGTCTATTAAACCATAGATACGCACAGAGGCAGATCTATGTCCTTGTAAGGTGACACATCCATTAAGCTTTGCAATTAAATTTCAACCATAGATTTTGATTTGTCCTGCACAAAGTCTACAAGCCATTGGCAATGCCGAAGCTGTTGAAGAAAAAACATCAGGGACAGGACAGGACAGGAACAAAAATGAGCTAGTGAGCCATCTTTAATATGTTCACACACCAAGCTGTCAACTTTTGTTGCCAGGCTTGAGGTCACAGGGCCCCCAATGCCCACCTCCATGATGTCACTCTTTGAAGCCAGATTGTCGCTGTCGCCATTTGAGAGATCACTGAAGAATATTTTCATTACTTCAAAGGCCTTTTTTATTGATGTGATTGGCTAATAATTGATGGACAACCTCCCCAAATGATCATGGACGATGTTTACTCCGTTTTGCACAAATATCAGCTCAACTTTAGCAAACGGTATTGTTTTAGAGTCAAATGATTAACATCGAAAGCCTTTGAAGCTTGTTTTCTCAGAAAGGATAATAGGATGAGCACCCCACCTAGGAATGGTTGTTCCAAGAAAATGGCTGGGCAAAAATTTAATCCAGTAAACGGCCTTTGATTTTGTAATGTGTGAATAGCAAAAAAGTGTCAAACTTTGAGGATGGATATAACAGAAAAACTAAACCAAACAAAAAATCACAGGATAATTTTTTTGTTGCCAATATGTCATTGTCAGGATTAACAGGCAAGTGTAATTATGATTTTATCACAAATAATTAGTGACTTATATCGACATTTATGGGGTCGATAGTTTGCAGTCAACTTTTGATTGTTTGTTCAACATTTAACATCACAGACACCCAAACATGGAATGTAAAAGTTCTTTGGAGTATGATGATTACCACATGTATGATTTATTGTCTTGCCAGCATAAGCTGTTGACAAGATTAAGCACTCACTTTCCGTCTGTCTGTCCGTCAGTCCTTCTGTCCATCAACAAAAAACTTTGGAGTGGTATTATTTCACAAACTACACTGGGTAGGGCTTTTATACTTTGGTAAGTGGTTGATAGTGATGGTCACTACAGATTCATACCATCACCGTCACACTTCTTTGGTTAGATCATGCTTGAATGAGCATTGTAGAAAAACTTTGGAGTGGCTTGAATTATGCTGGCGAGACATTCAGGCTCTGGTTATCCTAATGCAAATACATTTTCAACTATGATTGATTAAAGTGAGATTTTTTAGGGTGTCTTAGCTGTCTTTAATTGTTCACCTGATAACTGAAGAACTGGGTGAGTAGGGATTTTACATTTGCAAATGATAATCGCCTGCTGTATGGGGTATGCAATTGGATAACCTTGATATAATTCAAAGGGTCATAGAGCAGCATTACTGAACATCTGCTTGGATATTGTTCATGTGCATTATGGTGGTCTTCTATAAAGACAAAGTGGCATCATTCCAAAGGTCACAAGGCAACTCTCAGTGAATTTGGATGCAGCTGTCTTATCTTTCCAGTGTTACATACAGCATGGGAAGGGAGGGCCAAAGATCTCAAATAATTACTTCTGCTTGAAATGATATCTTTAAGCCCAAGTGCTCACTTGTGTTAGCAATTGTAAGTCTTGTTTGAGGCATTATGTAGAGTATGTGTTTGAAAATCTGCATCAGAAATGGTTATATTGAAATTGAACATTTTCTTGCTGAAATAGAAAAATAACAGTGGTACATTTGGAGCGCTGGCAAATGCCTTGACATGATTCTATTTCACTTTGTTGTTGCACATTTATGTTGTGAATATTATTTTATTCAAACTTACATAGGTTTTCAGGCACTGTGCAGTCTGTTAAAAAGCAAACATCAGAAACATTTAATAATTCAGTTTATGTTAACCATGTTTCCCCTACCCCCTCCTGTTTTGTAAATTCTTAAAAGGGTTGTTTTGTGTTTGGGACATCTGTCTGCATGAAGAACACAGTATGACCTTTGGAAAATGTAGTACTGGCTGCACTCCAGAAAAACCAATGTTCTGAAGAAGTAGATAACATGATAAATAGCAGGCTGTACATAGGGATGAATCGAGAACTAGATGTATCTGTCTCATTTAGAATTTTACTGCTTGTTATACTACATGTATAGTGGCTCATTTTTCTGTCAAATATGTCAAGAAAAATTTCATTTATCTGCCTACAGGCTTACATTTCCTATGAATAGAAATTCAGGAAGTTACTTGTAAAATGAAAAAAATCATGGGAATTGTTCTTTTAGAATTGTAACTGAGGGTGCTTCAGGGAAATCTAGACATGTGCCATTAGATAAGTTTCTCTCTCTCTCTCTCTCTCTCCCTCCCTCCCTCCCTCCCTCCCTCTCTCTCTCTCTCTCTCTCTCTCTCTCTCTCTCTCTCTCTCTCTCTCTCTCTCTCTCTCTCAAAAGATACAATCCTTTAAGAGGAAAGGAGATGTTAGATTCTGTGGTCGTTTATGCGTTATAATACCAAACCAGCATTCTGAAAACTAAGTAAACTGCTTAATTTAATACTGGTGCCAATGGCTTGAAAGTTCAAGGGTTAATACTTGATTCATCAATACCAATCTTGATGCAATATATATTGTGGAATCTCCAATTAAGACTACCTCCATTAAGACATACCACTCCTCTATGAAGACTACATTTTTCAGTTCCTTAGGTGGTCTTAATAAGGAGATTCCACTGTATATATGTATGTATATGTGACTGAGATAGACTTAAAATCAAGCCAAAATTGGAAATATATGCATATAACTAGCAGATTCTGGCATGGTTTTTGACAATAATTTCGTGTAATAAAATATTTTATCCATTTACATATTTCATTAGCTAAATTCAAGAAACATTAACTAGTATTTTACAACTGCTCAGATGGTCAAAGTGGCCTCTCTAATGTGTGTGTGTGTGACTGACAGTCTTTCTGGCTGTATGTATGTATGACTGACTGACTGTCTGTCTGTCTGTCTGTCTGTCTGTCTGTCTGTCTGAATGTATGTATGTGTGTGAGCATGCATGCATACTAGAGTACAACTATGTTCATCAACTTAATAGAAAGCAATGCAAGCTAATCCCATTTCCTGGTAGTCACAGTTGGTATTATCCTCTCAAAACTTCAGTGAATAATTTAGTTGTAATATGTGTATTAAATCTCAAAGTTGACTTAAACTTTTGTAGAATCCTTTACATAGATTTAAAATTAGCAATAGTGGTTATTCAAAAGTTCAGTTTGTTTCTGTAATACTGTAAATTGCTTTAATTTCACTATTCTTATTTTTGTTAATTTCACTGATGGCACAGAACCGTAAAAATAAAAACACAGTGAATTTTTTTTTTTTAACATTGTATGAATAGCAACTTGTCTAAAATTGTCAAATTATAACTACAATGAAATGTTAAAAATACAAAAACCATGTAATTTCAAACATGCAAAAATAAAGCAATTATAGTAATGTAGGTGTTTGCACAATGCTCATGATTTATGTGGAGGAAAAGGAAGGGTCAATTTATTTACTTGCTGCACATGTATGTAACCTACTTTTTCTGACCAACTTTGCTTCATGGTGAGACCAGGGCACAAGTCTTTACATGATCTATTGTCACAAAAACATTCAAGAAATTTAAAATGCAAGAAGTGTGTTCAGTGTGGGTTTTTATTAGATCCTCTTTTCATATTTATGCTGATCACATATATATTTAAGGATCAGCATGTTGTGAAAAATCACACTTGAAGGGCCGTTTATTGGAAACAATGTTTTCAACAAAGGAAGAGATTTAAAATGACTGTATTGAGTTCATATTTGCATTCTATCCTCTTTACCTATTTATACTGATCACATCTACTTTAAGGATCAGCATGTTGGGGAAAAGTCACACGTGAAGGACCATCTAATATGGTAGTATTTGGTGTGAAATATTATATAATTTTGAAAGTTACACAAGAAATCATTCATGATTATGCGTCTCCATCAAAGCACCAGAGCCTTTTCCTGCTGGTTTTATTACAACACCCATATATTAGGTACTGCACTACCTGAAAAAAAAGTGTACTTTTCCCCACCCATTGATTTGATAATACATAAGTAGTAGCTAAAAAAATGTCTGTCAACTTTTGAACTTTTCTGACCTGTGAAGATCTTATAAAAACTTATTACTCACTTCAAGTATGGTAGATTAAATTTCATCACTGCAAAAGCTTGCACATGTACACAAGGCATTGACTTTGGTTCTTTACAAACTGGAAGTAAAAGTGCATAAACTGGAGCATTTCCCTATTCAAAGCATTTGTTGTTTATTCCCAATTCATCAGGTGTTCATGAGATTTGGAACAAGTTGAGGAGCTCCGTAACATGATTCCTAAATCAGGAGTTACCTGAAGTAATCATTAGAAATAGGAGGTCAAGAAAAACTGAGATTTCAAATTGCTGTATACACATGCAGACGTGTTAAAGACTCAAATGTGAAAAATTCTGTTAAATGCAAATTGGAGGGGGGGAGGGGGATTTAATAGGGAGACCTGAAATTTGCACAAAGTACAGTGCACCATCTTTAATATTGCTGGTATAACAAAACTACCTAAGAATGCGAGGACTTGGACATTAAGGTAATGTGCATACATGACAAGACTAGTGCCTTGAAAAAAAAACATGAGGGGTATTACAAGGAGGGAGCATATTGGTTGTTTGTGCTCCACTATTTTAAATAAGTAGATGCAAAATCCCCATAATTATGGAGTTTTGGTAGGTGACGTGACAGGTGACTGCTTTTGCATGGGAAAGGTTCTGCTGCATGCGTGTATTTTCTGACTGAATATTTACCGTAATATCCCATAGTAAGCACACAGTCATGCATAATGCACATGTATGATTTTAGTCAGTCAAAGCTGAAAAAATGCATATGCCTGTATATAAAGGCGCAGGTAAAAAATACCCAAGACCAAGGTGCCATGCACATGCATTTAGCATCAATCACAAATCGATATGAAGTGCCCCAAAACCAGCTATTTGAAAATGTCTGGTACCTTTAATCAATAAAATCATCAAGGTTTTCCCCAATTACCAACTTTTTATTAGTCCACAACAAAGTTGTACAAGGGAAACACCTGGGAAACTGAATGGTGCTTTGTCATGTTGTGTTGAGATTGTCAGTCATGACATTGTCATTGGCCTTTTCATGCCACCACACATGCACTTCCATTCATATTTACTATATTTTGTTCAATCACGCATCATTGTTTCACTCCAGAAGACAGGACGTCGCTGTAAATCCATCAGTAATTATTTGAACCACAAGACGAGCCAAAGTTGCGACTTTGCCAGAATATAAACCCTGTGTTAATTACAGACACTTTTTTCCTGGCAGTGGAAGTTTCAATATGCAATGGGATCACCATCTGGTGAGCAGAAATACTGCTGTTTATGCCATAATGGAGTCTCGACCTTTAAGTTTTAAAACAAAGATACGATCAGAGTAAAGTTGTTTATAAGAAATGATTTGTTCAAAAAAAGCACAAGGAAAGGAGGAAGGTATGACTGTCTTTTGACGAAGTATGCTAGTTTTGACCCTTAAAGTGCCAATCACGGCCATTGCTGCCATGATCTTCAGGCCCCCCAGTGCTGTTGGTGGTTATAGCCACGGTGCGTACATCCCCAGAATGACGAAGCTGTATTTTGTTCCAGTACCGGAGGATTGGGTGTTGCCGAATAGGATGGAAATATTGTGCTTCATATTTCATTATCATGCATATTTAAGGAGTTATTTTCAATAATAGCGGTACAGTTTGTCATGTTGAAACTGGAATATTTGGGAAAAGCAAATCTTCCACTGTGCGCGTCAACTGCACAAACATGGTTTTGCCATCACTGGCACCCAGCCTGCAGCTAATTTCACTCCACAACTTTTGTCACTTTCAAATCATTTCATAGGACCTCTCCGCATCTTAATCTGACAAAAATGTCACAGTTTTACATTGTAGTCACACAGAAATGACTAGTTTTGTAGTCTTTTTGTGTAGATGACGCCATGCTTCCCTTTATGGAGCTGGGCAGAAGTAGTAAAATTAATAATAATATAATGTGAACCAGAAGTTGAAAACCATTTTTCCTATGTGATGAAATGTCAGAGTTAATTATTCAATTAAAGTCTTGAATCATCTGCATTACATCATCTTTAGCCATTGGGAAAAGGTGTCCAAAACAGCAACTGACAATTTTGAAATATGACCTTTCTGGCAAAATATATATTTTCGGCATTTCCTTAATGCTGGTGGATTTAAGTCCCCGATTCTGGAAATAAATGCCGACTCAGTAAATATACTGCATAACCGTGTTGATATGGCACTTGCACATAACTACCTCCATTGAACCATTCTTTTTAAGAATGGGGATTTGGTCGAGTGGATATGTGGGTTTCCCATTTTAGCTAGGCAACTGGTGCCAAAGGTTGCAGGTTTGAGTCCCGCTAGTTCCGAACATAAAATATAAATTAACCACTTGAAATGAACTTCTAGCAAATAGGAAATCATCTGAGTAGCAGAAATCCAGAACTTAAGATGGTACCACATGGGGCATGTTTTCACTCAGAGACAACAGCCTATGGCAGAGTCAAACGAGCACAATTTTGCCAGATTTTTTACATTGTTTTGCGGCTTTGAAGCCAGCAAAGTGCTTGAAACATGTTGGAACAGGTATGTTCTACATCTCAACAAATAAGTTTGATATCGTTTACATGGCATTATCTTGGTATGGACTGACAGTTGTTCTTTCAAGGTACTAGGTTTCATGTACACTGCAATACATCGTAAAATGATGCAAATAGGAACATACTTTGGCACTGAGAATACTCCACAACAGAATGGTAGCTTTTTAAGGGTTAAGTACATTTGAAGACCGTTTTGATGAACGCTTATGTTATTGCCCAACTCCTGTTCTTCGCAAGCAGTGACAATTGAAAACTGGGAGTAAATGAAGCTGGAAAAACATTTCTCAAACTCTGTACCTCTGCATAACATTCACCAGCACTGTATTAAAGCAACTTTTCCTCAAAAATTGCATGTTAACTATGGCAATTACGGTGTGTTCTCATGAGGAATCTGAATTATATGGAAAAAGGATACCTTGAAATATGACAACTGTAAAAACAAAAACAAAACATACACACTCACACACATATGTATATATACACTGTTGACAAAACTTGTGCTCCAGGGCTGTCAGGTAGAGATTTCGAGTCATATTGATTTCCAAAATAGGTCAAAAAACAAAAACAAAAAAGAAAAGAAATCAAGTTATGGGGAGCATAACATGCATGGCTGTTCCTGGACCTTGGCTCCATCATACTCGTTGCTCCTATGGAATTTCTTTAGACGAAAAATGAGCACTTGGAAGACCTCAGTAAAACAAATGTTTGTGTTGTCAATGTTTATCAAGCTTTACCGAAAAGAAAAAAAAAAAGGAAAACTTGGAGAGAATTATGGTGCACAGCACCTTTTTGATTGTTATATGCAAACAGCCAATGTGGGAGATGAAGCTATAATCCTGTCACTGGCACTTTATTTTAAGATGATAAAAAGTAGAAAAAGCATTATGTGTATAGACCAAGGGTGGTGGTTTATTTGAAGAGAAATGTATGTAAACAATCTGGAAGTTTTTTCCTCGTGGTCTACCTTTGTGAAGTCTTTGCATGGTTAATCTATGGACTTGGGATTGGAGTTACCTGGGAGAGAATACTTGGACCCATGTAAATGTTACCCAGGTTTTCATCTTAATTTTCCTCTTGTACACTTGGACTGCTTACTGAAGCAATAAATAAGGAATGCTGTATTGCATATTTCTTCTGTTGCTATGTACATGAACTGGGATAAATGACTTGCTTCTTTCAAAAGTTTTTTTTTTCTTTGTATCATAGATAAGTAAAGAAATGTGACAGCCAGTGTACATGCTTGGGTCACGTAGACCTGACAATATTGTGCATGCTGTAAGAATACCGTATTAACCCACTGCATACAAAAGTGGAACCAGCCTTAGTTGGTGTTGTTTACATGGCCTGGCAAGTCATGCTGAGGGTGCTTACATGGCACCTGGAGCATGACTTACCAGGCAGTACAATGTACATGTAGTGTTTTTGACACAAGATGTGTTGGTCCTTAGAGGGAAGCTCTTTTTGTGAAGTTTTTTTGTTTGCATTTGGCATTTAATTTTACGTGAAATATATACGGGAAGATGAGCTGCCTCTGGGATGAAATGAGTTAAATATGTGATGCCATGAGTCCTGGTCACGATTTCTACTCTTGAATCAGCACAACCAAGAGATTACAAGACACATTGCAAAGTAAATATTACCTGGTTATCTGTAGGGTACTTCAAGGTGTTCAAGCAGTCACTTGATTTGATTCCAAAGGCTCTAAAATAATGCAAAGATTCCCAGACAGGCAGCCTTTAAAACAGTTTTAGAAGATATTATATCACATCTAAGAATGTGTCAGGAGAGGTATTAGGATGTGTCTCCGTGCATCATCCATCCACTCCAAATTACATTTTCATCTCATCCAAATTTGTTTGTTGAGTCCACTTCATACTTCGTAGGGATGTACTTTTGGTGAATTTCTAACAAATTAATTTGTTTAACAATGCTCCAGTGTTCAATAGTTCACACCTCAGTGAATTTTATAGTGTCAGTGCTTTTTTAAGTCTGTTTTGGGGAAAATCTGAAACATGCATCTGAAGTAGCAAGGCTAATTGCTTTGAAACATATGCTCACATCTGGGTCTCAAGCTCTTCTTTTGTGCATGAAGGTGACCATGACCCAAAGTCATGGGTCAATTTAAGTGAGGAGACTAAGCCTTATGTTTCTCTGTTCCTTTTTGCAACAAAATTACAAGAAGACCCTCCACTTTGGTCACAGTGCAGCAATCAGGACATCACCTAGATCTGTGTGAAACACTATACCCTAATTCACTGCTGATAGTTACCATGGCAACCAAGGATGACTAATCAGTGACTGAGTCCATGTTACTGTCAGAAACTGATGAAATCTGGAATAAAACCATCAAACTTCATGCTGGACTTTTTATTTCATACATAATTCCCCAAAAGTGCATAACAGTGTTTACAGGAAACCAAAATGGATGTAAAAATTTCTTCAAAACTAAACAATGCTCTGATAACCTACAATAAAAAAAGGATCAGTTTTCGTAAAACTAGTTTCAGTTTTAATTAAACTTTAAAAAACAAAAAACCCACATAGTTATGATAAACTGGTTTTGTTGCAGATGTACATGTTTTTTCCATAAGAGAACTCATGGTTTCAAAACCAGTTTAAAATCAAACTCCGTGAAACTGATCATTTTATTTTCAAATGAGACCTATGGAAACTAGTTTTAAAAACTGAAACTGGTTTCAAGGAAAATGAAACAAGCCCTAAGTGCCCTGCCTTCTTAAGTATCCCCTCCTTTTTCTCATCCCTAAATTTATGAAATTTTGCCAGATTTTCCTCCATTTTAGATAATTTATGAATGAATATTGTTCCAAAAATCCAAATATAAGTATATATGTTAGACTCCCTTAAGATAAAGTTCCTAAGCACCCTGGGTGCTTACAAGGGATAATATGGTATGTCATTTCATATGAGAAGGTCACAATGTGTGTATGCTTGATCAAAATTAATATGTGTTGTAAGTGATCAATACTTACTCAGGTGTTGTACATGCATTTTGAGCATTATGCCCAGTGCATGTAAAAAAACCTGGATATGAAAAATACGCAAGAGAGAATCACATGTGGAAAACTTTTTTCTTAAGTTCTAAACTTTATAATGTTTTGGGATTCCTTGCCTCAGAGCAACATGCAGTGTTCATTCTTGGGTGCGGCCTTGCGGGATTAGCACACTTTTTTCAGGGAAGACGCACATTGATTTGAGTGACGGGGCCTGCCGGGCGCACTATATAAATATTAAATTTCTCATTTTCTAATTTTGTTGTAACTTGTGAATACTTTATGAACATTTGTAATAAATTCATGATTTCCAACCTGAGCGAGTAGGTTTTCAAAGCTACAGAAATCGAGTGAGAGTCACGGTGTTTTGCATCGTCCATGATTCTGCATTATACTGGTGGAATTCTCTGATGTTCGTCTTTGTTTGTAACAAGCTCTCTTATATGCTAAGAAAATATATTCCTGGGGTATTCCAGCAAAAATTTACGTCATTTCATCTCATTTTTTTAAATGCGCTGGTTCCTCATTGGGTGGATTCGATCACGTGCCGCTCACTGTCCAATCAAACTCGTTGTTGCCCGTACATGTGCTTGTCTTATGTCCACTATGTTGGGGAGGAATAAGTCGTATTAAAGCGAAGATTATTGGACCAAGATGTTTAATTTTCACATCATATCTTCACCAGAAAGACTTCCATGAAACAAATCTAGATACAGATAAAGGCACGAATAAAAATTCCTCACGGAATGCAAAGGAAATACGCAGATTAGTCACCGCACGGTCACACGTGGACGAAGCGAAGATTTGCGTGAACACGATGCGATCATGTGTTGTTGATTGCTATCTCCTATGCCTCACGTCGTCGTTGGTGATTTTTAACAAAATTTTGACGTTTTGATTTTATTACATTGTTTGAATGGAACAAATCTGTATGACAGTACAAGAGAGGAATGAAATTCACCATCGCAGGCCCAAAAATATACGCAGGCCTACAACATAGCGAAAAATCATCCATGCCTGTGACAGGCTGTGTACGCCTGCTTGTGTTGTGTTGCACGGCCTGTACCGTGTTGCTCAGTAAAAAAAAAAGTGACCGCACTTAAGATCAGGCTCTTGACACCTCCTACGGCATCAAATTTTTCAGGTAAATTGAAATAGAAAGTGCACAGAAATATAAATCGTGTAATGTCTGACCATCTCGTGGAATGAATCGCAAAAATAACAGCCCAGGCATGCTCAATATACATGCCGCTTGTTGTGCAAGAGAGTAAAAAAAAAAAATCCCGATGGCACAGGTGTGCGATATCAGATACTGCCCCTTTGTACCTCCATGATCATACCAAATAAAATCAATCAAATCACACAAAATGAAGTCTAACTGGACCCATCGACTCAGTCCATGAGCTTACTATTTTTTCTGAAAAAGGAAAAAGATGCGTCCAACGGACCCACACTGAAAAATCCTTAGTGTCACCCCTGCGGAAACACAAAATTGAGATTTATAATTTTATTACACAAATGACACCGGGTGTCATTTATGTAATAAAATTATATATCTCGATCTTACTTGTGTTGCAGCTTGATTTGTTCATGATTTATTTATTATTGTGAAACACATAATATAAAAGTGACATGAGTGAGATTTGAGTGAAATGTCATGGATATTTTCTGCTGTATTTTAGGCACTTGAAGAATTTTTTCTCCTTTGCTGCCTTGTTGTTGAAGTCTGTTGAAGCCAACAGTTATACTGAAAACTTGTGGCACTGCGTGTAGATAATTTTATCCAACTTGCCCTAGTACTGCCAGCAGAGATAATTTCATCGAACTTGTCATACAAATAATTGAAACACTAATTACAGTGGTAACTGTTAACATAATATATGATATCACTTCCCAGTATTGTTTATATTTAATTAATTTTTTGGACAATGAAATTGTCTGTTTTGAGTTTGAAATCTTCCTGTCCTTGAATATTTTTTATGAACTTCAAGAATCACATGATAATGCAACTGTGAATGTCTGTGGAGTCTGGTCATAATTTTTGCAGTTCTGAATCTGAGCATGTTTTATCAGAAGCCTTTCAAATTCATTCACGCTGTAACAAAGTGATGGTACATTAAAAGCCCAGAGGAGGATATTTCACTCTGACTCCACTTGCTATGGCTAGGCATGCACTGTGACTGGCAGTCTAAAAGTATAAAAAATAACCTTTATTTGTGCAGAATTACAGTCTAATCTGATCCGATCCTTCCTGGTGCAGTTGATTACATTTACGTGATTCATATACTGCTGTACAGGAATTAGTACCGCTGAAGACAAAAAAACTGACCAAAAAAGACACAAT
The DNA here is from genome assembly GCA_964020975.1 of Hermodice carunculata. Lineage (NCBI taxonomy): Eukaryota > Metazoa > Annelida > Polychaeta > Eunicida > Amphinomidae > Hermodice > Hermodice carunculata. Next base: position 55,281,725 of record OZ026614.1, on the reverse strand, counting down.
TTTCACTACACAATAAAACCTTCAAAATGCTTGATTTTGGCCTCAGAATGCACCATTTGGCATGCTTTATTTAAAAAATTTTCCGGCGGGGGGGCAATGCCGCTGGACCCTCCTAGCTTGGCCCATCCCTTGCAGGGATGGGCCCCTATTTCACAGCCTTATGGGGCCCATGGGCCCCATTCTTTACAAACCAAGAATGAACACTGAACATGCATAACTGCTTTAGTTTTAATGAATAATTATAAGTAGAAGTGAAAACACACGAGGGGGCATGTGGTTCCAGGCAAATCACGTGATGTGAGTATTCTGTTCCCTAATTGTAATGAAGTGTTCAGTAACACTCCTGCCACACAATGCAGAGCCTTGACAGATGCAGAAGTCAAAGTTTTAATCCCATATTTGTGTTACAATAAGAATGCATAGATTCACCCTAATTTTACTTGACAAGTCCAAAGCCTCACGACTTCAGTTGTGGATACAGTGTACTTCTGCATATGGCCCTTGGAGCTTTAGGTAACTAAGTGTCATCCGTTTGAAAGACATTGCCAACAGAAGATGAAGGAAGTGTTGTACGAGGTGTTGTGAGATGAGCAGACCATTTATTATCTTCTATCCCATTTCGGGTAATAACATCTTTATGAAGCTGACTTTTGAACTGTCAGGTTTCTTCTGGTCTCATTGTGAACTCCTGTCACATTACTTTCCCTGTAAACTCGAAACGGGATGACACCCTACCTACGTGTAACATAACATAATGTACAATACTGAATGAATCCGGATGCTCACTTGCTCCGCCTTGAAATATGATGCTTTTAATTTGCTTTGCCCTTTTGTATCTGGGTACAAAGCAAATATTATAACAGGTTGTACAAGTTGAACACGAACCCAGAACTACTGGGTCACTGCATGCCCAGTATAGCACAAAAGCTGTAGGTTACTGCACTGTGTGCATGTCTGTACAATTGACTTGTGAATAAGGAAGGTAACCCTCCCCAAACTTCATGCTATGGGTGTTGTAACCATGATGATTTTTATGAGCTTGATGGGTATCTGTGTGTATAGCATATAAATATTTTTGAGCATTGTTTATGTATAGTGACATGTTAAGTTGTACACAGGGTTGTGCATACAGCATTCAAGCTGCCTGTTTAGCTAGAGTCAAGAAATGCTAGATCACCTTCAAAACATAGGGTAGGGAGTGAAGTCTCTAAATGGAAAAAAAAATCCATTGTGGATGTTACATTACCTGAACATATTCACTCAATTTATAAAGCGAAAATGTCCTACCAATCCATAAAAAATCTAAGAAAAATGCCAAATATTTGACAGTACTCACTTTGATTGCCATGGGGCACAAAATTGGTCCCTACACACTATAAACATAGAATAGGTATGTATGAACTTTTTTCTTCTTTGATTACCCATAATACTGTCTCCGATTTAAGGGTGACCTGTAATCATTGGTGCAGCTTTACAGAAAATACCTCTTATGACAGCTTTTGGTGATACATGTATAAGCTCAAGGGAAACTGGGTGATTAACTCTTTACTTGCCAGAATAAAACTGAGTACATAGCTTTCCATGGCACAAGTTGCGCAGAATGTGCCCAGACCCATCTCAGGGAAAACTGATGATATGCGGCATGCCGTCATGACAAGTCGTCTATACAATTCTCAACAGTGTTTTCTATTAACATGAAATTTAAGTGTAGACACAACATACAGCAGATGACAATTTACATGGGTGCTTTAGGGTGGTTTGAGTGGGAAAGGGTTAATTATGATAAGGAAAGATCGGTCTTTTGTGACTGGTTATAAGTTGTGGAAATCTCCTCTGAGTTGCTGCTTGATATTGGAGAAGCAGACCTACAGGCCCTGAATGACTTGCCATGCAGGCAAGGAAGACCTACAGGCCCTGAATGACTTGCGGTGCAGGCAAGGAACATGTCCCTGTGGTGTGCATGTGTCATGATGACAACATGGTGAGCTGGTGTGGAAGTCAAGCAAATTAACGTGCGCATGAGCAACCATGCATACTTTAACCCTCCCATGGTTGTCCTAAGTCTATATCAAAAACATTTTATCTTGGCATGGGTTGCACTTCAGTTAGGTGTCCACCTCAGGCCAAGACAAGTTATTGACCTGGTGTGCTGTCTTGACAAGGTTCATCTGTAATTTACATTCAAAACATTTTCCCGTTTATGAGACATACAGTTAAGGCAGGTGAATCTTAAGTCTCAGCTTTTGCCTCATTGAGCAGGAAATGGTTAGCATGGCGGTCTCTATACAAGCCAGTGATGATGATAGGGACTTTGTCACGGCAATGGAGTAGACATATGAATGAAGTGGTTGGTATGTCTGTATTGAAGCATATTTGTCGTGAAAATAACTCATTTTCAATGTTGCCAGTGGACATTCTGCTCTATAGTGCACCAATAAATAGTATGTGTCAGGCATATGAGTGTATCATCACCAAAAGGTGTGAAAAGATGCATCCAAGCTTGTCTTGGGTTTCCTTTTGGCAATTTTAGTTGCCAAGTTTGATGTGGATGGTGCATATAGCATAAGAAGAGCAACCCCCAAAGCTCTGTGACCCCGAAGATTTATATTAAAAGTGAATAAAAAAGATATATTTAGTAAGTTACTGGGTCTCCAAAACTGGATCAACCCTGTCAAAAATTGGAATTGAGACAGTTGTGGTGTTGGCTGCCTTCATGTGAGCAAGATCGATTTTGCTCATCTTAGGAAATATGTGTGTATAAAATTGTGTTGTGAAGAAACATGCACACAGTGTCAGCATGAAAAATTCAATGTCTGTTTATCTTTTCCGTATACATGTACATGCTATAGGACAATGGTGTCCCAATTTAAAAGAAGAAGGGAAAAAAAGAGAAAAGGAAAAACATAAAAGTGTAAAGTAGAGTGCATTGTGGATATATGTGAGTTGGGGTCCCACAACTAGAGCTTGAAGACTTACCAGCTATCTGCAGGTTGTGCTATAGAGATACCAGGGCAGTTCTGAAATGATATTTGCATTACCATGATTACATGTGGAAAATTGATTGCAAAGTTAGATGGTCACTGGCATTGGAGCTTTTTCATTATAGGGTCAATTATTTTGGATATTTATCAAATGAAAATGAAATGGTTAAAAGGTGTGACCAATGTGTAAATGCGTATGGTGGTCCTTCCTTTGAAAGACCATTCCAAGGAAAAACACCTGCTTTGTTAAGACCACATCTATAAAGTACCAAGTACTATCTTTTCTTTTTCGTTTTAGTTTACCTCTGTTGAGAGACCACCTGCTTTATTTGACATTTAGGGTAGTCTTTCAAAAGAGGGACCACTGGATCTGTGTCAACAATTACAACTGATACTGAGTAAAACAGGCAATAGAATAAGCAAAACTTCATTGATTCACTTGATCTTAATGTGGTTTTCAATGTCCTTTATACATAGCAGGGTGTTTCTGGTTACAGTGTCTACCAGTTGTTTTGATTTCAGCTCATGTTATTTCCAAATAAGTTGAATTTAAATATCTTTTGAATCTTGTAAGCATTATGTAATGTGACAGAATCCCGTACAAGAGAGTCCTTTCTTCAGACCAAAGTAAATTAAGCTTTGTGAAGGTCAATGAAGTAACTATGTGTGTGAGATTTCCATGTATCAGTACTTCAGCTACCAGCATCAGTCCTGCCAAACATACAAGTAAAAGAAGCGTGCTGACCACAGGGAAGTTTACCTGTGCTTTCAGTGCACATGTACCTTTCCTGTCATAACCATTTTTTATGGTGAGCCTCTCTTCAGCTGAGGATTGTCCTACTATTTAAAGAGGCTTGCCTTAAGAAGAGTATAAACATGTATTGTGTCAAACAATTTGGATATTGTAATTACCTATATGGACAGTAAGTCTCTCTCTCTCTCTCTCTCTCTCTCTCTCTCTCTCTCTCTCTCTCTCTCTCTCTCTCTCTCTCTCTCTCTCTCTCTCTCTCTCTCTCTCTCTCTCTCTCTCTCTCTCTCTCTCTCTCTCTCTCTCTCTCTCTCTCTCTCTCTCTCTCTCTCTCTCTCTCTCTCTCTCTCTCTCTCTCTCCCCCCCCCATCCATCCGTTCATCTATGAATGAGTGCATTTAGCTCCCTTTCGTATATTTGACCCTATAATACAGAAAGAATTCCTGTACATATAAATTCGTGCACATAATGGTGTTTTCCAGTGAATGTCTCCTGCCATTGAGCAGAAACCCATAGATAGCTATTTCATGTTTGACTGGTTTTGGGTTGGGCATACAAGTTGAACATGTCTCAGTTAATAGAACCAACAACAATTATTGTGAAAAAACAAACATATATGCATTTGTGATTCAAACTCATACACGTGTCTTTTAATGATAACAGACAGTTTTTTACTTTCACACAAAAAAAAAAGAAAGAAAAAAAGGCATTTGAGTTGGGGCCAGTTTGACAGCAACAAGTCAAAGAACGATTATTCAGCAGTTTTTGCTTTGAAGTTCAGATCTATCATGGAGCCCAATCATATCTCACCTGTATGTCAGTCACACTTTGATGTCATACGAAGAAATAATAAACACCAAGTGTCTACTTTGACATGTTTAAGTTAGCAAAAGCTGAGTTTCAGCGATTTTCACGATTTAGTCATGATCACCTGATAAGAGTTGAATGGCCGATAGTGACAGCCAGGACAGGTTCAGGACCACTGGGCGATACTGTCTCTGTGTTTACATTCACCCAAAGCTGTCACTGTTTGTTTTTTACCCTTTTCCTTTATCAACTAAATAGTTGGCATAGTTATTCATATTACAACCAAAAAAACAAAAAACAAAAACAACAAAAAAAAAAAAGGATGGGGGGGGGGGGAGGGCACCAGCCTGGTAAATGTTTCCAGTTGCAAGTCAATGCTGCATGCTTTAACTCTTTTAATGCCAATTGTGGCAAACGTTAGTGTGCTCAGAATTCACATGGCAATACTGCATTCACATTCTTTGTAAACCAACCTTTCATTCTTAAATGTGCCAGCATGCCTACAGTTGCAGAGACCATGAGTGACCACACGTCAACAACTTTCCTTGATTGCATTGCATCCATATCACTGCAAGGAAAGCTGTTGACTCAGTCAAAACATAGCATTAAAAGAGTTAACCTTTAGAATAAAGCATTCCTGACAAGTTAATTCAAGACTCAAAGAAGGTGATCTGGCTGTGTGCGTCAATGTTGAGATAAACATGTAGGTGAAAGGGGGGAATAGACAAAGCGGCCACAATAAGACTCCCCATGTTGATGAAATTTAAATTGTTAAACTGTTAAATAGGATTGTCTGTCACATAGATCTTTAGGGGTTTTTTTTCTGCTCTTTTTCATACCTCACTCAGTTAGAAATCTGACATCCATTATATGCATGTGCAAAATGTAAAAAAGTGAACATTCTAAAGATAGTGAAGTGTGAGGAGCATTGAAGAATTGAGTATGTATAAAGGAGAGAGGGGTAAAAGGGTCAGGTTGATAGCACACTGACAGTGCATGGGAGGAGGAGGAGGAAGTTGTCCATCTGTCTACATGTGCATTGTATATAAATGCAGTAAAAAGTTGTTGTCATTGTATCTGTCTAATATGAATACAAGTTAGTTACTCTTTATGTTAATGTGGGGCATTCGTATCAGCTGCTGTGGCCTGTCTCATTCAACAAGGAAGTACCCGTGTGTGTGTGTGTGTGTGTGTGTGAAAAGACAGATCAGTGTTTCGGACACAGCATAGTATTTTCTTACCAAACTGGCAATTTCGTTAGAATAAACTGTTTAAAAGGCATAGTCATGCTGTCGAGACAAACACTGAGAGCTTCAAATGAGAAATGGCTGTAATAGTTTGCAATTAGCAGTACTTATTCGCACAAGTAGTTCCAGTGATTAATGAATTTTTTTGCTCTTCTTTTAGTCAAATCTTAAAAAATCTTCTCCGAAACCACTCACCCAATTGCTTTGATATCACACAGGAACACTACCAGGGACTCCTAGTTCTTAATTTGTTAACCAGGTGGCATTGCAATTTTTAGCTCAGCTGACTTGCTAGTCAGGCTGAGCTTTCAATGGGCTCAGTCATCCATCTTAGAAATACTTCTAAATGGCATATATGCTCTAAGGCTGAAGCTCAACACAGGTCTATTCAGTTGCAACCTTGATTTTGTGGGACAAGCTTAGGTCAGCTGAGCATGGGCTGTCCACACAGTCCTCTAGTTTGTTTGTTTGTTTTTTTTCATTTTTTGGCCAAATCTTAAACAATCTCCTTTTTGGCCAAATCTTAAAAAATCTTCTCTGAAACCGCTAGCTTGGCCAATTGCTTTAACATTGCATCTAGGGAGACTTCTGGGTACCCTGAGACCTTAATTTGTTCAACAGCTGGTGCTGTGATTTCAAAATATATTTTGTGTAAAAAGTCTCTTTTTTGCTATTTTTGACTTCTCTAAAACTGTCACTCAGATTATGTTGAAACGTGGTGGAAATGTTTTTTGTAGATGGCCAACCAGATTTACTCACAAGATGGCGCTACTGTGAATTGCAGATTTTTAATGAATTTTTCAATATGGGTACTTATTGGTTGATGCAAACAGTCCTATTGATTACTGTAAGTGAATGGGGATTGCAATGGTAATTCACGATTTTGACTTCTCCAAAACCACTCTCCAGATTCACTTCAAACTTGGTAGTGATGTACCTTGGGTGTGTCTCTACCAAATTGTTCAAGTAGTCAGGCTCCAGTGATTTTAGATTTTTTATTATTTTTTATTTTTATTTTATTTTTTTCAAATCTTCAAAAAATCTTCTCCAAAAGCACTTGGCCAGTTGATTCAAAATTGCATGGGAACACTTAAGGGCATGACAGCGCAAGTTACACAGTACATGGGTGACCTTGACCTCATTCTCAACGTCACAGGGTCACTTAGATGTATTGAACTCTTTAGATGATAGCTTCAGAACTATTTCTGCCTGGACTTAGATGTTTTATGTGGTTATGACACCCTTTGAGGGCCACATTCAGACAGTACATGAGTGACCTTGACCTCATTCCCAAGGTCACAGGAGAACTGACATGAAATGTACTGTTTACTTGATAACTTGAGATCTATTTTGAGTTAGGGCCTTGATGTTGCACATGTTAATGTTTCTCTATGAAGGTCATGCTTAGACAGCACATGAGTGACCTTGACAGCATTTCTGAGATCACAGTGGCAACATACACGAATTTTACTCTTCATTATAAGTTGGGAACTACTTGAACTGGGACCTTGATGTTGCATATATTAGTGTCCTTCCATAAAGGTCACACTTACTCAGTACATGGGAGACCTTGATCCTATCCCAAGTTCACAGAGCCACTAGTTTGATGAATCTCTAGCTCAGCTGAGCATGGGCTGTTCACACAGCCCTCTTGTTGAACTTCCCTAAATGCAGCTGCAGAGTAAAGAATATCTTTTTTTACTGTACATCAGATTTTGCCAAAGGACCTCTACGGCTCTGTCAGAACATAGCCAGGTGGCTCCAAGGTAGATGTTTGATGAGATTAGGGTCATAAGAAAGACAGATCAAAGACAAACTTTCACTGTGCAGAAACTAAAATCTTACATCACTTCAATCTAGAAGAGCACACAAAAATGATCACAGCTATCAAGAACAATCCAAGGATATAATACAGACAAACCTTGAGAAAATGACCATTGAGCCTAGCTGTGAGATAGTCACCAAGAGATGACTGTGCACAAATAATACCGACTTCATGGTGGTGTTGATGAAGTCTGCAGTTTGCAAGGACTGGCTTATCTGAAAATTGGAATTGTTGCTTTGGCTGATCGTATCTAACAGATTTTACATCAAGGTAACCTTTTCCTGGCTGATTCAACAGGAAGGAGTTAACCATTTTCCTTAACTCATTCCATACTAGGGTCACAGGCCTTGGTCAGTGGTTCTGGCTCTGCCTGGCAAGTCATGCTGACTTGCCAGGCAGTGCCAGAACCACTGACTTAAGACTTTTGACATGTTGCTACTTGAATGAAAGCTCTTTTCATGAAGAATTTATATGCAATATGTCATCTTAAATCTAGGTAAATATACAGAAAAATCAGGGACTGGTATGGAATGGGTTAATGTGTAGGTTGGTGTGTTTAACCCAACTCAAGGAAAGCTGTTCACCTGTAACAGTCTGACATGATGGTACTAAATGACAAAATATTCCCATTCACAAGAAATGGCACTGAATTCAGGAGAATTAATGTAAAAACTTTGACGCAAATGACATTTTACATCCAGGCACCTTTGGATGATTTCATTGGGAAGGATTAAAGTAACCGAGATGGGCCTGCAATATTGAGATGAGGAAAAAACATGAACCCGATGAATGACTTGAATAAAAATACCCTGCAGTCATGTGTCCATGTTAGGTAACATAACAAGAAAACACTTTAAACTCCCCTGCATATTTCATTGAGGCGTATATACTAGTCTCTGAGTTGTGTTAGTTGTTTGTGAATGGGGGGGGGGGGGGGGGGACCATCTCACAATGAAGCAGTGAATTGTGATAAACTTTTTGTGAAGGATAGCATACAATTTATCATGTTATGATGATCTGATGCACCAATCAAAAGTGGAACCTTGGAAGTTACATCAAGTGGTTGGTCAGCAATGATTTCATTAACTGCTTCAGAACAACTTGATGAAAGACATGCAACAGTAAGCCACTCACAGGGAAAGTCACGTTACAGTTTACCTGTGCCAATAAGTAGAATGGTATTGACTGGACTGTAGGCTTGCATAACCGTATCATCGTATGTTTAGATACTGAACAGACGAATTGAGTGTTCAACAATCTTGTGTTACACAATAAATTGTAGAGCGGAAGATCTGCAGTTGCACTGGCTCCTTAATGAAAAACTGATGATTGAATAACACTAGGACATAGAATGTCTGTTATACATAGAGTCTAAAGATAATTATATGTAAATGTGGAGAAAAGCAGACATCTCATCACTTATGCAATAGACTTGACCCTCTCCAACTCAAACTGTCAAAAAGTGGTGTTTACTTCTGCATGTCTGTTTAAATGTCTAATTATTAGTCCAGACTGTAGGTTTCCACTTTGTCCTACAACCAGAGCTTGTGTGGGCCATATCTCCAACATAGTGCTCCCCCGTCTAAAAAGGCCACCCCAAATGCACCAGAAACATTACATGGCCTTACAAGAGGGGTGGCCTTTCAGAAAGGGGCAAAATAATGCAAATGCTACACTTGTTGTACTGAGAAGTGGTCTGTCAAGAGGGGGATCACTGTACTGTAACACCTGCATTTACCAAATTTGGTATGTGCACCCATCATATGGTATCAATTGGGGTATGTTGCACATGAATATTAGGTCATTGTGACCTTGACCTTTGACGTTGTCACAGTAAATGCTTGTGTGGGCCATGTTTGTTATAATCGAAAACTTGGAGACACCAAACTTGGTGTATGGATACTTTTTGGGATAGGAGTGGAACTCATACCAATGTTAGGTGACTGTGACCTTGACCTTTGACCACATCACTTTGGCTGATCATCTTGTCAGACTTCAAATAAGTTTTTCCCTGTCATTCCATGCAGCTTAATTTGTGAACTGCTCTCTGGCGGGGGACTTTGTATTGTTATGCAATACTTGATCTTGTTACAAAACATTTTCAATAAGAGTTTTAGATGAACCCAATGAGGTAGCATGTGCAAGTCAACAGCATTGTTTGTCATGGGTTATACACTTAACAACAAATGCTAATGAGGGCTGTTGACTCAGTTTAATATAATTCTTCTCATCAGGAAATGCATGGTTAATGATACAAGATAAATAAATAACATTTTAAAAACTATTTTGGGGGAATGGGTGGATTATATGTTTGTTACCACAATCATTTCCCAAAGTTCAAAGGCTTATCATCATGGTTTCAATGGTATTCATTTACTGACATGTTTCCATTTGAAACTACAGTATGCTTGTCAGTTTATCAGCCATAATACACAATGCACTAACCCCATAAAAGTGGGTTTGCTAGTACATACATGTCATGTCCTTAAAACATCCCATTAAGGAACAGAATTAAAGAGTGGTATGTCATCAATAAATGTGGTTTTTAAATCATATATGGTCTGGCACAGCTCATTACATTGTTGTTATGTTTTTTAAAAGGAACAGTGAGGTTGTTTGGTAGGGTCACTTTCTGTGGTATTGTTCACATTAATTCACCATAAAGTTTTGAAATGGATTATACCAGCCAACACTAAGCATGAGACCTCCCACTGGGAAACCGTCTAACTGCAAATATGCATGGTATAGGTATTGGTATAGGTATAGAGGGAGCCGAAGTGTGTATAAGAATTATTTTATTAGAGGCTGGTGTATAAAAGATTTCCCAAGCTAGCTCCGTTGTCTCCATACACATTCAAGGATTTGTTATTAAAAATCCAGCACAAAGGTTGACTTTTAATGTTTTGGTTGTTTTGGACAAGTTTTAATCACTGTGCTTTAAAAAATCCCCTAGCCACATTTCTCAACCAAATCTTCCTCATTGTTGTATCAATCTCAGGACTTAAATTGCCAAGAAGATTCTGTGTCCATGTGTTTGACTTTGAGCCAGTTTTGGTAAATTCAAGGCATGTTGCAGGTCACATCAACTGTGCATGTTTGCCCATCAGGCTTCCTTGTTCCTTCACACAAACCCTGTGCCCTAGTATTCTCTATCCTGGTCCCATGCAGATCAAACAAACTGGCAGTCACTATGATAGATCCTAGGCCAAATAAAAAAATAACTAGTTTCTCATGTGCCTCTGGGTACAAAAGTGATGTGGCAGGGAGACTTTTTTTTTCTTCGTCCTGTTGAAACATCTCACTGGTATGGGTGTGAGGACATACTTTTCATTTTTTCAAATGCACAGAGGTTATGCCATATATTTTTATATATAAACATACACACACATGATCATCTTTTTATTCTAAATTCAGTTTTAGTTATTTTACTGCACATAAAAACATATACATGTATGTATATACAGAACTTTTATCATCACGCAGGCAAAATGACACCAAAAAAAAAAAAAAAAAAGCAACTTGACAGAAAATTTTGATGCACTTGGAAATGAGAAACAAATTATTTTTTTCTGTTTGTCTTTAATAGAACTTTTGTTCTAAATAACGGTAACCCATTGCAACTTTTTGTTTTGAACAATGGATGTGGTAAGGTCTATTTTTGCCCAAAGGGTGGCTGCACTGAGAGGTCAGCTCTGAGTACTGGGGTAGACCACCATTCTACCAAACAGTGTATCCTGGTGCACAGACTTAACCCTTGGCCTGTTAATCACAACAAACATTGGGCTCATCTTAATGATTCCAGGTTCAAATTCCTTGTATCATACTGACTTTTCATTCAAGTACCAGCATGCCTGTGGTTCCACTGGAAAAACAAAAGAAGGCTGAGGCTTGAAAACTTTCTGTGACATGTGGTGGGGAAAGTTGTTGATTCAGTCCAAAGCCTAGCTCTGACAAATTTTTAGCTCAGCTGACTTGTCAGTCAGCTGAGCTTATGTTATGAATAGCCATCTGTCTACGTTCGTAATCTGACAGGAAACATTCCAGAGAAACAAGCTTATGAAGTTTGTATCGGACAAGTGATACGTATTGCTAGAAAGACCACACTTTTTAGTGATTTTGTCAATAGAGTCAGAACTTTGTTGCAAGAACTACAACACAAAGGTTATAAAAAAGAACAACTGCAGAAAACTCTGTTGAAATGTTTCCAGAGATATGACCAAATACCTAATAAATAGAACACTAACTCAAGAACATTAGTCAAACTATGTCAAGATGGAGCTTGAAGTGACAAAGTGTAATTCTCAAAGTGTTTAGAGTGGTAAGAGGGAAAGTATCTGGGGTAAAGTATACTTAACCCACCTAGAGAATTTTCTCTAGACCGTCTTAAGTGGGAAAACCATGATCATACTCACTTTTTACAGGATTTCTTTCTTTTCAATCTTCATCCAGTATAGTGGAAGATGTGGCTTCCAGCTAATACCTTAGTACACTTTACCTCATAACACTTCTAGTCAACTTTATGGTGCTAAAACTTGTATTACTATTTATCTGTTTATACCAGTGTCAGTATGGTGGAATAGTGTATGAAGTTTCAAAGGAGACGTCTGTCATCCACAATTCACATTTTCGATTATTTCTCCAAAACCTTCTGGCAGATTCACTTCAAACTTGGTGGGGGTGTGCCTTGGGTGGGTCTCTACCAACTTTATTCAAATGATCATGCTCCAGTGATTTTTGGATTTTTTATAATTTTTTTTTGGGGGGGGGGGGTGGCGGGAAATCTAAAAAAAATCTTCTTCTCCGAAACCTCTCACCCAATTGCTTTGATATCACAGGGGGACACTCCTGGGCACACCTAGTGCTGAATTTGTTCACCAGGTGGTGCTTGAATTTTTTTCTAATTTTATATTATTATTTTTTTTTTGTGTGTGTGTTTACTATTTTTGATTTCTCCTCCAGAACTGTCACTCAAATTAGCTGAAACTTGGTGGATATGTTCCTTGTGGAAGGGTCAAACAAACGTGTTCACTAGGTGGCACTGCTGTGGATATCCTGATTTTTAACGATTTTTTCAATTCGGGTACTTATCGGTCAATGCAGCTTTCCTATTGATTACTATGCAAGTCAATGGGCATTCTAATGCTAATTCACTTTTTCGACTTCTCCAAAACCATCATCCAGATTGACTTCAAACTTTGTGGCAATGTACTTTGGGTGGGTTTCTACCAGGTTTGTTCAAATGGTCATGCTCCATGGATTTTTAATGAGTTGGGGAGTTGGACAAATCTTACAAAATATTCTTCTCCACAACCACACACCTAATTGATCTGATATTACATAAGAACACTCCTAGGGACTCCTAGTTCTTAATTTGTGCACCAGGTGGTGCTGCAATTTTCATTTTTTTATGAATTTTTGCCTGTTTTCATTAGTTGTCACTTCTTCTCCAGAACCGTCTCTCAGATTAAGTTGAAACTTTGTGGATATAATCCTTGTGAAAGGGTCAAACAAAGATGTTCACCAGGTAGCACTGCTGTGGATTCCTGATTTTTAACAATTTTTTTCAATTCGGGTACTTATCGGGAAATGCACCTTTTCTATTGCTTACTATGCAAGTCAATGGGCATTCTAATGCATTTTAATGGTAATTCACATTTTGGACTTCTCTGAAGAAACTGTCTATCAGATTTACTACCAACTTGGTAGCAATGTACCTGGGGTGGGTGTCTACCAAGTGTGTTCAAATGGTCACGCTTCAATAATTTTTGGATTTTTAATGATTACATTCAAAAATCTTAAAAAAAAGTTTTAATAGGAAAGTTTAATATGGGAATTTCTTGTAATGGTTATAACTTATATAATTTTGGCCAGATTTGTGCCAAACTTGGTAGGGATGTACCTTTTATAAGTGTCTACCTATTTTGTGCAAATGGTCATGTTCCAGTGGTGTTTGGACCTTGACTTCATTTCCAAGGTTACTGGACATCTGACACAAAATTTACTGTTCACTACATAACTTGAGATCTGCTTTGAGTTAGGACTTGGATGTTGCAGATGTTAATGTTTCCCTGTGAAGGTCATGCTAAGACAATGCAGGAGTGACCTTGATCACGTTTCTGGGGTCACAGTGCAACATACATGAATTTTACTCTTCGCTATAATTTGAGAACTACTTGAACTGGTACCGTGATGTTGCACATGTTAGTGTTCTTCTATAAAGGTCACATTTATTCAGTACATGAGTGACCTTGATCCTATCCCAAGTACACAGAACTGCAAGTGTGATAAATATCTAGGTCAGCTGAGCATGGGCTGTTCACACAGCCCTCTTGTTTTTTTCTGACTGAACACACACATACATTTTTGCATGGGGCCTAAATGAAACCTCTGGTAAATAGATGACATTACAAGTGAAGTGTACAGCAAGTATGTTATGATTAAGCCTTTGTTAACACCCTGCTGTGTTCAAGGCATGCTCTGATGCCTGGCAAACAAAACACCCCAAAGAACTCATTCTACCAGGCTACCTGGCAGGATGTTAAAGATCTTAACAGTAGTGACAATGAGACTGGTACTTGAGTATACTCTTACATCTGTGGATGCAGACACAGTTTAACCATTTCTTAAATACATATCAGTGGGTTCCTTATTAGTTTTAACCTCAAATTAATTCATTAATGGAAGACCAGTTTTTGTCTGTCACAACAAATGACAACAAACCAGGAATGTATTATAATTTGGTGTCATTACTTTTTTTGTAGACTGAGGAGACCTTGTTTGTAGGAAATTTTTGCTTTGGAAATGCTGTCTTTAATAGATTGAGCGCGAAATGAGCATGGGCAGTGAGTTTCCAAAGCAAAGGTCAGGGCATGGCCTAAAGGTTCAGAGTGCGATCTGAAGAGGGTGCTCTCTGTGTGGAGGAAAAATATGCTGGTGACGTTATCACAGCCTTTTTCAAATTGAGGTGTTTTGCTTGTTCTGCCACTATGGCCACAACTGGCTGGGTGACAATATTACCAGACATGAACGTTGCCACTGTACACACGAGGCTTTCACCTTATCCGGTAGGCAGTGAAACATCTCCCTCAATCTATTAAAATTTTCATGCAAACAAGCTAGGTCCCCCCCCCCCCCCCCCCAGTCTACCTTTTTTTGTGGAAAGGTCGTGCGTAATTGTTTGAGAAATTAGTAGGCTTTTGTTCTCTGTGCCAAGAGAAGTGTCAGAAATTTTTCGGATCTAGACCTAGACAGTTTATTGAAATAAATTAAAGATTTAAGAAGATATCTTTAAAAAAAAAAAAAATTCCTTCCATATAAAGTACATACTGCAGCAGTCTCCTGCTCAGTAGCCCAAAGCATTACATTGGTACTTGTATGGGATCTGAAGATGGAATGGGGTGGAGCATGAGGTTGGGGTTTCTTGCAGGAGTTACATCAGAAGGATGTCATGCATAAATTATTGCTTTGCATGTCTTTTTCTGCATGGTTTGCGTATAAAAGTTTCTGATCAGTGTAAGCCTAGTCCACAAAGATCTTTTTGTGTGTGTATGCTGACACAGGTGAAACTTAACTCTCCTTGGCAAAATAATGAAGAGGAGATCAGTGGTTCAATGTCTGTGACCACCACAACAGATGGACAATGGGTGAACCATCATTATTGGCACTCACAAGTAAGATTATCATTGTAAACATATGAACTCCTACCAGCAGGCTGGCCAGGTATTTGATGACCCGGAAAATCTGTCTGATTCAACTTTTGTCAAGAGATGTACGATATTTATCATGATACAGATGAGATTAATGAAGACCTGGCTATAGTTTAAATAGGAGGGGGGAGGAGGAAATTTTTTGGGTATTACGGCATTACTGGAAAATTAAGAAAAGATAGAGTATGTGTAGGAAAATCAACATTTAATGTATTATATTATTGACTTAAGAAACACTGTTTTTATTCTTTGACAAGTATTTGCATTTGCTCTAGTTACAATGGCAAAAAATGTCCAATATCCAATGATTACAGTCCCTCACCTGCATCCAAATTGCAGCATTATGATGTGCTCATGATCCCATGACCTCATTACATCATGTCTGTGAACAAGGAGCTGGTTGTCACACCCATTCTGCAAGCTCTTTCTGACAAATGAACATGGAGGGTTAAAAGGGGTTTCCTTTCTGATGTGCTGGGCATTTTTATTTATGTTATTTGCGAACTGGAAGCCCTCTTATTTTCTGTATTCCTGCCAGCCATTACTTCTAAATTTTCATATTTTTCATACCTTGTACTTTTGTGCAATTACTTGTACCAGTGTACAGTGTAGTAGGGCCCCCTCCCCCTTACCCTCTTTCACATTTGGTTGTTAAATGACAAAGTGAAAGCCATTACTCACTATGTTTCATGCCAAAATTTGGGTTAAAGATTTGAAAGAAATTTGAAAGAATATGACTTGAGCTTTGCTTGAACATAACCATCAGTGTCTGATTTCACTTGTTGACTGGTAGTTGTGCTGTGGAAAATACCTGGCAACAAGTTAATCCCCGCAGACATGCACTGATAAGTATAAAAGAAATATGTTCAAACTGGTTTTTAAATATCTGTCAGTGAATGTTTATTTTTAAGCAATATTAGAAGAGGAAAAAAAGGGTGGTATCTGCATATTTACAATGCCATCCAGACTAGTAAAAAGAATATTTATTATGTTTGTAATGTTTTATCAGTTGTTATCAATCGCACAATATCAAAGAAAAAAAAAACTTCATCTTTATGTAGTCCAACTAACAGTAGGTTTTTTCATGGAGTATATTTGTTGAAAAACTTGACCACAAAAAATACCCCCATCTCTCTGTAAATAGGATTATAAATAATGTTAAAATTCAGGGTTGTTTTTAAAGAATTTATGTGAAGGTTATTGCATTCAAACATTTGAGGATTGAAATGTTTAAGGTAGCGAGATATAAATGTGGTGCAAATCAGCATGGACAACTTTGCGGCCCTGTAACTTTTAAGCTGTTGACATGAACATAGTAAAAGTATACATATTTGGATTAACCTAGCTCTGAACTATATGTCGGGAAAAAATTGGGACAATACTGATTGTAATTGTTGAATAAACAAACCATGAAGAAGAGCGTGCCGTTTATCTCAGACCCCAGCACTCCTGGCCAATAACTTTTTTAATATAAACAACAAACTTGTGACAAATATGCCATTTTATTGGCAATATTTCAAAATTCAAAAGTGTCCTTTAATTTGGCTGCACGTATTTTATTTGCGAAAGTGCAGGCATTCAAACACAGGGGCACCACTTAATCAGCTGAATGCATTCTGCATTAACATTCTATACATGATTAAAAACCAACTAATAGGTACAGAGTAAAATAAAAGGACACTTTCAAACTCCACACAATTACCTTTCAAACCCCGTTTATTTGAAGGAAATCGGCCGGTAAGTTTTTGCAAAATAAAATTAGCGAGTTCAAGTAGACGGCCTTTGGTCTTTGTTCAGGAATGGCAATCAAAGGTTCCCTCGTCATCTTTGAACCAGGTCGGAGAACAAAAACTTGCACAATTTTACTCAAACACATGTGGATTTATGCATAGTAAGAGTTCAGAGTATGTTTGAACAAAAAATGTCTGATGGACCCAGCAAAAAGGCAAAGGCTTAGCTCAGAGTACAACCAAGGGCGTTGGGGCAATAACAAGGGACCAATAGAGTTATTCAGTAATTGGAAGTAATTTCTAGAAAACTAGACTTTAGGGCTGTATGCTTAGGCTCTATATATGCAAGTACAATGTATACTGTTCAACATGGTAACGTTTCATTAGGTGGGCTTCTACTACATATATATAGTACAGTAAAACCTTTCCAACCGAACACCTCCATATACCGAACACCTCTCTATACTGCACACCATTTCTCGGTTCCAAATATATAATTCCAATGTAAGCAAACCTCCCTAAACCGAATACCTTGCTATACCGAACACTTTTTTCCGGTCCCAAGGGTATAGGGAGGTTTTACTGTACTTTCAAAGGATGAAAATGGGATATTTCGTCACAAGAAGTAAGCTGTACCTTTATTTACCCACAACAAATACAACGATATGGAATTACAATGTACATTAATTTGATCAAATTGCCACCCGATTAGTCAGGCTAATTGATAAGATTTTGGGACCGGGTTGGCGGGTCGGACCCTACTATAATATCTGAAGTGTACATACCCAAGCTCAGTCATTCAGAATCTTTTCTTGTGTCGTAGGATCTGTTGCTGCCATATCGGCGATTTTTCCTTCCAAACTTTAGGCATTTTGAGACTGATTGGGCTGGTTTAGTGATACAACTCCTGACGAACGTACTAAGATAAGACCGCCAATGCAATGACCAAGTTTGCAAGTGCGGATTCTGAGCTTGCAAGAACTTCAGATACAATTTAAACAAAGGCTTTAATTTTTCTGTTGAATTTAAATGTAAAGAGAACTGGTGCGTGAATGGTTAAATCTGATTAGAACTATTGGTTTCTTTGGGTGAGAAAACAATCGCTGCCACGTCAGTAATGAAAGATGGCATTGAAACAGCAATTACTTTGAAGTCAGATTAGGACGTGCAGTCATGTCATGATCTCAGCTGACTGTAGCAGCCTGTCTTCAATACTTTTCTTGGGATTAAATGTGAAAAACTCAAGATAGCGTAAAGAAAACAACAAGTACATGTAACAAGAGCTACCTAATGCATAAATGTATGGCCATGTAGTTTGGGAACCAGGGGGCTAATGCATCAGCATCATCAGATAGAGCAGACATAGTGGTGGCCATTTTTAAACGAGCTGTTGCCACGGCCGATCACGTGACCAGTTTCTCAAGCCCATCCCCTTGACACCAACAATAAACATGGTCAGCGTGACTGTCAACGCTCAGCAAGAGGCTCTACTAAATACCCCATTTTTCTCTGTTTTACAATTTCGGCAGAAATTTGATTTTTACATGACAGATACATAAAATATTCATCCATACAAAGATCAAAAAAGTTTTTTTGGATGAAATTTCGGGTGATTTGTATCTCGCTACCTTAATTCAAGAACTGTCTAATACATGTCCAACTTAAAACCATATCCTGGCAGTTTTTTGGTTGAAACTGTTTTCTTGCATCCTTAAATTAAACTCCATGGCAATAAAATAATCAGCAAATTAAAGCAAATTTATAGCATGCTTTGCTTTTGTGTGTGCACTGCAATTGCCCTCCTAGATACAATGACAAAATAGCATGTCATCTACCAAAAGCATTTCATGAAGAGTAGGTCCATTAGATATGTTTGAGAAATGTGGTACATGTACTTCATATACCTAGGTTGACAAGGTTCATGTACAGCAATTGTGTGAGGTGGAGATAAGTGCCTCAATTCCAGCTGACCGCTTCAGACGTTTACTCCAGGGAAAGGCACATTGAGAATATTTGGACATGCATGCTGGCATCATGTGGGTCAGTGACTTGGCATTAAAGATGTCATAAAATTGTGTGTGTGAATATGCCGGTACAGTTAAATATTATTGTATCATCATGCCAGGAAAGTGATTTTTTTTTTTCTGAAAGCTTTGTGTGACTTGGTATGTCTGCCAAATTACAGGCTTTTCTGGAGTATCTTAATCCACGTGCACTGCATATGGTGTAAATACTTTAAACAGGCTATGATCTCAACAGGCCATCTTTTGGGAAAGAAATAGTGCTATATATTCTTCATTTTACCTTCATGTAATTCTGAGTCAACAGCTTTACTTGTCCTGGGTTGGTTGCTAATTACCTACCAGTAACCCAAGCAAAGGAAGGCTGTTGACCTAGGGCATGTGATCTTGATAGTTTCATCTACAATTCTCAAATTGTTTTTCTTTACTGTTGAAATTAGTTGAAAACACTCAAGCAGACAACATTTGACCCCCAGCTGGTTTTGGTTGGTTTAAGGGGGGAAAGGCTAACTTTTCACCTTAAAACCATCCAAATCCAGCTGGTGGTCAAATGTCATCTGATTCAATGTTTTTGACCAGTTTCAACAGAAATGAAAAGCAATGTGAGTGAAGGATTACAGATAAAACGTATCAATATGCTCCAGGTCAACAGCATCCATGGTGTGGTTTGGATACTTACTCATGCCAAAGAAAGCTGTTGACATTGAAAAAAATGTGTACTAAGCATTTTTCTACATGCTGAGTCTGTTAGAAAGTAGGACTTCATACAGCAAAAATAATTAGCTCTGTCTGGAAGCCTATTTTCTGTGTTACTTTACCCCATACATACAAAATGCGGTCAAGAGATAAGACTGTCCTCTTGATCCCAGCATGGAAAGATTATGAAAATCATAATAAAACATTCTTTATAGAAAATAATTGTGTGATGGATCAGAATATTTTAAAAGCATCTGGGACATATTTTAGTTTGTGTTCAGTTTAGGCTAAGACCAGCACAAACATAACCTCATCTCATTGACCTGAGAGCAATTTTCATAGTCATTCACATTCTTGAATTACTGTATCAGAGCCTCCAAGCTAGCCTATGTTAAAAGTGGGAGATCTCCCTCTGCAGGGACTGAAAAGTGGGAGGGCAAACAGCGAAGGTGCAAAGCATAGCTTGGGAGGTCTGGGGGCATGCTCCCCCAGGAAAAATTTGAAAATTGCAACTTCATTTCTTGCATTTTATTCATGAATACAGAGTTCTGATCAATTGTTTTTCATACATTTGCCAATAAAAATCTGCAAAACAGTGGTAAAATTGCAGCCTCAAACTGTGTACAATTCTCTTGCCAGTTCCAGGCATGTTTGGTATCAATGGAAATGTCAGAACCTCGTCAATATCATGCTGCTGCTTTTCTTTTGGCTTAATTTTTTTCCTGCCCACCAAGAGTTGTCATCTTGCATAAATTTACTATCTACCCCTGCTGGGGTGCTGATTGGCTCACAGAGCATGCAAATGAGCATGCATGGTCAAACGTGCAGTGCGTTTTTCAACAAACAAACATGCTGGAGTCGATCATTCAAGTCAATGGTACTTTTATGTTTTCATGTCACATACTTACTGAAATTTAGTGACATTTAAACGGTAGCTATTTTGAAAACATTCAGAATGTCCCAGGTTAACAGCTGGAAGAAATACAGAGTGGAAACTGAGTGCAATCGATCTTAAAATGGAAAGCTCCTACACTGGTATGCATTGTCAATCATTCTCTGCCATGGTCCGTACTGAATAAAATCGGTGTATGTTGTTTGTTTTTTTTCGCAGAGATGCCACAGTATTTATATAATTTTGGCACTATTGCTCAATAGTTGCAGTTGAAACCATTTAATATGTTGTACATCTGCAGGAGAACGCACCATGTTGCCATATCTAGGTAATCACACACACTGACAGTTGGTCTTCGGCATGTGCCACATTGGGTGGATAAACTTGCCTGCAGCATAGGACAAGCAAATATCTTTGGGCGGGTTTTCTTGCCTGCAGCAGAGAAAGGGTTAAATAATTTGTTCTTGAGGAAATGCTGTCTATCTAAGTTTTACATGCACCTTAAATATTAATTTCCGTCCTATAAAATTAATGTTTGTGTTATCAGTATTGACAATAGATATGGACACTTTCTGCATGAAGAGAATGGCCTTAAGGTGGCGATCTAGTGAAGACTAATCAAGTGCTTCAGTTTCATTTGTTTTATCCACTTCAAAATGAAATTGAAACACCATCAAAATTTAATTTTGAAGAGGATACAGCAAATGAAACTATGGAACATTTGAGTAGTCTTCACTAGACCGCCACCTTAAAAGATGGCCCTTTTATGGGGGGGGGGGGGGGGAGCACTCTATTGAATTTTTTGGGTGACACTGAGCCTTTCAGATGATTCATGGTGAAACAGACTTAGCTGAACATTTTATCCATGCTATATTTGTAGTCAAAAACGCACGACACATGATCTCCTGGACAGGCAAATTTTCAAGCATGCTCCTGATGTGAAAACTTCTGTTTTCCATCACACTAATTCGCTTTTTGTCATGTTATTTGGACACAAAAGAAAAAAAAATTGTTAAATTGTGACCAGACCTGACATTCAGCAATCTTGAGCATGATTGCATGGTTCCTTCTGGTTAAATAAGTCAGTTCATTGTTGCTTCTGATGATTATATTGAAAGTACACATGTATGTTTGTTTCATTAGAAAGCACAATTACCTTAAAACAGGAAATCTGCCATATTGAACATGCCATTTTAGACCACCAATGCATTGTATTGAGCCTCGCCATTCTCTTAGGGCTTGATTATGGAGAGACTGACATTACAGGTTGAGAGATTTGGTTGTCTGTCACACTATCAAGAAAAACCTGACACTTTTATTTGAAGCTTGTAACTTACATACAAGAACTGTCTCTCCAGACAAACATACATGAATCCCTCTCATTGCAACCAATTGAATGAAATCTGGTTTTCTCCCATAGTTACCCATGTGGAAACACAATCGTTCCCGACATATGTCTGGAACGATACTACGACCAAAATGAAATAAAACAGAGATTCCTATTGGTTGTTGTTTTATTTGTAAGCCAATCAGATTACGTAAGATAGAAAAGAGGAACTGAAAGTTCTTTCTTGAGTGACATACCTTAACAATGCAATGTTGAAAGTGAACAAAATGGAGTTGAAATGGCTACTGCAAAAATGCTAAACCAAGTAGGTTTTTGACAAAAACATAGGATTTAACATTCTATTGGAGAAAAAAAGATTCTCCCCTGCAAATGAAGTTCGGGGAGCATACTGTTTTCAGCTTGTCCAACTGTCTGTCAGTAGCAGAATCCTTCCAAGCAAAATATCTCATGAGTCACATGCCACATCAAACGCAAATTTACAAGGTCAAATTTACCTCAATGCTACCCTGAAGAAGGGTATCCAGTCTATCAGGGACAACTCTTCTAGTTTGACAGGGTATCCCACTGTCATCTTGCCTCTAAAGCAGACCAAAGCTGTTTTGTCTTCTCCATTTTGTAGCAGAGATAACACAGAACTTGGTCTGCTGTGAAGGCAAACTGTCATCAGAAACTGAACTGTTACTTACTCAGCTGACTCATTGGGCTGTTGAATTTTTCCAGCCCACAGTACATTTGGATGCAGGCAGCCATCTCTTTACTCATACCTGATGATTCTCCATTTTCAAAGAAAAACCGACGGAATTGCAGAATGAACCACAAAAAAAAACAGTGTTCCATTATTTTCTATGGAAAATAACAGAATACAGTCAAATTTCCGAAGTAAATGAAGTAAAATAAAATGAAGGAACAAATGATATAGAAATTTGGCACATTCTTTTGTTACAACAGTACAATTCATGCTTAAAACTAGCCTCATTGACTTACATGTATTTATAAGCTTGATAAGGTTTATCGTGCTGCCATCATTAATCGCGTGATTCAAGATTCTTGCAGGAACTTCTGCATGGGACAGAGCATCATGGCAGCCATGAAATGTGCATGAATTAATATATGTATAGTATTGTCCCAATTATTCCACTGCCCCTTAGTTAAGCAGTCTCCTCTTTCTTTTTGGCTTTGTATGAGGGCTTTGTGGGCATAAATTAAAGCTGAAAGTGAGGTTCCATGGTGCCAGAAGTTATGAATTTCACAAGGTGTGGCTGTCAAATGCACGTTTTCCAGGTCTGATAGAAATATCGGAAAAAATGTAAAAAGCTGCTGAGAAAATCCAGTAAATATCCAAAAGATGTAGTCAAAAATGTAAAAAACCCTTGCACAAAAAAAGAGAAAATCATCAGAGCTAGTCCAAAGAAGCTGCAAGGACTTCAGGGTCTGGGTAAGCAGGAAAATATATGGAATGCGAAGTGCCGCTTTTTCTTTGCAGCAGACCCTTTTTAAGGATCAACTACGTGCAGAGACCAGATATTGCTGACTGATCTCTTCAGCATTTTTAATCTTTTAAACAAAAGACCATTGGCTCAAAAGAATAGTACATTTTTCTTTTCCTCCATATTCATTTTTAACCCTTTTCCCCTGAAACTGGCCAAAACCGGCTGGTGGTCAAATGTTGTCTGCCTCAGTGTTTTCAACTACACGTAGTTCCAACAGTAATGAAAAACACTTTGACCGAGGATTGTAGATGAGACATATCAAGATCACATGCCCCAGGTCAACAGCTTTCCTTAGCATGGGTTGGGCACTAAGTGTCCTACCCATGCTAAGGAAAGCTGTCGACTGTTGAAGATGGGAAAGGTTAATCATGTTTATGAAACCTTTCAGAAAGAACTTGTGTCTTTGGAGACCACTTCAGTCCCACAGTGTGGTTGGTATCTCAAGACAATTTTTAACCATGTTTTTGTTCATCGTGTCAAAAGTTCAGAATAACTTCCAGTGATCAAAATTTGTGGACATTTTGAATGAGGTTCCCATACTTGAAGTCAAATAAGTTCACTTTTCCAATTACCATGTGGGACAAAACAGTAAATAGACCCAAATAAATGCATGCAGGTGTTGTGTTTGTTGACTCTTTTCATACACTGCCATAATAGGTGATGAGGGCCATGGTCAGTAGTTTTTGCATTGTCTACCCAGTCATGTCACAGCTGCCTAATGCAGAAACTGCAGACTGGACTCCTGGTGTGGTGGTACTTGTATGAAAACTCCCTTTATATTGTAAAGAAAATGAAAATAAATGTAGAATCTTTGTCTCAGATCTCCTGCTGTAATATTGGAGAAGTTTCAGGATTTTTGGTACGGAATGGGTCAGGTAAGTGGGGAATGTGACTGAAGTGTTGAAGCTGTCTCCCCAGGCAACCCAAAATGACATGATAGTAATTCCTTGATCCCTCACAGTTTTTGTGCAAAGTAAATAAAGACAGGGACCTGGGGCTGTTCGTGGATCTCCAATAAACTCTTGATGACCAAGATGGCCAGACAATGCTATTACTGCATAAAATACAAGGCCAGCGCTGCTCCGGAGAAAGTTCTGCGTGGCAGGCCGGCTGCCTTGGAGTCATACATGTCAGCTTTGACGGGGATTCCAAATAAATATCTGCTAGGAGGCAAATAGATAGGAACAATTTTTTGGTCCGTGGAATTTCCCTGGAAGTTACACATAGATAAAAGATGTAATTCTGGTAATGTAGGGTTGATTGTTATTTTCCACTCACCCATAATGTGTACCTGTTACAGGTATAGGCATATATTGAACAGGCAAGTATAGTCACTCACATTTCTAAGATTATAGCTATAGTTAAACCTGCCTACATATTAGATGGTACAAGTTATTGCACAAATAGTACCTCAGAAGGCAAGCTTTCGATCTTTGTGACAGCTAAGTATCATGATAATTATTGAAACTTCTGGTCAAGTGAGACAGTAGCTCTTAACCTTTATATTAACCATTTTATTGCAAGGTTACAAACTGACTCATCAGCTTTCTGTGGCACATTTTTGGGGTGCATTGCTCCAAAAGCACACATAGGAAAGTTGTTGACCTGGATCATTGTAAGACTTATAAATCTGCCATATTTCTTCAGCCATGCTGGTGTTTGAAGAGAAGCGCCTTTCTTATGAGGAATGTGAATTTAGGATCATTGTTATACTTCAGAGGAGCACAACATTTGTTGTGATTAATACTGAAAGGGCCAATAGTGGCTTAGAGCCAAAATACTGCAGAAAGTGTGCACGAGTTTGTTGGCGAGACAAACCAACCAAAACAAAAAACAAAAACAAAAAAAAGACTTTCAACAATGATATCTCATCACGAGTTAGATGGGTGCACTGCTTATGGCTACTTCTAGATAAAGCACTGTCACTAGGCACCTAAGGTGGCAAACTATTGAAGATTGATTTAATTTGAACAATGTACAAGCACTTCTTGTTCATTGTTCCGTATTATATCATGTGCTTGTAACACATCTATAAATCCATACATTTCCTGAAAGGAGAAAAAAATTGAACACTGTAAATAACAATATAATTTTTATTTACAAACAATAGTCAGAAAAATGTGGCTTTTGTGATTCAACTTGATATTTTTCATAAAATCTAATTTGACTACCCTGCACATATAAGGCTTAATCTAATTTTCGGTGGTTACTGAAAGACCTGCATGTATGTTCTTAAGTCATGGCTTTTTCTTTTATCACTGATAGTTTAAGAGTATTGGCTTTAAAGAAGAAAATGGGTTAATATTGTATTTTTAAATTTCAAGAAATTATTTGAATGGATATATCTTTAATACTGCAAATGATGATGATGATGATGATGATGATGATGATGATGATGATGATGATGATGATGATGATACTGATGATGATGATGACGACGACAACGACAAGGATGATAAAAATAAAATATACATATATATATATATTAGAATAAATATAAAAGTCCTGCGTTTGGTGCCAAAAATTGTTAAATTAGCATTGCATGCATAGGAGCTAATTTTAATTAATATTTTACTTAATAACAAAAAAGAAATTCTTGATTTAGTTACTCATTACTTCCAAAATAGTCTCTCTTAACCCAAATATAGTTAATGCCTTCCAAAGTACTTTTCATGGCCTGCCCATTACAGAAATGTATCATTGTAAAAGTGTTTCTCAGAGAGCTAGATGAAAATAAAAGAAGTGGAAGACATTCTGTTAATTTTTACAAAATCACTACATCAACAGTGTGTTGATGATGTGGTCTGATCAAATGGTTTGAGAGGAAAAATGTGCTTTAAAAGACACAAGCCCAATTTTTGCCTGTTCATTGTTCTAACAAACATGTCAATATGACTTCATTTCACATTTTTAAAAAAAGGAAAGAAAAAAACAATGAAATGATATATTAACTCTTTCAGTGCCAAGCGGGACTAAAGTCCATCTTCATAAGTCAAACTAGTCTGAATTATCATAAGGATCCCAGATTTGTATTCCTTGTAAAAAGACCTTTCATTCAAGTACCAGCATGCCTATAGCTCCAGAGAGAATATCTCAGGTCAACAGCATATCTCAGTGTGCGTCAGGCGCATTTGCACACCAAGAAAAGCTGTTGACTCAGTCCAAAATTTGGCACTGGAAGAGTTAATGGTATTCAGTTTTGAATACATGAGTTGTAGCATGTTGATTGGAGAGACCACTCCGTGACCAAGTCCAATAATGGTCCCATGAAGTTGGTGGTTAGCAGTGGAAGTCGAAGAAAATGGAAAAGTTAGCACTTGGACTAATGAATATGTTTTTTACCTCAGCTGACTTTTCAGTCAGCCAAGGTTGTTGGATGGTTCCTCATTTGCAATTCATCTGACAGACTTCGTCAGTCAGAGTTCACATTTTCAGCTTCATCTAAAAAAAAAAAAAAAAAAAAAAAAAGTCATCCAGAATCTTTTCAAGTTGTAATGGCGGGCATGTACTTTGTTTGTGTTTCCACCAAGTTTGTTCAGCAGGCCATATAAAATCTCTACAAGTAGTGGCTTAAGTTCCCATTCAACTTACAATTTTTATTTGTGCTGGACACTAGAGCTTGCCTTAATGTCTGTCCCCGGGATCTTTATAAAACTAGATCACCAAATAAAGTATACATGGGTCACTCATATTTATGTACGATCAGCTTAAATTCAAGGTAGCAAAGCTGTGCTTAGGCCAAAAAAAATGTAAGCGTGTTTCCCCAAACAGACCAAATTTTTTTTTTGGGGGGGGGGGGGGGGGGTAGGCAGATAGGTAGGTAGGTATAATTTTTTTTTTTTTAGCCTGAAAGCTTTGGTCGGTCGGTTTGTTTCCTTTGTGAAATGTTCCACAATTGTGGGTAGTTAGGTGGTTTATTTTTTACGGTCTGCCCCATGGGGGGACCCTTTGTGTTTTTGGCTTGTCTGTCTGGATTTCTGTCCGTCCGGATGTGCACTTTCTCGTAACCGCGATATCTATAGAATGCCTCCATGTATTTTGCTCAAATTTGGCAATATACTTATCTTACCTGGCAAGATGAACTGATCAGATTTTGGTGTCACCATAACTTAATTTGAGCAAATGGCAGCCTAATGACATGCTCGTTGGGGCTCGTTACCACAGTGTCTCCTGAATATTCCAGTGTGTTTTGGTCAAATTTGGCAGTATGCTTGTCAAGCATGCCAAGATGAACTGATTAGACTTGGTGTCACCATGACCTAATTTGAGCAAATGGCAGCATTTTTTCCAGGCGGACCCTTAAGTCAATGCTTTGCGTTGAAGGTATGCCTAGTATTTTTTTTGGTGGGAAGTAAGTTAACAAGGGGTTTAGAGATAGGTCAGTCAAGTTAGTGGAAACAAACAATTATTTTATCTATTATTTGTTCTATTTCAAAAAAAATTTTTTTGACCTTATGTTAGTTTAGTTCAGGATGCAGCTTCAGCACAGCTCCGGTTAGGATTTCTTTTAGTATGGGTTTAATATATCAAGGTGAGCTGAGGATGGGCTGTTCACAGAAGCTCTTGTTGAAGACAGGTGTTATTTTCATTGGACTGGTATGTTAAATAAGGGA
The DNA here is from genome assembly GCA_964020975.1 of Hermodice carunculata. Classification (NCBI taxonomy): domain Eukaryota; kingdom Metazoa; phylum Annelida; class Polychaeta; order Eunicida; family Amphinomidae; genus Hermodice; species Hermodice carunculata. The sequence continues at coordinate 55,253,621 of OZ026614.1, read as the reverse complement.
CAACTGTATTTACCAGTCTAATGCTCTGGTTTATACACACATATACAGTATACATTTAGGGATGTCACAGTTACTGTACATACAGAATGTAGGTTTTTGTGGTTGAAAGTAAAGACTGTCTTCTTATTCTCATTTATGGTTGATATCACGTCCCAATGCCTCCAAATAGAGCAGCAATGGAAAAGAATTGAAATGACATATGCCATTGCACCCATTGGCCTGTGTCCAAGGATATGATTGGATGACAGTTTTTATTGAAAATCTATCACATGTACTGTTGACTCAAGTTACCATGATATTGTAAATACATATAGAGAGAAAGTGATTTTCACCAAATTTAAATATGACAAAATCTTATGGATGAAATCATGTACAATTTTATCTTCATGGCTGAGATCTAGATCTGGAACACAGAAAATTTCCAACAAAGATTTATTACAAGCTAGGGTTGTGGTCAAGAAGTACCATTTGCAGTGAGAAGCTGGTTACAAAGTCCTACACATATCAAGGTTAACTATTAAGTATATTTTCAAGCAGTCCTGTTTTAAAGATTTGATCAGACAAGTGAGATTTAACCCTTTCCCGGTCAGAATAAGACTCAAGTCAAATACTTTCCCTGGCACAGATTAGACAAAATGCACCCAACCTACACCAGAGAAAGCTACGGACTGGGGCATGCTGTCAGGATAGGTCTTATATGTTACAAGTGTAAGCAAAAATGTTTTATGTTAACAAAAGATTTATGTGAAAAACATAATTGTATTTGTGTCTTTTTGCCCAGAACCACTTCCTAGTACTCAATACCCTATTCCGCAGTCTGAACTCTTTACTGTCCATGAGCTAACATGTCCCTGTCTAACCTATATACATATGGAATTACTATTGTCCATATTGCACACGTTCCTCTGTAAAATTTTGACATAGGCTGTATCAGCCCAAATAAATTAAAGGGTCTTCAGCGGGTAACTACTCAACATGTTTTGGAGCCTATAAAACAGGGAGGAGCCTGTTCAGGGAATTCCAGGATTTCAGGGAATTTTGTGTCGTAGACTTACAAAAATTCCTGGATTTCTGGTTGAACTTCTAAAGAAAGTAACACTTTATCCCCACTCAAATGTTTTTCACTGAGAATGAGTACTTTATATGATACTTTCAGGGAATTTTTTCCTTGGTCAGGCTCATGTCTCATAAAAGTAGATGACAATATATATCTGGGTACATTTGGGCAATTTTAGTCAGAAGGTGGAGGCTTGCACAAATTAAAAATTTGCATAACCCCAAAATGGCTTACCCCCAAATACATTACATTATAACCCTTTTGTTTGCATGACTATCTGCTCCACCCCCCACCCCCCAGGAGGGGGCATAAAGGGATTACTTTGTCTGTTTGTGTGTTACAGTTTCCACACAATAGCTTGAAAAGTTTTTCACTTAGAGGTCTCATATTGGACATGCCCATAGTCTCAGACCAGTTTGAAGATGGGTGACCTTGATCAAATTCCCAAGGTCACAGAGATTTTTTGTGAATTTGGTGTTCATGGGATTACTTGAAAAGATTTTGATATAGGCCTTCCAAGTTACAGGTGATTAGCAGTCCTACACAAGGTCTCTGACAAGTTTGCTGATGGGTGATCGTGCTTTAATTCCCAAGGTCACAGAGCCATTTAAGTGAATTTGCAGTTTTCAGGCGATAACTCTAAAAGGTTTTCACCTAGGGCTTTCATATTGTACATGCTTGTGTTCCTAAATAAGGTCTCAGATGAGTTCGAAGATGGGTGACCTGGACCCAATTCCCAAGGTCACAGAACCAGTTTAGTGAATTTGATTTTCACACGATAACTTAAAAAGTGTTTTGCATAGGGCTTTCATATTGCACCTGCTTATAGTCCTGAATAAGGTCTCTGATGAGTTTGAAGATGGGTGACCTTGATCAAATACCTAAGGTCACAGAGCCATTTTAGTGAATTTGGTATTCATGTGATAACTTGAAAAGTTTTGTGCATAGACTTTTCATACTGCACATGCTTATAGTTCTACATTAGGTCTCATATGAATACAAAGATGGATGACCTTGACGTAAATCCCAAGGTCACAGAGTCATTTAAGTGAATTTGGTTTTCACGTGGTAACTTAAAAGTTTGTGACATAGGCCTGTCAAATTGCTAGTGAATACAGTCCTACATAAGGTCTCGGATGAGATCGAAGATGGGTGACCTTGACCCAATTCCCAAGGTCACAGAGCCATTTTAGTGAATTTGGTTTTTGTGCAATAACTTGAAAAGTTTGTGACATAGACCTGTCAAATTATGGATAAATACAATCCTACATAAGGTCTTGGATGCATTCAAAGATGGGTGACAATGACCCAATTTCCAAGGTCACAGAGCCATTTTAGTGAATTTGGTTTTCACGGGATAACTTGAAAAAGTTTTTTACGTAGGGCTTTCATACTGCACATGCTTAGAGTCCTGAATAATGTCTTGGACAAAGTTCGAAGATTGGTGACCTTGACCTAATACCCAAGGTCACAGAGCCCTTTTAGTTATTTTTGGTTTTCACAGGATAAGTTGAAATGTTTTTAGGATAGACTTTTCTTATTATACTCCCGCAGGGAGTATATTGCAATCCTCATGTCCATCTTTCTGTCAGTCTGTCCATGAAAATGAACACAGGAAATTACCAATCATCTATGCATTTGTCAAACGGCACAAAACAACCCTCTCAAAATTAGGTATATTATCGCAGCAAAGAAGTGCATTTCAAAACAAGTTGTTATGATACTCACATAAGTTCTAAAACTTGTCCAAAAATCCCATATTAATTGTTATGAAAGAGTTCATACATACACAAGAGTGAACAGGATGTGGATCACTGCAAGTACTCACAGATATCTTACAGGACATAGATAAGATCAACAAGAAGGAAGGTTCAAAATCTATCCAAACCTTTGATTTTGCAAAATTGTATACAAAGATTGACTTAAGAGACCTGAAGGAAGTGTTAATTTCAATGTTGGACAAGGCATTCAAAGGAGGAACAGGTCAATACATTCCAGTTTCCAACACTGATGGAAGATTTGACAAAGGAAAGTATAAATGAAAGTGTTCTACCAAAGAAGAATGTTCTGATTTGATAAAGTATATTATCAACAATGCATACTTTAGCTTTGGTAATTAAGTATTTTGCCAAATAGTTGGAGTAACCATGGAAACTGACCCAGCTCCTTATATTGCCAATTTATATCCACATTATTACGAATCCAAATGGATGGAAGAATTGGCAAAAACAAACTACACTGCTGCAAGAAGATTCTGTTCACACACTAGAAGATTCATCTATGATCTATGTACTCTTAACAACAAGGATGGTTTAAACATATTTTTATTTCGCAACAAACTCATTGAAGTACATTTGATAGCAATGTCGCGATTGAGAAAGAGGGCTCGGCCCTATATGAATTTCTCTCGCAGAAGGAAGACGCAAGAACAGGACGGAACCAAACACACAGTAACGTAAACAAGAAGACGAAACTATGACGAGACAGACAGAACATTACAGTTCGCTTAAAAGATACGCCTGCTGCGCTTTGTTTTGTAAACTATATTGTGCCCTCCGCGGACCTGTCAGGGAGCTGAGGTTGTACGATGTCCATGGTCAATCGTCCGTCCGTCGGTCCACAATAATATTTATATATATAACAACAAGGATGAGATCAAGAAACATTGAAAGGAAATTTACCCAAAAGAACTGTGGGCCAGTCCATATTACATTGCTGTGTCTTTGATTTTTAATGATTCATTTAAATTTTACAGGTCCCAGGTAAATATACATGTTCTTATTTATGGATTGGCTGAACTTGTTTCTGCAACTTGTCCCTGGTTTTTCATTGGATCCCTTTCAAATGTGGCACACTTCATGGGCATGGTCTAGGCGAGCGCATATTACATTAGCATGATACTGCTGTCATTTTCTGCCTTTTTTCTGATTTTTTTTTTAAATGACAGGTAAACATACATGTTAGTATTTATGGAGAGGACTAAACTTATATCCTCAACTAGTCTCAGGTTTTCCAGCAGAAGTCTTTGAAATATTTTTAGACTTTATGGACATGATGTGTGTTAGTGCATACTACATTGCCATGGTGCTGCTATCATTTTCTGATTTTTAATGCATTTTTTAAAGATAATTTTCAAATTAGGAGTATGTGCAGAGCTGAACTCAGGGTTTATATATGTGCTCCCCGTTTTCAAATCATGCCAAATGCCTTGGGGATACACACTTCAGGGAGGATCCTATATAAGTGATCTCGGGTGCGGGAGTATATTATTGTGTCATCACTAGATGAGAGTTCTCTCCAGTTGCGCATGGTTTTAATCCTACATAAGGTCTGAGACAAGCTCAAAGATGGATCACCTTGACCCAAATCCCAAAGTCACGGAGCGGGAGGCATGTATCTAGCAATCTGTGATTGTGTTTTATTTCATTTTGAAACTTTTAATATTCAATAATGCTCATGGCAGACTTGAAGCTTTTCAAGCTGAAAGGTAAGATCCAGGGGGTATTTCGACTTATTTATTTTTGTTGTTCCGCAGTTTGGCCAAGTTTTTACAATGTGAAACACTAATATTTAGGTTTTCTCTGTTTGTTTAACTAATACTTGTACTGTTGGCTCAAGTTTATTGCCTTTTGCTTGACTGATGAGTCCCAAGGTGACTGTATGGGCCCCTAACACAAGGGACGAATCATTGCTGATCATATAAAATTTAGGTAGAGAGTTTCAAATTATTTTTAAAAAATCGTCTTTTCAGATCAATTTTGGTATGAAATGCTGATAGAGTTTTGGAGTTAAAAATGAACTAAGTAACAGTTGTTATAAAATCTGTATTTAAAAATGAGTCTTTTTTCCCGAAGTCTTCAGCTTTGTTTCAGTATCTGGTTAAATAAAAACTAGTCTGTGATCAGAATTGTCTCGAGCTTTCACATTTGTTATTACAGTAAAACAACATTTAAAAGAAGAAAATACCAAGAAATCCGAAGTCATAATTTTATAAGTCGCATAGTACATGACAGGAGTGTGCAAATGTGATGAATGAGTAGATCTCTCCCTCCAGTAAGACTGAAGAGAACGTGTCATCAAATGACATTTATCAAAGAGTGTCAGTGCTGCTTATACAACAGTCAGCTGGACAGTAGTTGAAGGATATTGACCCCAAGATTAGCCAGGTGACCTGAAGGTGCTATCACCTTGACCCCAACAATGTTGTTTGCAAATGACGCTACTTGAACAAGATGGGCTTGCAGTTTCACAGCTTGCTTCAATGAGAAGAGTGCTCAACGGACAGAAATGTTCACTCATTTCTCCTCATCATGGATCAAAATGTGACATGTCTTTATTAATGGCATGGACGGGGCTTTTGCCATTCAGTGTCTTGACTTCTTGTGATCATACTGGTACAAAAAAGGGGAGAGGGAGAGAGGAGGAATTGACAAACCACGATCAGGGAAGAAAACGGACAGCAATGAAAAAAATAAGAAAGAAAAAAGTTGATGACCAGGCATGGGGATGGAGGGCACCAAAGTTTTTTTCTCTCCTTATTTTCAAAACTTAAATTTTCCAATCGCCATTCTAGGCAAGTTGGACCTGAGCTGGATGCCATGCTGTCCACCCCTCTCATATCTTTCTCTGAAAATGACAGGTTAACTGCTCCTTAGCTTGACGCTGACAGCAATATGTCTTGCCTTTTTTTTTTGCTTTTGGCATTTTGTGTTTTTTGAAGTAATTTGTAAGATTGCTTGAAAGAGACAGAGAGAGAGAGAGAGAGAGATGTAGCATACACAATGGCAGATGGGCGATCTTCATAGATGATTATCATGATGACGTAACAACTGAGACAAGAGTCCTGTTACTGTTAAACATCATTCCCAGGAAAAATTAGAGTTAAAAAAAAGGAATTGTAAAGCAGTTTACACAAGAATTACTAGCAACATACCTGAAAGGTTAAATTTAGTTGCCTGCCATTGCTACTGCACTGGGTTGTGGAAAGCAGCCTACTGCTATCCAAACTTTGGTGGATTATTTAGCATACATTTATCATCAGACATGCACACACTCAAGCCAGCTAAAAAATGGTCATGTTTTTTTAGCTCAGCTGACTTTTCAGTTAGCTGAGCTTATGTGTTGGTTGGGCATCTGTCGTCCATCAGTCAGTGTCCACAATTCACATTTTCGACTTCTTCAAAACCACTGGCTAGATTCATCTCAAACTTGTACCTTGGGTGGGTCTCCACCAAGTTAATTCAAATGGCCATGCTCCAGTGATTTTTGGATTTCTTATTAATTTTTTTTTTTTTGGGGGGGGGTCTTTTTGGGGGGGGGAGGGGGCAAACCTTAAAAGTCTTCTTCTCCAAAACCCCTCATCTTATTGCTTTGATATCACACAGGAACACTCCTAGGGAATCCTTGTTCTTAATTTGCTCCCCAGGTGGTGCTGTAATTTTTGGCCTATTTCTTAATGATTTCTTGTGTGTTTTTACTATTTTCGACTTCTTTTCCAGAACCATCACTCAGATTAAGCTGAAACTTAATGGATGTGTAAACGTGTCAAACAAAGTTGTTTACTAGGTGGCACTGCTTTGGATTTCTGATTTTTAATGATTGTTTCAATTCGGATACTTATCAGTAAATGCACCTTTTCTATTGATTACTATGTAAGTCAATGGACATTCTAATGCTAATTCACATTTTGGACTTCTCCAAAGAAACTGTCAGTCAGATTGACATCAAACTGTGTGGCAATTTACCTTGGGTGGGTGTCAACTAGGTTTGTTCAATTGGTGATTTTGAATTTTTTATGATTTTTTTTTTTTGGGGGGGGGGGGAATCTTAAAAAAAAAAGAAGTTTTAATAGGAAAGTTTAACATGGGAATTTCTTATAATGGTTATAACTTAATAATTTTGGCCAGATTTGTGTCAATTTGTAGTGATGTACCTTTGATATACGTATCTACCTATTTTATGCAAATGGTCATGCTCCATTGTTTTTAGACCTTCACCTCATTTCCAAGGTTGCAGGACAACTGACATGAAATGTACTGTCCACTTGATAACTTGAGATCTATTTTGAGTGAGAACCTTGATGTTGCGCATATTAATGTTTCTCTATGAAGGTCGACTTTGACCTCAATTCTGAGGTCACAGTGCAACATACATCAATTTTAGTCTAGGACTACTTGAATTGGGACCTTGATGTTGCACATGTTAGTGTTCTTCCATGGGGTTCAAACTTACTCTGTACAGGGGTGACCATGATCCTATCTTAAGTTCACAGAGCATAAGTGTGATGAATCTTTAGATCAGCAGAGCATGGGCTGTTCACAGCTCTCTTGTTGTCCCTTTTTATCACATAAATTTTGCTTTTTATGGATCCATGTTTGGTGACAAGAAAGGTAAAGTGCCAAACTTTATGAAAATGGAAAAAATGTCATGTTGTGTCAAGTCGTGATTTTGCAGTTATAGCTCAATCCCATCCGCTACCTGAATGTATTCTCAAATCTGTGTCCTCTTGAAAGGATTGAACAGCTGGACACACACGAGTTTCACCCAGCACTTATCCAGTGGATGTAGTTTTGGGTGAAAACAATGAAGTTGTTTTGTTGACATGATTGGTAAGTGTCAGGTCGTTTCCCCATTCAGCTTGAACTGTCACAATGTGTGGACATGAATATTCTACAGTAGACAGTAAGCTCCATTGTGTAATACAAAAAAAGGTAATACATGTCAATTGAAGTCAACTTGCCTCTTGGTTTCATATTTCCCCTCCTAATGTGGAAATGATTTTCAGAAAATGTTCCAGTACTTGCACAATGAAAACTTAAGTCGCAAGGCATCATAACATCTCAGTATTCCTTGTCTCAGATAACATCCAGATGGAGCTTCTTTAGAATCTACCACCGATTTCCTGATGGAATTAGGTGTTACTATAGAAAATAACTGAACTAAGTGTCATGGCAAGTAAACTATTGGGGTGGTAGATTCTGAAGAATGGCCCATCCAGACACCTTTTGAAGTCATTAAGCACTTCAAAAAAAGGACACTAAATTCAATACAGTAGTTCTTGTCTTGAGAGCCCCCTCCCCCCCCCCCCCCACAGGTCAGGCCCAAAAGTGGCCTTTCAATACAGATGCCCTTTTATTAGAGGTACAGTAACATGGAAAAGATAGCAGCATTTTGCAACACTTTAGTGCCTGGACTCCTATTCTTGGAATGGGCCAGTCCAGAGTGCAAGGTGTGGAGGCTCCAGAGAAGACAATTGGTAATATATATATATATATATATATATATATATATATATTAGTGAATTCATAAAATTCACATTGCATAATTTTCCTGATGGAGGTTTTTCAGTAAATTAACGTGGAAAATTCCATTTTGCAACACTGCAGTGACTGGACCCCAACTCTTGGAATGGATCAGTCCACAGTATCCACTCTCATTGACTTGAAAGCACCACAGGTGATCCCAGCAGACAGATTCACTGACTCTTCTGTGAAGAGAGGTGGCAATGTAAATTACCACAGTTATTTCTGATGGGTGCAACAGGTGGGAAGATAAGCCACCACAGGACCCACACAGATAAAAAAGTGTCATGCTTTTCAAATAGACCCAGATTTAGAAAAAGTTCAAATAGTAGCCAATGTACTCCAAAGGTAAGGTTGAGCAGCAATCAGTGATTGTTTACAGGTTATGTAAGAGTTAATAACTGGAGTGTCAAGTGTATTTTTTTTATACATTTGATTGGCTCCATACTTATAATGTGATATTATACACAATCAAAACTTATTTAAGTGTTCCACAAATATGTTTTTAAGTGGAAGTTTCATGTTGCATCATATGGATGACCTTGATTAATAGGAGAGGTCACAATTAACAAATGTATATATGTGTATTTGGTTGAATACACAACCCAATCCCAGGCTGGAGGTGTGTATTCTTGGTGCAGGACAAAATGTTGACAGACAAAAAAGTCAATGTGACAAAAAGGTGACATGTCAAAAGGATGACAGGTCAAAAGGTCAACTGGACAAATGGGTGAATGAAAAGGTTGAAACGTCAGAAGGTTGACAATGTAGTTTTTCACACAATCTGTTACTGAATAAAAGTGTTTACCCCATGTTTGCCTTACTGTGCTTCTCTTTAAATTCTTTCTTTGTAATCACGTAAACCACATCATAGTCCTTTCAAATGTAGCAACTGTTCACGCTTGGAATATGCAAACGGTATTCGATACCATCGGAAACTCTGCATCCAACTATGTCAAGGGGGGTCACATCCATAACCATACGTAATTCCAGTTATAAATCATGCCCAACTATAAACATTACGGCTTAGTTGAGTTATTTCATTTTCATTCTTATAATTTTGATTTGAATTTCCCTGAATTTCCTAATAACTTCAGTTTGTAAATCTTAGGTTGTGATTATTTTTTAAATCTCAAGTTGTGATTATAAATAATGTCCGAACCACAGGTGTTGTCATTCTACTTTTCCACTGTGACCTCCCTGGCCTTATTCACAGCTGCAGGGGAATTCCAGTGATGTCATTTTCCAAGCCTCAGTCTCGTGGTAATGCTAGTTTCACAAGTGCTGGAACATGTTAGGTGATGTCGATCAGCGGCAAAGTCGTCATCCTTTATCAACTTCTAAGTGTCAACAGTCAAGTACACGTTGTCGACATTTTGTCCACATTTAGTGAACTTTTAGTCATTACAACCTATTGTCATTTTGACTTATTGTCATTTCAGTATTTTGTCTGGTCAACCTCCTGTCATTTCGCCTTTGTATCTGTCGATTTTCTGTCACAGACTCCTGTATTCCTATAAGATTCTATAATAATAATATTCCTGGGGCTGTCCATTTCACTGTTGTGGTTCAATGTAAGACAGGTGGCCTAGAGAAAAAAAAAACAATGGTCTTTGGAATTTGTAAGGTTCATTTTTTGGTGAAATTTTTCAAAAATCATCTCTGAAACTGCAAAGCCAGTTGCTTCAAAGTTGCATAGAGATACTTCCCGAAGACATTTATTTATTTACCAGGTGGCCCTGTGATATTTTTCTGTTCTTGTACAATTTTTTTCTATGTTAAAGCTATTTTAATTTCTCCAAAACCATCACTTAGATTTTCTGAAACTTGGTGGAAATGTAGCTTGTGGAAGGGTCAAGCTAACTTGCACACTAGGTGATGATATTCCACATTCTTGATCTTTAATAAATTAATAATTTGGTTTCTTGACAGTTAATGCATACATTCCCATCATTCTAATGGAAATCAATGGGGATTGTAATAATAAGTCACTTTTGACTTCTCTGAAACCGTAAACCAGACCCACTTCAAACTTGATCAGAATGTCCCTTGGGTAGATCTATACCAAACTTGTTAAAATGGATATGGCTCAGCAATTTTTAGATTTTTCATATTTTTTTTTGTTCAGCTTTCAGCGCAGCTGACTTGTCATTCAGCTGAGCTTATAGGATGGTCCATTGTCCATTTGTCCTCAATTCACATTTTTGACTTCTCCAAAATCGTCCACCAGATTCACTTCAAACTCATTGGCGTGGGTTTCTACCAAGTTTCTTCAAATAGTCATGCTTCAGTGATTTTTTTTATTTTTTATGAATTTTTTTGTTTTTTTTGGGGGGGGGGGGGTAAATCTTAAAAAGTCTTCTCAAAATTGCACATCCAGTTGCTTTGATACCACACAGGAACACTCCTAGGGACTCCTAATTCTTAATTTGTTCACCAGGTAGTGCTGCAATTTTCTGTTTTTGCCTTTTTAGACTTTTTATCCATAACTGTCACTCAGATTAAGCTTAAACTTGGTGGATAAGTTCCTTTTGAAAGGGGTCAAGCAAAATTGTTCACTATGTGGCATTGCTTTGGATTTATGATTTTCAATGATTTTTTCAATTTGTGTACTAATCGGTAAATGCACCTTTCCTATTGATTAACATGTAAGTCAATGGGCATTCTAATGCTCAATATCATGTATTATGTTCACCAATTACATGTGGCAATGTTCTTAAGTATTTTTCAATTTCTCATGCTGCAGTAAAATTTATATTTTTAAGGAATTTTCTTTAGACAAATCTTAGAAATACTTCTTAATGTCATATGCAGTCATTTGAAGCTCAACACAGGTCTATTCAGTTGCAACTTTGACTTTGTGAACAAGCTCAGATCAGCTGAGCACAGGCTGTTCACACAGCCCTCTTGTTTCTTTTTTGGTCAAGGTCAAGGCCTGGATTTTACAGATATCTGATAGAAAGGTCAAGCTGAAATATTGGCAATGGTGCTTGCTGGGCCCATGATTACTATTTAACATTAATGGGAAAGTGCCTTATGAGTTTCTTTTGGTGTTGTTAATTTTGACATGGAGCGACCTTGAACCTGACATATCAGCTTATATCTTCATAAGAGTGGGTCCTGTTCCTTTTTCATTTGAAAAATAATGACTCCAGTAGTGTGTGTGAGTGATAGGCTAATAATATCTTGGTAATGGTGGATCCTTTGCACATGGTTGCTATCGAACAGTAATGAGAAAGAACCTATGGGGTTTCTTGTGGTGTTGTTAATTTTGACGATGAAAGGTAAAACACATTAGCTTTTATAATCGTAAGAGTGGATCCTGTCCCTTTTGATCTAAAAAATGAGAAATCCAACACTATGAGTGTATTGCACATAAGGATGTTAGTCTCAGAGAAAAGTGACCATAATATTATTTTGAAGGTCACAGGACCACTTCAGTCTCTGTATGCAAGGTCAGCTGAGCACAGGACTGTCATTCCTTTTTTGTGTGTGTGTCAGTTTCAAAAAATCTTTTGGCTGTAATCATGATACTCTCATCATGTTTAACCCTTTCCCCCGTAAACTGGCCAAGGATCAAATCACGTCAACTTGAATGTTTTGGACTAATTTTCAACAATAGTGAAAAGTAATTTGGATGAAAATTGTAGATGAGATCCATCAAGTTAACATGCCCCAGATCAACAGCTTTCATCAAAACGGGTTGGGTACAAAGTATCCAGCCCATGTAAAAGAAGGCTGTGGACTGTGAATTCAATGGGAAAGGGCTAAGAGTAGGACTTAAGACTCAGAATCAATTTATGAAGCTAAAGGCACACAGGTGCTTACAAGACATACAAAATATGGTAGACAAAATTGGCAGGGACATATGCATAACTGTCCTGCACACCAACCATAAAGGTAAACAATATATTATAGCAACAATGACAAAAACAAAAACAAAAACAAAAAAAACAAAAAACAAAAAAAAAAACGGTCACATTGTATCAACCTTAGCAAGCAAAGGTAGTAAATATTTGTGTCTGTCATACCAGACACAAGTTTCTGGTTAACAGCTATCAACCACAAGCTCTCCATGAGCACTTTGTGACTGAAACGTATTGAGAATATCATTTGCGCAAGACCATTAACTAGTTTAATACATTAGTCCACCTCTTAAAAGGCCATCCCAGATGCACCAGAAATGTGGTCCTATAAGAGAGGTGGCCTGTCTTGAGAGGTGAAATATACCAAAAATGCCATCCTTGCTGCATGGAAAAGTGGCCTTTGTAGAGGGGGAGGCCTCTCTTGAGGGAGCCTTGCACAAGAGGGGGACCACTGTAGCACCATTCTGGGTAAGAAAAATTATAATAGAATTGTTGGCATATATACACACACACTCTTTGACTCATTATTTGTGTAAAATGTTGAAAATTCCTACAGTAAACAAGAAGAAGAAAAAACATGTTCGACTGTCAATATATAATTTTACACCAAATTTGTGTCACACCTATCAATTTTTCGATTGAAGTACATCTGTTGTCAGGAGTTGCGTACATGGATAGCCAACGCTCATTCAGAAATACTAACATCTTTGAAGCCAAACAGGACCTTAAGGAAAATCAGCACAATGAGGATCTAAATTTGTTTTCCCTGTGAAATAAATATTTCTTAACTGTATTTTGTTTGTGTACATACTTGTCTGAGTGTCATGACTCAGGCATAAGTCACAAACCTGGACCAGAAATGTTGTCAGTTGTACAAATTGTATTGACTGCATGTCTTGTGACTGAACTTTGAATACAGAGTGTTATGTTTGTTTTGTCTGTACAAGACCGCACAATATTGGCTATCCATGTGTTTATGATAATGTAAATGTATATATGCATATATGCTGCAGCACCTTTTTTATTCAGTGGCCAACTTATGGTGTCATCTTATTTTGGAACAAAAATTCATATGACATCAGCCAAAGACTCAATAAAATATTTTGCAGCTAAAGGGTATACAGTAAAACCTCTCTAACCGAACACCTCCGTATATCGCACACCTCTCTATACTGAACACCATTTTTCTTTCCCAAATATATACTTCCAATGCTATCAAACCTCCCCATACCAAACACCTCACTAGACTGAACACTTTTTTCCAGTCACAAGGGTGCTCGCTGTAGGGAGGATTCACTGTAGTTCATTAACTCTTTCAGTGCCACGTTTTGGACTGAATCAACAGCTTTCCTCAGCATGCTATGGGTGCAATATGCCTGAAGTGCACAGAGGAAAGCTGTTGACCTAGACATATTCTGTGTGACTATAGGCATGCTGTTAGTTGAATGAAAAGTCTTTTTACAAATAGCATGAACCCAGCACCCTTATTATAATTCAGAACAGTTTGGTTAAGTAGTTGGACTTAAGTCGCAGTTGGCACTGAAAGAGTTAATCATATATAGTGGCTGACCAAAAGTGTCATTGAGCTTAAATAAGTTGAGAATCTAAAACACTGAGTAAATATACTCAAGATTGTGAAGTTTGATTCTAATCATTCAGATATATATATGCAGGGTGATGTTCGGCTTAATCATTTTGGCTATTAGACGTTAACATCTGGTTAAATAAATTGAGTTCGATATAATGGATTTTTATATACACATATGTATATATATCTAATTCCATGTCTGAGTTGGACTCAACAGAGAATCATTCAGTGCCAATAAAAGGCGGATAGCTGTGTATTGATCAGCATTCTAGATATGCATTGTGGTATTATATGACAGATTGTGAGTGTGTGAATGATAGCTGGTGCACAAAACCACAATCTTGGTATCAGGGTGTCTTCCCACTCAAACATTAGAGATTATGTTTACCACACAGATTGACCCAGGATCACAGTTTTGAAAGGACCTGCCTTAGTCTGGTCTGACATGTTCACATATATAACTGCCATGCCAACTGGAGTGATCCATGCTATTATGCTCCCAATACATGTATTGATAGCAGTTTTATAATAACCCAAAACATCATACCAAGGACTTTTCATGGTCACATTATGAAGTGGGCGTAACGAAAAGGACCCAAAAGCCGAAAACACGTATATATAAATCTGGAGAACCCTCAGGAAATGGGCTGAGACCACCCTCTTAGCATGATCTAGGACCATCTTGTTTTAGAGCACTTGTTCAGGTATATTATGCCCCAGGAAAAATTGAGGGTGGAATTGTCAATGAACACCAACCACTGAAAGAGACCAAAAATGAGACCAGATCATGATTGTGACAGCATCAAAATTGAAAGTGTTTTCCAGAAGCTTAACTGTAATGGACAAGGTCTCTTAATATAATCAAGAGTTCATCTCAAGAAGGTATGCTTATGTAATGATTAACTTGTGTAGTAGCCCAAATATCAACACAAAACCACTGCTTGAATCAGCTTTTTTCACCAATTTCCAAGTACTTGGCTAATTTTAGGTCTGTTGTAAAATATGTGTAAACCTGACAACAATAAATAACTGTCAATAATCTTTATATAGTTTCCTGGCAAAGGAGTGATGTTAAATGTAAGGATTTTGTAATGTCCCCAGACACCCATGATAGATAGCTCAAATTATTCATGTGTACATAATGACCAGGGGATGAAATGCCTCCCTGTCTTACACACTAATCCCAGCTTTCTTCCTCTGATCCTTTCCCCCTTGAACTAACCCATGCCAAGCTGTTGGTTTGGGTCATGGTACCTTAACAGGTCTCATGTACAGTACAAATTTGTTGGGGGGTTTTTTGTTTTTGTTTTTTTGTTGTTGTTGTTGTTGTTGTTGTTGTTGTTGTTGTTGTTAATGTTGGGGGGTTTTTTTGGTTTTTTTTTTGTTTTGTTTTGTTTTTTGTTTGGGTTTTTTTTTTTTTTGTATTTTGTTTTTTTTTTATCCTTTCCCCCTTGAACTAACCCATGCCAAGCTGTTGGTTTGGGTCATGGTGTCTTGATAGGTCTCATGTACAATACAAATTTGTTGGGTTTCTTTTTTTTTTTTTTTTCTTTTTTTTTTTTTTATTACTGTTGAAATTGAAAATGCAGAGTTAGACATTATTAACTCATTCCATACTATGGAGACTTGCCAGGCAGTGCCAGAACCACTGACTTAAGACTATAGGCATGTCGGTACTTGAGTGAAAGCTCTTTTCATGAAGAATTTGAATATGCAATTGTTGTTTTAAAATTAGGTAAATATATGTAAAAATCAGGGACTGGTATGGAATGAGTTAAACCACCATCTGTTTTTAGCTGGTCTTTGGGGTAGAGGGTTAGCCCATTGCCTCTCAAATTGTGAGTCAATAGCTTTCCTTAGCATGGGTTTAGTGGTTAGCAAAGAAAGGCTGTTGATCTGTGGCTTGTTATCTTGATAAGTTTCATCTATAATTCTCATTCAAATTGTGATTTATTGCTGTCAAAATAATTATTGCTCAAAAACATAGAAACAGATGACATTTAACGCAAAGCTAGTTTTGGTCAGTTTGAGGAAGAAAAGGTTAAAATGATTTCAGGATGATTGTATAGCATTTTCTTCAAAATTAATTAACAATGATGCCAATGGCTCTGAATGGGACATTCATAAATTGCTCTAAAACTGATCATTAAGAACTTTTGTGATCTAATACCCTGAAACACACAATTGTTGGTATATTGAAGGTATTATGTACAGTGGTACCTCTCTTGAGAGACCCCTCTAATGAGAGACTGCATATCTTTTTAAGACCCCTCTCACAGAACTCTGCGCTATCTTTTCCATGTTGTACCTCTAATGAAAGACCACCTGTTTTGAGAGACCACATTTTGACCCGCCGTAGGGGCGGTCTCTCAAAAGAGGTACCACTGTAGTGTGAAAAACCATGTGAGGTCATTTTTATCCATCAGATTACAGGATGTGTTTTGGAACTGAGAGATGTCAAATACATTTTTTTTTTTTTGCAATAGTAATAATTATGTTTAATGACTGCCCCTGAAATTAACAGCACCAGTTGTGTAAAGGATGTAGAACATGCAGATAACGGCTCTTACAGAGAAGTGTAGACTCATGTAAAATAGATGATGAGAAGTACATGTACAGCTATCGTGAGGTTGAAGAGTGGTTCAATGAGATATTGAAGATACGAAGTTTAAAATCCCTCCAGGAAGCATAGTCTAAAATGTAAAGCTTTTTGTCCATTATCCACTCAGTGTGCAATGTGTCAAATAGCATGTGGCAGTTGGAGTGATATCTGTAACTAGTGTACTTTGTGAGATATTCAAAATGTAAAAATATTACCATTTGTTCCAGATTTGTTAGGTCTGCAGTAGTCAGTAACATCTAGATGTAAGTTTGCAATGACTCTTATTAGCATAATTTATAAAGCTACAACTGAAATTCAACATTCATAAGATGTGCAATAGTGCATAACATATGATACAAGTAGGAATAGTGTCTTTATCTATAGTTACAGAGATATTAACAAAAGTTATGCCCTATTTTGCATGACTTTGAAGATCCTAACTCATGCACAATTTCATCCATAGGGCTACAAACATGTTCAATGTGGAATTTCTTGGTATTACAGCAGTTGAGAAAAATTAAATAAGTTTGGCCAGAGAGAAATAAAGAGAGAAAATTGGAATGAATGGAAAGACTAGGCATCTGTTGCCACACACAAACATCATCAGCAGTGTCTTGTGTTGGAACATGATTGCATGGACTGTAACACAAGTGGCTAATACGTAAGGCTATAATTTTGAAGGGAGCACATTTAACCCTTTCCTCCTCAAATTGCCCCAAAGCGCCCAGATGTAAACTGTTGTCAGCCTGTAAGTAACACTTTTACTTAAATTTCTAATTACTGGAAAACATTTTTGCTGAGATATGTGTGCAAGACCATTCATTATGGCATGCCCTAGGTCAGTAGCTTTTCCTTGGTGCAGGTTGGGCGCCATGCACCTAACCTGCACCAGGGAAAGCTGTTGACTCAGTCATACTCTGACCAGGAATGGGTTAATGTAAGAATTGATATATAAAAGTGGTATTAAAATATTCTTGTTGCTGTTCTATAATAGCATTTATGATGAAATGTAAAATCTGTAAAATACACACTGGTATGGTCATTTTCACATGATAATAGTTTAAAGTCTTGCAAACTGAACACATGTTCCCCTCTCAAAAAGTGTGTTATCGTTTGTCAGATCAAATTAGACCGGCTGGTTGATCACATATCACTTCTAATCTTTGAAAGACCCAGACTTTTTTCTTTTCACAAGATGCCTGTTCAGACCCTGGAGCCTGTGTAAATCACACCATAATCTACAGGTTTGAACTGGGCATGGCCAGTGTTACAAAGCAGGTATGTAACACATAATAGAGCTCTAAGGGCCCGCAGACCTAGCAGACTTTTAACCACGTACAAGCCCCAAGCGTTCAGTTCTTCTCTTGTATACTTGTAGGACAAATTCCAATGAACACACCTACAATTGTCAAAATAGCCCTCACAAAAGATTGGAGGTTTCATAATTTTAGTCTGAAGATTTCTGGCAGTAAATAGTTACTTGATGGCCTTTGAGGTAACTACCTGACAGCCATAGCCTCGTCTGTGCATCTGTTCATTGCACACTGGTTATCCAAATGATAACTGTCAAGTATTTCACGACAGACTTTCATACTGCACATGGCAATGGTCCTTTATAAGGGCTAGGTTGGGATTGCATGGGGGTCACATTGACCTGAAGGTTACAGGGCAACATAAGCACATTTTGTTTCCAGGTGATAACTGAAGAACTCTTATCCATGGCTTTCATATTGCACATATTGATTGACCCCTTGTGATCCATGGCTAGGTTGGGGGCTGTATCAAACTGACCTTGACCTGTGTAACATGATAGCTGTGCAAATTTATTCTCTGGATGACAAGAAAATTTTTGAACTAAAACTTCCATATGCATGACACTTGAAAAATGTTTGTACACGTGTATTGGAAAAGAAGAGTGAGTCATGTTATGAAAGGAGGCCACTAGCTCCATTTTATTTATTTGGGGGGGGGGGGGGGAGGGAGAGTAGGGGGGTCCCATCAGGTTACAGATCCTTGCATTTGCACATTTGGATAAATACATGTATGTATGATCACACAACGGTCTCTACTGGTTGGACTGATGTCTTGGGTAGTGATCACCAGGTTGCAGCCATTGACTGCTTTATCCAGAGTTGTCTGTCCATGGCAAAATCCTTGCAAGTAAAATATCTGATGATAAAATTCACAAACCACATGAAACTTAAATTTACCTCAATTGTACCTTGGCACTATTTTCTTTACTTTGTTACATGTTGGGGACCTTTTATTTTTCAAGGTCACAGGACCCACGTGTGAGCAAAGCAAGGGGAACCAGCCTGTCAGTGAGGACTCATCTAGCTGGACATTTTTGGGCACTTTTAAAAGAGGGAAAGGGTTGCCTGCAAAGCAGACCAAGTTCTATGTTACCACCCAGCGGAGTAGACAAAATATGCAGTTTGGGTCTGCTTTGGAGGCAAGGGAAAGGGTTAAAGCTCATCAAATTTCAAAGTACAGTAAAACCTCCCTATACCAAACACCCTTGGGACCGGAAAAATGTGTTCGGTATAGTGAGGTGTTCGGTATGGGGAGATTTGCTTACATTGGAATTACATATTTGGGACCGAGAAATGGTGTTCAGTATAGAGAGATGTTAGGTTTATGGAGGTGTTTGGTTAGAGAGGTTCTACCGTAGGCAGTAGCCATTTTTTTTTTCCTAGTCTGTCAAATAAGAGAGTAAGTAATGGCCATGTTCTGTAAGACTTGTCCAAAAAATAGCCATGTTGCACAAGGCTTATTAAGTCAGACTAAGTGGCGGGCAGGTTGCAGTGGTTTTGCTTCAGATGTCAAAATATTTCTTAGTTATTGTGTTGGTAAATAAATTATGTTTACATCAGCAGTCATTTTTTGTACATGTAGTGCTTGCCAGAATCAGATTGTCATGTCTAGGTTGTCTAGAAAGGAAAACAGTGAAGGCTTGTAGACCCAACAAGCTCAGAAATAGAAATTGTAGTCACTGGCTGGGAGCTGTATATGAGATCTGTGACACTAGATACTCCTCGTTACCAACTGAAACATATAGTACAGTAGTCCCTGCTTTGAGAGATAACTCCCACAAGAAGCCATCAGGCTTGAAAGACAATATTGAGGAAGTATCTGATACCACCTTCCCCATGGTATTGTAACTTACGAGAAACCTTTCTTGAGAGATCACATTGGGACATGCTGGTCGGAGGCCTCTCAAGACCACTGCAATTACAAAAAATTGAGATCAGTGGTTTAACAAAGTAATGGGCATTTACCACCATAAACAAACATCTCTGTTTCCTGGCTCTTTATAAGTGCATGTCATTTTGTAAACAAGGGACCATAAGTCAACTTTCCAATTTCACATTTATTGAATAGAGAATTTAGTTGATTTCTTGATGAGACACACCCCTGGCTGAGAAAACATATCCTGTCCCAATCCAAGAGCACTTCTACAGGAAAATCAAGTAGCGCTCCAGGAAATGATATTTTATTCTGGTTTGTATGTCAAGTGCTCTGTTTAGTTGTGTGCTTGTATACAGGAAACAGTTTAAAGTACAGCATTCAGTAGGAAATGATATTGCACAGGTCTAAGTTATGCATCGTCTTCTGTGCTCTGGCTCATAGGAAATAGAAATTGACATAAATGTAAATAAGATGCTATTTTGGGACTACAGTGTACACTTGAGCACGTCCAGATTACATCCATTTTGGCATAAGATAATAAAGTTTATTTGTGTTGTGTCTAAGGTTCCACCAATTCTAATATGCTTGTTTCTTTTTTTTTTTTTTTTTCTTTTTTTTTTTTGGTTCCCCCGCCCAAGTATATGAGGGTGGAAAAGTGGAAGATGATGTTTGGCATTAAGTGAACTTACATAGAAAGTCACTAAGTCATTAGAAGCTAATGCATACCTGGAAAGTCTGAAGATATAATTCACTTCCTCAAAAGTATAATCCCTTAATGCACATGAAATGTGACTAGTTGACCGATGTTGCTCCATGTAGGAGCATTAAAGTGAAGGTATAATCAGGGACTGAGATCTGGTCCTTTGTCTGGTGAGTAAAATTCCAAACAGAGTTACAGCACCTGATGGATGTGATTTGAAGGCTGGGAGGATGTGGAGGCTACAGGTGTCATGATAAAATCATGGCACCACAAGTCATTTGGGTGATTGGGGTGAGGACATTTAACGGGTCATATTCCTACACAAGAAGGGCAACTTAACAGAATCAGAAAATTCAATTTTTGCCCCACTTAGTTTGGTGGAAAAAAAAGTGGTAATGTATAAATGTTAAAGGGGGGGGGGGGGGGCAGTGAATAAATTGCATGCTTCTGCACAAGTGAACCTTTCAAAATCAAAGTTCTACCTATTTTGACATTTGTCTTTATTTATGAAGATGCTAGACAGTAAGATTACCTTTAAAAGTTTAAATGAAATTTTCGTTCTTACATTTAAAAGAAAGTACAGGAGTAGTTGTCATGAGAGACTTTTCCAATGGAAAAACACCTATCTTTAAAGACCACCTGTCTTGAGACCACAACATGGTCATTATTAGGAGTGGTCTATAAAAACAGGTGTCACTGTAGTAGGTTATAGTGGAACTGAACTTGTTGATTCCTGTTATTAGCAAACAAAGTGGCGCTCTGCACTGTCAGACATTTTTCGCCACAAATTACAGATTTGATGCTTTGTGAAAGGCTTTTAACTCTTTCAGTACCAACCACATCTAAAGTCGATCTGCTAAAGTAAAACTAGTCTGAATTATCATTAGGATCTCAGATTCATATTCCTCGTAAAAAGACCTTTCATTCAAGTACCAGCATGCCTCTAGTTCCAGAGAAAATATCCCAGGTCAACAGCTTTTCTCGGGGCGCATTGCACCCAATGCGCACTGAGAAAAGCTGTTGAATCAGTCCAAAATTTGGCACTTAAAAAGTTAAAACATAAGTAAATATGCAAGCATTTTGTAATCCTAAGCTGCAAGGAGCCATATTGACTCTTGATGTTTATATCTCTATCACAGACACCCTTGTAGTTACTCATCATTGAGCAGGGTTGACCAAACTTGAGGAACTGTTTATAATCTTTTACACAGCAAGTTTTGATAACAAGAATACCCTTGGGACAAATTTGTTTAAATGACAATACGTTTGTATCCCTTATATATCATCTGGAAAGAATTTCATGGTGTGAGGTGATTTGGAACTTTAATCGGAAAATCTGGATAGTCCAGGTTTGAAAAATGATATGCGTCTAGTACAGAGGTGAAGATCATGCATTCTATGTGCATACCTGGATCAGAAAATTTGACCTGAGCAGGTCTGGGTATGGTGATTGATGGGGTATGTGGTTGTGGCAGGAAGACCAACCTGCCTGTCATGGGTATTGTTACAGGTGAAGAAATGGGTAATCATGGCATAATACAACTGCTAAAAATAGCAATGGGGAATAAAAAAGGGGTGTTTTACTCCACACTGCGTGGTACATGACATACAAATGCACATGTTTATAGGACACAAGGATTCGGGGAGGAAGGGCGCGCTGGTCAAACACTGTCCTCTGACTGAACCATGTCACAACCAAAGAAGCACAAACTGATCTTTGACAAACATTTTCCTTTTAAACTATTCATAAACTTGTCATTTAGTATATATAAATATATATATATATATATATATATATATATATATATATATATATATATTATATATATATATGTATATTTTATTTATAGAGTAGACTTTGCGTACACTAGGTCAGGTCAACTTCCTCTCAAGGATGTTGTTAGCATATCAAAGAATGAAAAACATCATGATTGCATTTTACTCAGAGACCTTTCCTGGTAATTGTGACTTAAACAGTGTAAACTAAGGTTTCACCTGAAGTATTTTCTATTATATGTCTGTCTTTGCTGGCAGGATTTGACATTTAAGATTTTAAAAGATTATACAAATAGGTGCAGCAGTGCTACATCCTTCCTGTAGTTCTGGCCCATGAGGGGGTGGGGGGAGAGAGAGAGAGAGAGAAAAAAAAACTACAATTCAATCTCTCATGACTCAATATTAAATCTAGCAACTGTCTATGTTTAAAATCATACTTTATATTTCTTTAATCTGTTTATAATTTTTTAATATGTCAAAGTAGGCTAGGGATGTTGCATTTTGAACAAAACTTGGAGCACATTGTGGATCACAGCAGAAACTGTTTAAGAAAAGAGGTTACGCCTATTACTGATATTGCAGTTGGGTTGAGAAGTGTTTTAAGGAATAGACATTATATTCTACATTTCACAGTTTTGCAAATTGCCTTCAGGCTGATTTTCCAGAAAATGAACATGGAGATAGTGTTGGACTTTCTCATTTTGTTTCATGTTTGCCATGTGTTTCCATCTGTGTTTAGGGTGTTTTTCCCCTTAAATCAAGACTGAGCCAACAGCTTTCCATGGGTTGGGTGCCATAGTGCTCAACCCATGCCAGAGAAGGCTGGGTACTTGGGAGGGTCACATTGATTGGTCTTATCTACAATTCTCATCATGTCTGGGTGCAAACTGTGACATTTCTTTTCCGAAGAATTTTCTTTCTTTCTTTCTTTCTTTCTTTCTTTCTTTCTTTCTTTCTTTCTTTCTTTCTTTCTTTCTTTCTTTCTTTCTTTCTTTCTTTCTTTGGCACTGAGACATACTGTTTTTTCTCAGATTCTTTACTTCTTTCTTTTGTTTCATAGCACCCCAATTTGTCTGAAGTTTTTCTGGGACACTATTAATCTGAAAACCACCAAACTAAAATGGTGACTGACCTACCAGTGAAATTGTGCATATCATTTGGAACAGTCATGATGTTTAAAATTATGCAAATTAGGGGCAATTATAATTTTGAAAGCTCCTTATCTTCCAAACTATTGCAGATAGAGACAATTTCAATGTGCATGTATAGTGTGCATATCATTTGGAAGAGTCATGATGTTTAAAATTATGCAAATTAGGGGCAATTAAAATTTTAAAAGCTCCATATCTTCCAAACTATTGCAGATAGACACAAAATTTCAATGTGCATTTATAGTTTTGTGACACCTGTCAATGTAATGGACAGTAAGTAAAAGTTGTAGAATTTTAAATTATACAAAGTAGAATCAATGAAAAAATTATGAAAATTTATTCGTGCAAATTAGGTGAATATGCAAAATGTAAATGTTGAATAACTTCAAAACTATTATAGATAGAGGTGCCATTCCCACTTAAAAGCTGCATCTACTGGACCATGAACCAAAGTTGCAGCATTTTAATTTATGCAAATTAGGTGAATATGCCAAATTTAAATCTTGGATAGCTTCAAAATTATTATAGATAGAGGTACCATACCAACTTCAATATATGGGTTTGTAACATAGCTGCATCCCAATGAAGCGTGAACAAAAGTTTTACAACTTTGATTGATGCAAATTAGGTGAATACTCAAAATTTAAATCTTGAATAAGTTGAAAACCATTATACATGAAGGTGCCATACCCAACTTCAATTTGTAGGTTTGTGACATAGCTGCATCCAATAAACCATGAACCAAAATTGTAGAATTTTAATGTGTGCAAATTAAGTGAATACACAAAATCTAAATGTTGAATAACTTCAAAATTATTATAGATAGAGGCAGCATTTCAACTACACTCTATATGTTTGTGACATGGGTGCATACAATGAACCTTGAACCAAAATTGTAGGCTTTTAAGTTATGCAAATAAGGCAGGTATCCAAAATCTAAATCTTGAATTACTTCAAAATTATTATAGATAGAGGTGGCATTAATTTCAACTTCACTCTATATGTTTGTGACATGGGTGCATACAGTGAACCATGAACCAAAATTGTAGGCTTTTAAGTTATGCAAATAAGGCGAGTACACAAAATCTAAATCTTGAATAACTTCCAAAACTATTATACATAGAGGTGCCATTCCAACTTCAATTTGTAGGCTTGTGATATAAACGCATCCAATGAACCATGAACCAAGGTTGTAGACTTTTAATTTATCCAAATTAGGCAAATACACAAAATTAAAATCTTGAACAGATAGTGATGTCATTGAACTTCAGTTTATAAGTTTGTGATATGGCCACTTCCAATGAATTTAAGAACTAAAGTTGTAGCATTTTTATTTATACAAATTAAGCTACTGGACAAAATTTAGATTTTGTTGAATAATGGCAAAGTGTAGCATTTCAAACTGTTCTCATTTTGAAGCCACCCAGACAGACTTGCTGTGAAGCAAATCTTTTCTAGTTCAATCTGTTTTTCAGTACTGTTCAAACTGGTCAAAAATCATTGTAGCATATAACATATAACCACTGGCTGCATGTGGCCATGTCAAGAGACAAAGGTTAAATAATTATCCTAGAAGTATTAAAATGATGAATTAACATGCTTCTGTGTGTAGAAATCTTTGTGTTGCCAGAGGTGATTGACCGGAAACATTCTTGATCCCTTTCAGCTTAAACCATAATAATAAAAAATTATGTTCATTTTTAAAAGTTGATATGACATGGTCCCATCTGTAAATAAATATGTTTATACTTTGAATGTTCTGGATCCCCTTGCACACTGTGGAATGACATGGTCCCATCTATAAATAAATATGTTTACACTTTGAATGTTCCAGCTTCCTTGCACACTGTGTAATGTTTTTGTTTTGTTTTTTTAACTCATTCCATACCAGTCCCTGACTTTTTCGTATATTTACCCTAGATTTAAGACGACAATTGCATATTTAAATTCTTCATGAAAAGAGCCTTCGTTCAAGTACCAACATTCCTATAATCTTAAGTCAGTGGTTCTGGCACTACCTGACTTGCCAGGCAGTGCCAGAACCACTGACCAAGGCCTGTGACCATAGTATGGAATGAGTTAAGTGGAAAACAAAATGTAGAGCAGTTTTAGCTTTCAAGGAAATTTATACTTCCCCAAACGATAAAAACACGTCATGACCAAGTTTCCATGTGCCTTGTGTGTTGGTGATCTCTTTGTCCAATTAATGTATATGTTTCCTTGAACTTCAAATGTGCAGATAAAATTAACACTACCCCTTTGTTACGTACTCTAACTAACTGATATGTGTTCAACATATTCAATTTATAACTCATTTTAACCCATTTAGTCAGAGTGCCCAAATTCTTTTGTTGATTCTATTGATTTATAGTAAAGGTCACTACAGATTTTCACCTCACTGTCACACTTCATTGGTCACATCATGTTTGAATGAGCATTGTAGAAAAACTTGGGCGGCTGGTGAAACGTTCATGCCCGGTGGGCATGGCGCTGGTTTAGAAAGAAGTCAGGATTATCATTGGGACACATATTATACTAAAGGGTTTTAAATCTTTCTGGCTCAAAGTGCCCAAAAGCACCCAGATGTAAATTGTTGTCAGCTTCAATGGTTTTACATAAATTTCATGTCAGTAGAAGGAAAATAACAAAAAAAAAAAAAAAATGCTGAAAATTATAGATAAGACCCAGCATGGTATGTCCCAGGGTGATAGTGGGTGATTTAGAAGCATTGTGCTCAACACCTGCCAAAGAAAACTATCAAATCCAGTCTTTCAGGCCAGAAAGGGTCGAGTGTTATCTAACTGTTGGTGCAAGGAAGACAAGAATTTCTCACCTTGCAGCATGTTACAGTTTTGAAAACTGCCAGCCATGAACTTGTATGGAACTAGTTTGCATGAGTACACTCCACAGAAAAATGCTCAATGAAATATAAAACAGCTACACCTCGTATATTTTCTCTTGAAGTTTCCAGGGATTGAGGGGTTATTTGTGTCATGTTTTGGCATTTATTTGCCCCTTCTGTGGAGACTCACACTGTGAAAAGTACAGATGAAAAGAGAAAGGGGATCATAAGTTTTCCTACCATGTGGCAATGAGTTTTGCTTCTCGTTATAACTGCCCCAGGAGCCAGACCTAAACAAAG
Source organism: Hermodice carunculata (assembly GCA_964020975.1). Taxonomy (NCBI): domain Eukaryota; kingdom Metazoa; phylum Annelida; class Polychaeta; order Eunicida; family Amphinomidae; genus Hermodice; species Hermodice carunculata. The sequence continues at coordinate 55,227,249 of OZ026614.1, read as the reverse complement.
TGAGGGTGAGTATGTCTTGGTGAAAACTGTGGTAGAAAAGAGCTGTCAAGTCTGTGCACCACAAAACCACACTTGTGTGGCCTCAAAAGTTGCCTGCTTAGCTTACTTTCAGGCCATTTTTTGTGTCTGACAGGTAGCCAGTGACAACAGTCCAGGGCCCAACGTCTGCTCAGCAGACAATCTGAAAGGGTGCTGAAAAAAGCAGGATGGATTCACAAGTTCTGAAAAGAGAATGAGTTTTTTTTTTATTTTATTTTATTTTTTTTTATTTTTTTTTTTTTGGTGGGAGATGAGTGTCTTACCACGAAGTGTCAAGGTCTTAAATAATATTTACTAAAATGCAAAAAGGTGCAGGATGTGCTTTCTTATTACTCTTTTTTTTCTCTCTCTCTCTCTCTCTCTCTTTTTTTTTTTTTTTTTTTTTTTTTGCTTTTTTGGTGCTGATAGCAGAGTGGAACAAACAGAAAGATAGGGGATCTGGAAGACAGTTACAAAGTATGAACGGCTGGCCTCTTCTTTTTCTTTTCTTTTTTTTGTGCTGATGGTAGAGTGGAAAAACAGCACACAAAGATAGAGGACCCAGAAGAGAGTGACAAAGCACGAGTGACAAGTATATAAACATAGCATTATACAGACAGGAAATCAAAAGAACAAAGAAAAAAATATCAAGAGATATTGTATTACAATAGAGACAAGAGCTGTTTTTCAGCTCTGCTGACCTACTACAACAGCTGTATACACGTTGCTGTGATCTTGCATTTCTAAGTTTTCATAGTTTTATGTGATTTGCTCTTGTACCTGTATCATGTTCATTACAAACTAAATTAAGCAGCTTCAAGTCTTTGACGGGAAAAAACCACAGATATGTTTATGCCCCCCCCCTCCCCCCAACGGAGCGGGTGGGCATATAGCAATTACTTCGTCCGTGTGGGTGTGTTTTTTGTGTGTGGGTGTGTCCAGACTGACAGTTTTCACATAATAACTTGTAAAGATTTTTGCTTAGGGCTTTCATATTCCACATGCTTATAGTCCTGAATAAACTTTCGGATGAGTTTGAAGATGGGTGACCTCAGCCCAATTCCCAAGGTCACAGAGCCATATTAGTGAATTTGGTTTTCACACAACTTTTAAGTTTTTTTTTTTACACAGGCCTGTCAATTTGCAGGTGATTACATTCCTACATAAGGTCTCAGATGAGTTTGAAGATGCCACACAACTTTAAAGGTTTTTTTTGACATAGGCCTATCAATTTGCAGGTGATTACAGTCCTACCATACCAAAGGTCTCAGATGAGTTTGAAGATGAATGACCTTGACCCAATTCCCAAGGTCACAGCCATTTTCATGAATTTGGTTTTCACATGATAACTTAAAAGTTTTTGACATAGGCCTGTCAAATTGCATATGATTTCAGTCCTGCATAAGGTCTTAGATGAGTTCAAAGATGGGTGACCTTGACCCAATTCCCAATGTCACAGCCATTTTAGTGAAAGTGTTCATGCGATAACTTGAAAAGTTTTGTGCATAGGGGTTTTATATTGCACATGCTTATAGTACTGCATAAGGTGTCAGACGAGTTCGAAGATGAGTGACCTTGACCCACTTCCCAGGGCCACAGAGCCATTTTAGTAAATTTGGTTTTCACGTGATAAGTTGAAAACTTTTTAACGTAGACCTTTCTTATTGCACATGGTTTAATCCTACATAAGGTCTAAGACAAGTTCGAAGATAGATCACCTTGACTCAAATCGCAAGGTCACAGAGCCGGTGGTGGCATAGATCTAGCAATATCTGATTGCGTTTGAATTAATACTTTCAAAGTTCAATAGAACAGTAGTGGTTAATTTTCAATGGCCTTAAACACAAGCAAGCAGGTTGATATCCACCACAAGAGATGGGTAATCATGACAGAAATCAACATTTGGAAGAAGGGGGCAGAACAATAAACATGGACTGAGCAGGTCCTGCCTTCTCTTGTGTGGTTAGCTATACAGGCAAAATTCATATGGTATGGGTGGGCAGCTCACTGTGTACATAGTGACTGAACTGCATATCAGATAGTCTGTATTATGGTACATATTCTTATTCATCGCTGATTGTATACTTTGTCATTCAACAAAGTAAAAAACTTGGCTATTTTGTCTGGTCTCTGAGCAAAACAGCGATTATGCCAACAATCTGCTCCTGCAATATTGACTAAATGGCAGAAGTTAAAAACTCACTGTATATCGTGCGTGAACCCCTCCTATCAAATTTCCATGCCCTGTGCCCTAGATTTGCAGAGATATTTATTTGTTGTAAGATGTGCTCAAGTAAATGATGTTTCGTAAGTACTTGGGTAGTCCGTGCCTGTCAAGTCTCCCCCATTTGGTGGGAATCTCCCACTTTTTGACCTTGCATTTTAGACTTTTCAGTGCAAATTTGGTAAATTTAAGACAATCTCCCCCATAAAAAATCAATTTATTTCTTATTTATTCTGTTACACATTAATTCCCCCCCCCCCCCCCCCCCCCCCCCCCCCGGGAACAAAAATAATCGCAACTGCTTGCCATAGAATGTTGACAGGTATGGGGTACTGTCCCCATGGTACATCACTGGCAGTCATGTACATGAACAGCCAAAACATTCAATTTTTGTATGAGCATCTGCAAATGCCCTCTAGTGGCCAGTCTTGAAAACTTGTACAATCTTTTTGTCATCAAAGCTGGAAGTCCATTTCACCAACAAGAAGGGTATTGTCCGTACTGTGAATCAGAAATAAATACAAGTGATTGGAAAATGATAGTTTTCAGACAGCAATAATGCCACTGCTCTTTGGCAGGCAGAAATGTAAGATGTGACCCCATCACTGATAGCGTCTGGGGTGGGTTTAAGTCATCAAGGTGTTTTGGGCCCAGAGGGACTGATGGGCCACCTCACTTGTTCATCAAATGCAGAAGGTAAAAGTTGTACTTTTGTACAGTGTCGTGTCTTATCCGTGTGGGATCCTGCATCAGCAGACCATGTAACATTGCTGGCAGATCCCTTGCGTGGAAGTTTCAATAGGGCCCCAGACAAACAAGATGACAAGTGACATGAGATGAGAAGATTAGAGGACACCCTTTTGGACCTTGTTGCACACAGTTTCCCTGCGTCTTCAAAGGCATTTGTATGAGAACACAGCTTAATGATGGACTGGATATTTCTGTACTATTTTGTTTCCCATGTTGACCATGAAATTGCACGCTAGCACAGCAGGTACTCTGTACACAGATGGCACATAAGGACGTATGTTACCAAACTTTGATTGCTCTGCCGGGCACATAATAGTTCATTGACATTTTTTATTTTTGCATGGATGAGCTAGCTACAGGTCTGTATTGCTGGAGGATATTTGACTTGTATTTTATGAGAGGAAAGAAAAAACAACAACTAAAAAGTATGTGCTGGATCTTTATGGGTCTATTTGCATTTCTATATGTATAGACATTTTAACTTGGTTGGGTGTTGCTGTATACAGTTGTCCGCCTCTTATAAGGCCACCCCAAGTGCACTGGAAATGATGCCTTATAAGAAGGGTGGCTTCTCTTGAGGGGAGGAAATGAAGTGAAAATATACTTGCTGCATGGAGAAATGGCCTCTGGATAGGGGTGTCTTACAAGAGGGGGACCACTAGATGTCATCTTTTCCTCTAAATTTGTGCAAACTGTGAAAAAGTTCTTGGAAGTCTTATTACAAGAGTTCAGGGACAGCCCTCATTATGGACATGATTTATTGATGTAAAACTACCTGCAGCTTTACTGCGACCAACAGAATAAATATGAGAAATATGGGTCTGTATATTCATGGTGTTATATGAAGAGACACACGAAGCAAAGTTTTTGTATTTATGCCTCCTTTTGTATTTATGCATATACGTGTTGCCATGTCAATCCTATCATCCTTCAGTCTCTCAAGAACACCCAAAGCTGTCTGTACCTCTCTGAAGTACACGTATTTTCATAGTTGTACTGTGATCTGAGGTCGTAAAAACTGTGGACAGGATGTGTGACTTTTCACTGGATTTGACATGCTTGAATTTCTGGGTTCTGAATACCTTTTGAGGTTTTGGGTGCCACCTTTAGTGCTGTTTAAATCTGAAGGGGTGACTGGAAACACACAATCAAGGGGAAATTTTGATTTACAGTAGCGGTGGGGGGCACTCAACAGAGTGTGGCAAAAAGCCTGCAGAGGACATTACCCAGAGTGTTAGCAATATCATCTTCTGTACATTGTGTATCACACATTTGGTTATGCTATTTAAATTGAAACTTTTTCCCCCCAAGCACAAATATTTCTGGTGGACATTTGCATTTTAACCATGCATGTTAAGTCCTGTTTGGTGCAGAATTAGCAGAAGATGCAAATTTTGAAAAATCAGCATGCCCACAGGGTAATTGGATATTGAAAATCACTAGCCCCTCAGAAAACAACTTGCCCCAAAACTGTGAGGCAGTGGACATGTACAAACTGGACTCACATATGCACTGTTTTTGCAGCCAAGTGATGTCCTGATGATTAGTTATCAAATTATTTTGATATTTTGGTTGACTCTTCTTCTGACTGATTTGTCGATCCATCTGTACTAGAATCCTATTTGAAAAGGAAAATTTTATGGTTGCCCCCAGGGCTGGTGCTTTGAAAATTTTGCTTGACCTGACTGGGATTTCACTTGTCATGGGTTGGTAGACATGCACATTTATGAGCCCAGATTAGGAAAATCAATGACTGAAAGTAGTTATTGATGCCTGTATTATATGCTTTAAAAGATAGAAAAAAGGTTAGATAATAATTATGAGGACTACTCATTCCCATCATTGCAAGATAAGAAAAAGTGATCAAAAGGAATATCTTTAGGAGGAACCTTGGGCATGGTCAGTGTTTTGGTATGACCACCAGTTTTGGTATGGCCATCTGGTGGTCAAGTTGGACATCATTTTAACTCTCTCTGTATCCATGCAAATGTGTCAGCTTTCTACCTGTAGGGTAGTAGAGCACTTCAGCCATGGTGTACAAAAGAGATATCATAAAATGTGTTAACTGTTGCTGTTATCTGTAATTAAATCAGTCCAAGTTTGGCTGTTTTGACCATATCTGAATATTTGAGTGCCAATAATTACAAGACAGAAGTGTCTCTCAAGTGGTAAGAACTGTTGTAAAACAAACACTCACACATTTAGATGGTTTATTGTAGTTTTATAGCTTTATTTCCAAAGTAAAGGAAACTAATGCATGTCTTAAAAATGATTATTACTTGGAGGTTAAAATTTCAGTGTTTAAAAAAAAACTTTCTTTATTAAATTTTAAAATTTAGGCAAAATGCTAAGACCATATACATGAACCCTGTGATTGGACATAATATAATCAATGATCTACATGTGTAATTATATTATGGTACTTGTACATGATTTTTATTATTTAGTTAGTTTGTTTTGTTTTGTTTTGCTTTTGCTTCTTGCTTGTTTAAGAGGATATTAAGGAATGCACACATCCACATAGCATCATGTCAATGTTAAGGAGAGAGTACAATGTGAAATTCCAATGATTTTTTCATCTTGTTCCAGATCACATTGAAAACTCAACCACTTTATCATAAATGTTGTGCTGTATGGTCTATACATGTCACTTTGTTAATAAAATTGGATATGTTGAAATGTTTTCCACTAGCCTAAGGGAACATGTTTTGTGCTAAATGATAGGAGTTTGTGCAGTACTTCTGAACACCATAATTAAGCCAGTTGGTCAGGTAATGTAGCAGGCCAAGTATGTAGGTCGGATGCCTATCAACACTCGGGTGAGTTTGACAATATCTCCTATTGTTGTGGCCTATGGTTTGATCTTAAGTCCTTTTCATTCTCAAGTTGACACAAAAAACAGATCACAAACAAACATTTGTTGTAGAGAGATGCTTCTGTGCAGTGATGGAAGGTATATAATTAACTGTTGAGTGAATAAGGGATGGGCATATAACATTATTTGGGAGGAAAAAGTGCTGACACACTGGCAAAAGTGGTCAGAATTTCTTCTTGTGTGCTGAAGGTGAAAAGAATATACAAGTAGCCTGGAACATAGCAAGATAATCGTTTTTATTTCAAAGAATGTGTTTTTCAATCAAGTTTGTGATTACTTTTTTTTTATACAGAAGCAATGAAAAGAAAACTGCTGACACTGGAATGAAAAAGTCAGTTGAGTGCATTCTTTCAAACTGAAACCTTGAAGTGACTCGCATTGATATTCCAACATAAATGGTGTTTTATCTGAATTCAACAATGCCCTCCTTTCCAGCCTCGAGCCAAAAGGAGGGCTGCTGTGAAAGATGAGAGACAAGGTATCTCTCACAGATTTGTTGCTGAAACTCATGCATATAAAAGTGAAATGAAGAAAGATTTTAAAAAAAATTAAAATGTATCAAAAATTTTGCTTAGCCCTCAGAGACCATCAATGTGTCAACATGCAACTTTTCCCATCTAAAATAACTCTCCTCTTTCTGTCTCTCCTTTTTTTTTTTGATTTTGATGATCATAGTATCAGCTTACACATTTCCTGAGTGCACTCTGGGTACAACGTACCCAGAAGGTACCCAGGAAAGGTCTTGGCTCACTGCCAACACGGTTAAATCCTTTTAGTGAGGATTGTTACCACTTTCCATCAGTACTCCACTGTGGCTTTGATGCAGGAATCTCCACTGTAAAGACGATTTGTCATGATACACATGTACAGGTGATCTGCTTTCAATCACACTTAGCCCATCTTTGTATTTTACCTTGACTACTGAGTTGCGTGTCAGACCTTATGTTTTTTTTTGTTTTTTGAGCGGGGGGGGGGGGGGGGGGGGTGCTGAGCAGGCAAACTGTGAACTGGTTGTCAGAAGAGTTCTCATGTCTGGTAGCCCTTATGATCACATTGCAGGATTAAAACATAAATAGGCTGATGTATGTTGTAGGAGAGACCTAAGGGGTTAATAGCAGGTACTGGTACTGGTGTATAATCTACACAATATCACTGGCGCCATTGTAAGTTGTATGGATGGATACCAATGGATAAAAGTGGACATTGTCTACTCTTGTTACAGAAAACATGCATGCTCATACATTTCATGTCATGGTTTAGAAATTCTTAGTAAAAATTAATTAACTCTTTTAAAACTTCTCGGTAAAAGTTTGTTAACTCTTTTTTTTTTTTTTTTGCAGGGAACCTTGATTCAAGGTTCATCATAACTTATGGTATATAAGAGTTGACATGATTTAGGGTTGGTGGTTTTTGCTGGCAAGCCATGCTCACGCTGCCCTAGGAGCAGCAGGAGCATGGCTTGCCAGACAAGGTGACGAGCTATGTTGCCACATGCACTAAGATTCTCTTTTATATGAAGAAATTGCTATGTTTATTGAATTCCTATGATACAAACAGGAAATTCCTTTGGTATGCATTGAGTTAAAAGTGCTGTCACATAGTGAAAACATTTGAACCAATTATTGATTAAGAGGGCACATTAACATGTAGCCACAATGTTAAACAGTTAATTGTGAAACTAATATTTGAGAATCTGGAGTAAAAGGAAAACTTATTTTCCAAAAAATGCTTACAGAAGATGCTAGGAGAATTGTCCTATTCAACCATTTTAACTTAACCCTTTAATTATCACTGAAATAAGACATAGCTTAAGAATGGGTCAACAGCTTTCAAAGGTGTGTGCTGTGAGCTTACTGCCCAACCCTTGCCAAGGACAGCTGTTGTGTGGCATACGTTACCTTGATAGGTCTCCTGTACAATTTGCATTCAAATTGTTTCTCCTCACTGTTGAAATTAGTCAAAACGGGTTAAGCAGATGTTGTTTGACTATCAGCTGGTCTTGGCCGGTTTCGTTAGAAAAGGTTAAAAAAAGCCTGCATTAAAGAACAAGCAACAAAGTACAAAATCTTGTTTTCTGCACAACTCAGTAGATACAATGAAATATTTTTCTCTGCTCCATTTGTTTGGGGAGCAGAAAAGTCACAGACAGAAATTCTATTCTGTGTGGGGTCACATAGTCAATGATTTATATGGAATTTGAAGCTGAAAATTACTGAGCATGTGAAAAGAGAGGTGGGAACAGAGAGCACAAACCATTAACATGTATCAGTTACTACAATGAAATTTGTGACTGTGGATAGCAGTGAGGGATTCAGATGAATGCAGATTATTCTTGAACAACTTTTATGTCCCTTTCAGTCTCACTGTTGTGCAGAAATTTCTGTGCCCCGTTGTCTTCATTGTGGAGCCGAGATGACATTTTTGCGGAGGGTTTGGGCTCACTGGCTGTCATTATATTGTGATAAGCACACGCCAAAAAGAGATTTGTTATAGCCGTTCATATTTTTATCTTTGTCAAGACTAACAATGTTAGATGGGTGGAAATAGGGGGAATGTGTGATGTTGCCCTCTAGGGTGCTGAAAAAAAAAGATGGATGAAGTGCACATATTTTCCTGTAATGTTTAGTGTCATCTTCTTTACTGACAGACTCTCTCCTATACTTGTAACAATAAATGTTTGATTGAATATAAATATTTTCACATGTTTAAATTTTTGTCATTTTTGCATTGTTGATATTTCACTGTAACTTTAATGTCCCTACGTTGGAAATAATTCCTATTCAAACAGTGTTAAAATACTATTTCACTGTGTTTTATCTTCCACAGTTTTGTGCCATCAGCAAAATAAAGCAATTTACAATTGTGAGATTGTAGTGCTTCATAAGTCACAGCTGTATGGTATCATATAATTTGGCCGGAAGTAAAGTTGAGAGGATGATTCTGAGCATGGACATCTAAATTAACACTTTCCTCCTTGAATTAAGACTGGGTCAACAGCTTATCTTGGCAGAGATTGGGTGCTAAGCACCCAAGCCGTGCCAAGGAAAGCTGTTGACTTGGGTCATGTTATTTTGATAGGTCCCATCTATAATTGTCATTTAACTTACTTTTCATAACTGTTGAAGTTAATCAAAAACGGAAGCAGATGACATTTGACCCTCCACCAGTTTTGACTGGTTTAAATGGGAAGAGTTGACCATACATTAAGGAGAATCCATGGTCTACTTCACTGTATACTAAGTTAGTTTGTGTATTATCTGGGCAGTCACACTGTGTAACACGACAGAAACATGACTTGTAAGGCAGAACAAAATACATTGACTTGAACCAGTAGGCATTATGATACTGCAATGAAAGTTCCTTTTTGAGGAGTTTAAATATGCAACATCTCAGTCACTTTCGATTATATGTACATATACAGCAAAGTGTGTTAGCACCGTTGAATGAAATAGATGAATTTGGAGTACCAAGTGTTTAAACTTTGATCCCCAGCATGCGTAGTGGTATAAATCTAGACACAGACAATTATAGGACTGTGTGTCATTTCCTTTGCGAGACTCTTACAGACCACTATGTGAACAAATAAATCATTCTGTCTTTTATTTTATTCATGCGAGGTTGCAAAGGAATATGTAATAAAACTTTTGGACTGACACCTCCACCTTAACCTCTGTGGTCTTTCACCTGGGATTTAGTCCAGCTCCTTTATGCAGTGTAAATCAGCCGAGTATAAGGTAGCCGAAGGCTTCAACTCTCAAGTTCACTAAAAACTATCTGAAGGGAACCCATGGTGGCTCCACCTGTCTGTTTTCTGGTGAACTTTAAATGTAAATAATTTAACACCATCAACAATTTCATTGCTTGACTACCCAACTGCTGTGTTACATGCACTAATACTGACCATGACAAAGACTTGCTTGACTGTCAGTTTTAGTGGCCAGTTGTGAACATTCTATGAAAAGGAAAGTGAAACATAAATTGTTTACAAATAATTTCAAAACAAGAATATAGCTTGATTTAGATACATAAAATTGATTTGAGATGTTCATTTCCCAAAATGCCAGATACTGTCAATAAATATATTGTGTACTTATTTTTAAGTGTATAAATTTTCATGGTTTATGCATTTCAGGCATTTAACTGAAGTTTTAATCGCACTTTTTTGGACATGGTACCTTTTAAATCAATGTTAAAATACTCTTTCGTTGTGTATTTATTTTCAGTTTTGTGCCATCAGCAAATGAAAAAATGCAGTGAAATTAAGCAAATTTAAACTATAGATTGAAAGTAAATAAATGTGGTGAAACCTCATTATCATTTAAAAAAAAAACAACTCATTATAGCAAAACTCAGATATTGAACATATTCATGTAATAACAGAGGTTTAGAGGGATTTGTTTCCTCCCATGAACAATGTCTGGAGCCCCCTTGATGATACTGCATACTATCACACATTTCCAAGGGACAAATAGTCCTGACTTTTCCTGGCTAAAGGTGCCCATTTAGGTTCATTTGGCTATATGTTTTATTCCATGTCAAAGTAAACTCTAACTCAGGGAAATTCTGTGTTGGGGACCATTTCAGGAAATTAAATGCTTGTGACTATAACAAAGGAGGGTTCTACCCTCCTTGCTATAACTGACTGCACAGTAACTTTGATCAACATATTCACTTTCACCTCATGTTTATTAAATAAAAGACAAGTAGCAGAAAGACGAGCACTGGTTATACAAAAATAAGAAAAACATATCAATTAGTGTGTCAGCATATATTTGCTTCAGGCACCATGATTGACAATCTTGATATCATCCCACAGTGTCTGCACTGAAGAGCTTCAGGTCCTCTGTCTGATGTCAGAAAACCAGAAATGAGTGTTAGATGAATCAACTGTCTGTGTTTTCAATGTTTTCCACCTTTAGAGCAGTGTGTCACAGGAATGTGGCCATTAGTGTGGGATAGTATTTAAAGTGTGTGTCAACACACACTTTTCTGTTTTTCCTTTCTTTCTTTCTTTCTTTCTTTCTTTCTTTCTTTCTTTCTTTCTTTCTTTCTTTCTTTCTTTCTTTCTTTCTTTCTTTCTTTCTTTCTTTCTCTCTTTCTTTCTTTCTCTCTTTCTCTCTATCTCTCTTTCTTTCTTTCTTTCTTTCTTTCTTTCTTTCTTTCTTTCTTTCTTTCTTTCTTTCTTTCTCTCTATCTTTCTTTCTTTCCTTCTTTCTTTCTCTCTTTCTCTCTTTCTTTCTTTCTTTCTTTCTTTCTTTCTTTCTTTCTTTCTTTCTATCTATAATACATAGAAACTCCAAACTTGGCATGACTGTACCTCCATACAAGAAGTTGGACCTTTTTATACAGAGGAATGAAGATGTTTAAAATTATGGAAATTAGGGGCATTTGAAATTTTTAATCTTGAATATCTTCAAATGTATAATAGATAGAGATGTCATTCCAACTTCTATTTAGGGGATATTGACCATTGTGCATTTAATGAATTTAAAACAAAAGTTGTTGCAATTTAAATTATGCTAATTAGCAGCATTTGAAATTTTAAAACTTGAATATCTTCAAAACTATAATAGATAGAGAAGTCATTTCAACTTCTACTAGGGGGTTGTTGACCATTTCGCATATAGTGAATCTAAAACAGAAGTTGTAGCAATTTAAATGATGCTAAATAGCACCATTAGAAACTTTAAATCTTGAATAACTTCAAAGCTATAATAGATAGAGATGCCATTCCAATTTCTACTCCTGCATTATGGAATAGTTGTACATTGCCATACCAATATGCATTGAAGACATACACACTGATTTCCTATGGAGCAAATCATCTTTCCTAGTTCTTGTGATGTTTTGTCATAATGTGAGAGCTTCCTCACTGTTTTCTGCTCAAAAATGGCAAAAGAATCCCCAGCCAGGCAGAAGACATATTCCGTGCTTCAATATTTTGACTTTAGGTTTTCATGGTAGTGTTAATAATATTTTAAGGCAGAATTATAGGTGAGACCTATCCGGATAGCATAAAGGTAAACAGCTTTCTTTGGTATATCTTATGCCGTGGAAAGCAGGGCCAGAATTTGGGCAAGAATCTGAGAATCCATTCTCATAAAGATTCTCCTAAACTTTTCTTTCTTTAGAAAGAAAACTAATTGACAAAAATCCAAATAGATTCTCGCAAAATTTTGTGAAATTCTGGCCCTGGAAAGCTCTTGATGGAGGCAATTGGAAAGTTTAAAAGTGGCATAAAATATGTGGCTGCTGTGCCAGGGGTCGCAGCACTGACCTCAAATCTGTCTATGGAAAAAAAAAAAAAAGAAATGTGGAGTTATTTTTACTCATAGCTATCTATTTTTAGTGGACTGTCAAAACTACTTAAAGCCTCTGCATTATGTTGCCAAAGGAAACCAGTAGACACTGATGCTCCAAGACATTCTGTATGTCTTCCGAGACATGTTGTTGGTTCTTTTGTAAAATGTAATCACATGTGTTTATACATAAAGTAAACACAAGGCTTCGACTTTGTGTTTGATGCCCTGTGTGTGCACTTTTTTGGCAAACAATTTGCTTTAGGAGCTTCCATTTGAAACCCTTATATAAGGCTTCTTTTTCTGTGGAATTCATCCCTCTTTGACCTGTTCCATGTCAATTTAAGACCGAGTCAACAACTTTCCATGGTACACGATGCTTTGCAAACAGGAGCGAGTCAAAGGCCAAGGAAGTCAGCTTTGCAGGCAAGGAAAGGAAGAGCCTTCAACAGCAGATCGTGGAATATATGTTGCCTTTTACGGATCAGGTCAGCAACTGTTGGAAGAGCACCGTCATCAGCTGTTTTGAAGTGCAATAAGGGAACAGTGACTGAATTCATGTTTGTGTGGAGCAAGATGAAAGAATACATAGCCTCCGGGGGTCATATGTCTCCTAGGTTGCCAGCAGTCTGAGTCAGTCAAGCTTACAAAGAAACTATCATTCTCTTAATGGTGTTTGAAAGTGTGCCAAGAAGCACTGCGTTATATTAGAAATTTGTTGACATGTGGGAAGATACGTAACCATGAGCACAACAGGTAACGAAAGAGGCGTGGACACCTGGATCTTTATGGCGCAGGTCTTGTCATTTAGGCAGTAAAGAATGTGGGAAACAAGAACTTTAATGCACAAATTAACTCAATTGCACTGCTGTTAGATAATCAGGCTGGAAGGACTACAGATCAATTTCGAAGTAATTTTGAAGCACCATTGGTGAGTTTGCCCATGTAAATTTGAAAAAAGAAGCTGTCACTTAGTAACCCTGGGACAAAAATTAAATAAATAAATTGGGTGTCCCATGCAGTGTAAAAATATAGATAATTTTAGTGTATGAGATAATAAGGGAGTAAACTTTCATTTAGTTTTCAGTACTGAAGAGCCAGTTCTGTCAATGTAACAGTACACAGTGGTATCTGTGCTTGAAAATAGAGGGCAGGTATGACATTATGATACTGAGGCCAGGATTTGTGAGATGATTCAAGTAAAACATCTAGGAGCCTTGCTTTTTACCAGGGATGTCTAAGCTCTTAACCTTTACCCCTTTGAATGGGCTGGGTGTCAAATGTCATCTGCTACAGCATTTTCAGCTACTTTCAACAGAAATAAAAAGAACAGTTTGACTGAGTAGATGAGACCTATCAAGATCACAGGCCCAAGCTCAACAGCTTTTTGTGGCATCGGTTGGACACTTAGTAATGCCCAACTGATGCCAGCGAAAGCTGTTGACTCAGTCTTAATTTAAGTGGGAAAGTGTTAAGGCATCTGAAAAACAAGACTTTAAGTACATTGGTCTCATAGACTTTTGTATTCAGGTATTCTATCAGAATAGCTACTCAATAAACAGAATTATGAACTCACACAGGTATATGTATTGCACATCAAGCAGATAAAAATGTAGACATGTAGTTTTCATGACACCCCCTAAAAACAGGTGAAATACATTTTTGAAGTTCAGAAATGTAACCAGCCATGCCTGACCAGAATAACTTGCAAATTTGCAGCCTGAGCACCGAGGCCTGTAATTAAGAAAAACATATCCATTCAATTTTGATTTGACGTCCTTTAATTCCTTGTGGCAAACTGGACGTCTTGTCGCCTGAAGGGAAGAGTCCGAGTGGGCAATGCTGTCAGGAAACAGGCTGATACTGGGTTACGCATTGTAGTTTCATGCCTGACGGAACAATTATTGCTTCCAGGATGAGGTGTCTGTGAAACAGGGAGCAAATACACGTTTCCCATCATTCCTAGGAACAATTATAGAACTTTTGATTAGAAGGTCATAATGCTTGTAGAGGCGGGAATTTCATACTGGACAGGTCTGAAGATCCTGGATGTCTGTATAATTGTATAAAAAAAAAAAAGGAGCCAAGACTGATGATCAAGGCAATTTGACAGGTAAGCGGTCAACAGTGATAACTGACATGTGTCTGTCTGTCTGTGTTTAGGGTTTGATGTTTTTGGTAGTTAGATACGAATGTTTTATTCATACAGAACAGTTTTCACGTACACAGTATAGCCACCAGTAATTTAATTTCATAAAATATAAATTTGCATAGGTCACAGGTGGTTGGCATAATTAGGGCACAAGTATCCATTTGCATTTAACAGTGAAGTAAAGTCCAGGGGATAAGCTAAAAGACAAGATAAGTAAGCGGCATATGAGGTGAAGTGTGATGCATTTATAAATGAACCAAGGTGAGGGCCCATGCACCTGATGCATCCCTTATGCACTGATGAATATAGAGAACTGTGTTCAAATATCACTCCCATTTTGAGTGAGGCAAGCCAGCCAAGGGGACCACGGATCAATGAGAGCTGTTTTTGAACCTTTTCATGTGCCAGTGTCTCTTTTTCTGCCTCACAAGTTTAAAAAATACATTTGAGCTATTTAAAGAACTGCAGTGAGAGAGAATATTTACTGCTTCAAAAAAGTTACTACTTGATCATGTATTGTATAATGTTGTGTATGCATGCATATAATATTTTATCGAACACATAAGCTGCTAATTTTATCGTATCATTACAAAAATAGTTCTCCAGAAAGTAGCAGCATCATAATATACCAAATCAGCACAAAAGACAGGCCTGCTTCTTCCAGCATTGACAATATTCCTGTGTAAGATATATATATATATATATATATATATATATATATATTGTCCATTGTTACAGTCCTTGTTGGGATTTCCCTTGGTTTGTACAGGTGGTCTAGTTGCAACTGTTTATTTTACTATCACTGGGACTGAATATAAGGCCCCAGCTTGTTTCCACTTCAGTTATACACTGGCGGGTAGTTTAACTAGGATAAACTGTCCAGCCAGAAAGGGTACATATTGGTTCAGGGGTAAGTCAAATTGTTCTTATCTGAACCTGTACTATACAAATTTAGTAATTATGGTTTGTTTGACAGGGGTTCTTCTTTCATAACGAAGCTCTGCATTTATAAGCAAAACTTCACGTATTTAGCTAATTCATCATTTGCCACGTTCTTATTTATTCTTTATTATGCGGGTTGTCTTTGCTGAATATTTAGCTTAGACAAGGAGCCGCTACTCAGAGAGACATGTACGGGTAAAAGGCTCCGAAACATGTTGAGTAGTTACCCGCTGAAGACCCTTTAATTTATTTGGGCTGATACAGCCTATGTCAAAATTTTACTGAGGAACGTGTGCAAAAAAGACAATAGTAATTCCATATGTATACAGGTTAGACAGGGACAGGTTAGCTTATGGAGAGTAAAGAGTTCGAACTGCGGAATAGGATATTGACTACTAGGAAGTGGTTCTGGGCAAAAAGACACAAATACAAATATATATATATATATATATATATACACACACACACACACACACACACACACACACACACACACACACACACACACACACACATGAGTACAAGGTACAATGATCTGTTGTGTGTAATTGGGCAGCTTGGATTACTTGAACTGAAATTGATCATCACCTATAAGAAATAATGAGACCCACTGTTAACCCATAATCTACTGTGGGGATGCATGGACAATGTTCTTTGTTTTGACTCTTCTTTTTTTTTCTGCATCATTTTACACTTTAGCATGACAATTAAAACATAAAGAAAATAATTAAGTCAGGCCTGAGGCATTTTCATTTTGCTGTTGTTCCTCGCGCACGCACCTTCCATCTTGCTGTGTGTATACAGTAGTCCCCCCTCTTATAAGGCCATCCTAAGTGCACCAGAAATGTGGCCTTATGAGAGGGGTGGCCTTGTATGGGGGGGGGGGGGAGAAAATTAAAATACAGTGCTACTTCTTTATTATGCTGGTGGTGGGGTCCACAGGATATACCATGTTACAGCAAAACTGTCTTATAACAGAGGTATTTTAACATTGAAGCAATGGGAAAACTATTTCAGTAGGAGCCATGTACCTACCGTGTAATGTCAGACACCATCTTGCAATGAGGAGTGTTATAAAGAGGGAGCACTGTAGCATACTTGATGCATAGAGAGAAGTGGCCTCTTGTCAGGGGAACTGACAAGAGGGGGGCCACTATACTTGGATGAAAGATAACCTGATGAAACACATAAAGATATATTCAGCATGGCATTATATTCATGATTATCATGTCAAATTTACGGAGAAAATTTTAGAGAGAATATTCACTCATCATGATACTTAGGACATGGTCAAGCCATGAACATACTTTATTTTGTATGTGGTTCCAAATGATATGTGTAGCATATGCATGTAAAAAAAATTGGAGCTCTCATAAATGATCAAAGTGAGACTGTTGCTTGCATTGATTGAGGTCCAGTGGACAGGTCATAGGGATTGGTCTTTCTCAACCCTGTAACACAGTAGGGGCACATGGTGTGACATCTGTAAAGAGTCAGGGATTACATGTGTGGGATTTTAAATTTAATAAAAGCTAGCTTAGATGGCTCTTGAAAAGAAAAAGAAAAAAAAAGAAAATAATAACGGAGCCCAGTAGAAATAGGGTTAAGTTGTACTGGCAAAACTCCAGGTATGAGAGTGCCTATCATGTATAATTGCCCCCAAAAGACCTCTAAGAAGTACCCTGTGCCTAATGAGAACCAGTCTGCCTCCTGGTGAAGGGTAAACAAATTTGGATGATATATTAGTGGTGTCTATTGCATAAACAGGGTGGAGCTTGCATCTGGTAACATGAACTTACCATTTCAGATAATTAAAATGTTGTCACTGTTAAGCTGAAAAAGATTGAGACTCAAGTGCTTGGTGGCAATAATGCATCTGTGTGAACTATGTAGTCAATTTTGTGTCAGTAGATCACCTTGCAGTGAGACCACACCTAGGATATGTAATTTGTTACATAAATCTTTAACTGGACAGGAGCTATTATCCATCTCATAGGATCATAACTATGTGTCATTTTCCATGACTTTTTAGTTGTGTCTGATCTAGAGTAAACATTCCAAAACCCTAGATAAGTGTCAAGGTTGACTTGGAAAAACAGTGTTGAATAAATAGAGAATCTTCCATGGCTAAAAAACGAGTTACTATTTGTCAGTCACTCAGGATCCTTGATGGTGGGGGAAATCGCAAGTGACGCTAATTCTTCCCCATTACTGATCCTGAGTGAGAAAAAAAAAATACTAACTCACTCTCCAGCATTTAATATTTTGTTTATTCTATGTTTAACCTTTTCCCACTCAAATCAAAATTGTCATCTGCCTCAATCTTTTCACATGATATTCTCACCATTATAAAACATTTTTACTGATAATTGTAGATGATACCTATAATGATAGTATGCCCCAGGTCAATAGCTTTCCTTGGGGTAGGTTGGGCATGATGCACCCAACCTGCCCCCAAGGAAAACTGTTGAGTTTTATGTTAGCCAAGAAAGGGTTAATTAGAGTACTGTAAATTGCTTAAATTTTGTTTGCACTTGTTTTTGCTTATTTCGCTGATGGCACAAAAGAGTGAAAATAAAAAGATAGTGAAATAGTATTTTAATGTTGTTGGAGTAGGAAATATGTCCAAAAACAGTTAAATCAAAACTACAGTGAAATATCAAAAATGCAAAAACCATGAAAATTTATATATGCAAAAATAAATCAATTTACAGTGTTTACTTTGAATTTTGTCATCAGGCAGGGGTGTTGCCACAATTTTTAAGCAAGAGGGGAACAGCATGATTGGTCAATGGACAATTGGGATGTAGTGATCCACTCTGGAATGATATTTTTTGGATTTCTCCCTGGAAACTCGTAATTAGTAATTCACTGCCAAATATAGAATACCAGGGACAAATCTAGACTTTAAAATTCAACAGCCAAAATTGGAAATAGAGGCATCAGTACCAAAGATTCTCTCATGGCCCTTTAATAATTCATTTAAACATATTGTAGCCATTTACACATTTCTTTAGCCAAAGTCAAGAAACATTAGTTTTGCCTTATGTTCAGAGTGGTCCCTGAATAAATAAGCTATTATTCTGTGATACTGTTGGCAGTGTACAATGGTGAATTAAAAGTACCATAGGTAAGTTACTTCTTAGACCCATAGTTTCTGTGAAGCCACTGCCCCTTTTGATAAACAGAGTGCCATCAATAATAATATCAGTTGACGTGCCATCTTTCATTGTTGCAGCATAAATGGTGACTATTCTTCAGGTGCCGACCACCACACATGGGGCATGACAGGATAATGTTGAGCTGTGTGGTACCTGGCACGGTAGTGACACCTGGAGGACACAGGTGATCCTAACAGGTGCTATCAGTTGGGGCAGGTCTCAGTGTTACACTTTTCCGGACAGGTGTTTGAGGGGAGAAAGAATGGATAGTAGACTCAGTTAGGGTTATTACTGCACTGGTAACTGACCTTTTTTTGAACCCATTCCATGCCAGTCTGTACATCACCAGGATATTTACCTGAATTGCATACAGGTGTTCCTATCCTGCAAAAAAGATTAACTTTCGTTTCAGGTACCAACATGCTGTGTCTTACAGAAAAGTCTAATTGTGTATTGTCTGGCAATTCAAAGTCTGGCTGCCACATGGGGAAGTTGGAGCAAGAATTGTCCATAATGGCAAAAAAACAAACAAAAACAAATGATACAAAAAACAAAAACAAAAAACTCTGAAACAAAATGATAAAAAAACATTCACCATGGTAGTATAGAATGAATTTTAAACTATTCTCCATAGACTGCGAAGTCTGTGTTTCAGCCAGACAGTTGGTTATGACCACAAAAACATACAGTCTCACTCTTCCCTCCTCAAAAAAGGAGGGTGTTTTATTGAAAATTTGTATGATGTTATGAGACAGCTGAGACAGCTAAATTAGTGTATTGTGTGAGCATATTTCACCCCACTATTTATCAACCCCAAAATGCTGTGTGCTGTATACTGAAGGTTATGATATATTGTTGTATAAAGTCTAGTTCAAACTTTATTTTATTTCAAGTAATGAAATTTAAGAGAAATTTGCACGTGAATACCAAGAAATTTTGCAGTTTCAATTGCATAACAACAAGCAAATGTTTGGCATCATTCTGTTCTGAAAGTTACTTCTTCTCTGAGATAAACCCAGTAGAGAGTGCAGTATAAATATCAGCATGGAGAGAGAGAGAGAGAGAGAGAGAGAGAGAGAGAGAGAGAGAGACTAAAACTTTTTCATCACCCATCATTCACATGAATTTCTGTCTTGCATCATACGTACAAAGTCGCATAAGACAGGCTGGATGCTATTTTCATTTGAACAGCATGATGTAGGGTGTTCACTTAACATTTGTTGCCATGGAGTTGCTCGCATTCGTGTTGTTCGGCAAAAAAATGAAGGAAGAAAAAATGAGAGCCTGGTGAAGTGTTGCACTTACGTGGTGAATCACTGCTGATGTGTGGTAATGCATAGCGATACGTGGTTACTGTACATGTAATATAGCGCTCAGACACAGTGAAGGCCATTTTTTTAGGGGGGGGGGGAGGGAGGATCATATGATTTTATAGTGCATCACAAGTTATGTGTATTTGTGTAGCAAAGCAAAGCAAAACATATTATTACATATTAAGTGCCCACAACTTTCTGGTACAAATGTCATATATCTTTGAATTTTTGGTTGGTGATCAATCTGATGTCTGATAGCTTAACTGCTACCACAGATAAAAGAATGGTGTTGTTTATATCATGACATGTATATCACATCAGTAGCTGCAACTTAGCCATCAAACTAAGTTCAACACTGATGTTTGTACCCACAAGGGATACCCTAAAGAGCATTAATCTGATTATTCATTCTTAAGAGTGGATTGATCAGATAATTAACCCTTTGGAGTAGATGGCTTAGATAATTAACCCTTTGGAGTAGATGGCTGAGATAATTAACCCCTTAGAAGTAGATGGCTCAAATAATTAACTGTTAGGAGCAGATCGCTCAGATAATCAAGCTTTTGGAGTAGATCACTCAGATAATTAACTCATTTTACCCAGTTACTTTTGAAAGTTACATTTAGAAATTCCACTTGGAAAAGTTCCAGTTGCAGACATAGGCAGCATACATATACACAATGTAGTGTGTTCACTTGGAAATGGGGAACTGCTGAGAAAGCCCCATTTTGCAAGGGCCACCAGAACATGTGAACAATGGGTGACAAATTACCTGCTACAGCATTGTGTTGACGACAGAGCCATCAGGTGATACTCACACCTTTGATGTCACCTGTATCTCTTATTTACTTCCCTTCACTTCAACCTTTCTCCTCTTCATGGAGACTTTCCTACTTTGTCACTTGTTCTCTTTTAACAATTTTCTGGTTGTGTCTGGGCTAGTGCTAGCCATTAGCAAGTTAGCCATTGCTAAGGTTAAGTGGGATTTGGCTACATATATTAAACATCTTTTAACCAAATTGACTAAAGTAATTTTAGGTTTGATGACTGTCAATGAAATACAGTGGTCCCTGTCTTGAGAGACTACTCCAACCAGAGACCACCTGCCTTGAAAAACCAACTTTTTAGTCTCTTTCGCTTAGTACTTTCATGTTGTTTACACCTCCTGAGACCACCTGGCTTGAGATACAGTAGTCCCTCCTTTCAGAGACCACCCCTAGTGCCACCCAAAAGGTGGTCACATAAAGCAGGTGGTCCCTCAAAGGAGGTATAAATAACATGAAAAGTACTACAGAGAGACCTGACAGTTGTGGTCTCTCAAAGGAGGTGGTCTCCCAAAGGAGTGGTCTTTCAAAGGAGGGACTACTGTACCCACAGTTTGGTTGTACTAAATGTGGTCTGTCCGGAGGTTTCACTGTACTTTGTCTCTTGCAGTTTTGCAGCAGTGTTTTGTTGCAGTATATGTCCAAGGACTGTTTCTGCATCAGATATAAAACAATGCTGCATACAAAATGCTACAAAGTATCCTGACCAGCATTGTCTTGCTTTAATGCTTTAATGCTTCAATTACCCAACATGAGATCAGCTTTCAACAGCATCAGTTCAGAATAATGATTGTTACAGTGTGTTCCAAAAATCGAAATGAGGCTTGCAGCATGCTGACAGAAGCATTTTTGTCAGCTTGTTGCAAAAAACTAATGCTCCAAAGCAGTGTGAAATATTGTTTTTATGGTTGCAGTACATGTAGTCCTTTCCTAAGAATGAAAGACAGGGCCAGAATTTGGCGAGAATCCGAGAATCCATTCTCGTAAAGATTCTCCTTAACTTGTCTTTCTTTGAAAAGAAAACTAATTGACAAAAATCCAAATAGATTCTTGCAAAATTTTGCAAAATTCTGGCCCTGAAAGATAAGAATCTGTGAGCTTAAAAAGACAGACCTTTGCCCAACAATATACCTTTTTAATAAAAGAGTGTATCATCTGGTAAAAATATCGATTTTAATGTCAGAAAGTTAACAATGTGTCTGCTGAGGTTTTCTCAAATCGTACCTGCATCGTACTTCCTTTTGTTGTTGCTAATGTTGACAATGATGTGCTGGTGATAATTAGTAAATCCCGTATGTTCAGCTGGGCTAATTAGTAAATCCCCTATTATCAATGCGCTTAAAATTCAGACAATGGAGTTTATACTTAGTGGGGACATTGAGTGCAGTGGGTTGAAAAAATGTCCATTTTTGGCAGATGTCAAATCTTCACGGGTAACAATCACTTTCTTGGTAAATGATGACTTTTTCACAAAACAGCAGGTGAGGCTGAAAGGTAGACCAGATGTAGATGTGGAAAAGCGATATAGTCGCAAGCAGCTATTGACTCAAGTGCTCAGGAATTTAAAATCTACCACAAGTATGAACAGCTCAATAACACAGCGATCGGACGACTTCACAACCAGAGCAATTTCATCACACAACACTTTCATGTTGCTTCATGTATAGAAATTTCTCTACCCAAAGTCGTAATGTGTAAACCGTAGGGACTCCCGTCTTGTGTCCCCCTTTGTGTGTCCTTCCTATTGGAGAACGTCATTCATTGTGAAAATTGCCGGGTCATTAGTTGAAGTATGATAACTGGGCCGTAACATCGTCTTCCTGTCGAAATCTTCAAGTGACAGTTCCGGGCCAGGTTTCAGTGGATCTGGTGTACCTACATGTATGTATTTGTGGACTTTCTTCAGCAGCTTTCCAAGTTCATCATCAGGGAGAACAAAAATACATAGGAATGATTACTATATATGAATGAAAGAACATTTTGGATTTACCTGAGTTCAAAGCCAAGAGGTGGAGATGGATTGCATTAGGTATGAGTAGTTTTGTTGAAAGTATCAATACATGTTGTCTTTATTTGTTTAATAACTGTCAAGTTGTCTGCTGTGTTTCTCGTGTGGACCTGCTAGGTGACATTGTTACATTGCCTCATTCAGTGAACCTGTTGGGTACAACAGACCACAATTTCATGTTGCCATACAATCTTTACAGGTTTACATTGTACATGTTGATTTTTGTTCCCGCCTCTGGCATTTTATTTTGTGTCCAGCTAGGATGATTACAGAAGACTGAAGAAAGTTACTTTTCCCATTCACCTTAAAATATAGAGCTGCTACATGAGAGAGTGAACTGTGCAAACATGTAGCTTATGGTGAGTCGTTGTATATACATGTACACAAGACCAGCTTGGGCGAATGCATAGAGCTGTCAGATGTCGCAGACCAGACACCTGTAGTCAGGTCTTTGTAGACACAACAGGTAGTGCTCCCAGGTCGAAAGTCAAGCTTGCATTAATTAACTCGTTGTCTACTGCTTCCCCAATACTTTTTATTGCCAGATTGAAGTTTTCCCAATGAAACTCCAGAGCAGTATCAAGCTTCAAAATTCAAAAGTGCAGAACATTGAATTTTGAAATTTAGAAGAAAAAAAAATTTATACAGAATGATTTCGAAATTTAATTGAGTTAATAGTTCTTGTAAAAAAAAAATAGAAAAAAAGACAGATTTGAATGACAATGAAGCATAATTTTGATTTTGTAACTTTTTAGCAGTGCCTATCCCTACTTAAAGGGTGGCACTTGTAACTCCTAGGAATAGTTCTTGACTTTGATAAGAGTTAAAATATCTGAGTTTGAATGAGTTACGACACATGTTGTAGGTCCCACATGCTTTGCACATCTGTCGTCCTTTGAGTGGATGGTTCACTCTTATCTAGTGTCCTGGGTTTGTGGACTACCTAAAATGTGGCCTTTTGTGTGTGTACTATGTGGATTTTCCTCAACCAGGTTTGTGTTTTTTTGTGAACTTTTCATTCACCAAAATTTTTCCATGCACTGGTACATGAACACTTCATGTTTGTGTGTATAATGGAGGTATAATGGGTTGCATGTGATGCCAGTTAACTGGGTGAAGAATGATTAACCTACATAGTGGCAATTATTGTAGAGTACCTAAAGACATAATCAGTCGATCCTCATTGTGCATATTGAAAAAAATGAGATCAGTAACTAACCAGGTTCTTGCAGACTTTACATGCAGAAGTGAAATAATCCAATAGGAAACACAGTGATGTAAAACTCGTATCATTGATCAATATGTGTTTATAGGACAAGGCAAAAAAGTGGTGAACTTAAGTTGTACCAGCAGGGTCATCTAGCAGCTAGCTTCATTCAGGATTTATAACCATCTTGTGAGCATTTGCCAAAAATGTGAAAGGTACATTGGATCTCTGTCCATGAGCTTTATTCATATGGATTTTCCCCTGAGGATTTCATTTCAGGTGGACATTCATGACCATGGTGAAGTTTCATTACCACTTCACACTCAAGAAACCAGAAAAATCTGAACACAACATCATGCAGACTTGCCAGGAGTTGCTGGTTTTTACGAATCAGCAACTTACAGATTGGTTTAACCCATTCCCCACAAAATGGGCAAAACCAGTTGCTGGTCAAATTTATGTCATCTGCTTCAGTGTTTTGGACCAATTTTGATGGTAATAAAAAACAATTTGAGTGAGAATTGTGAAGGTAACCTGCTCATGCCAAGGAAAGCTGTTGATCTGGTCTTAATTCAAGGGGGAAGGGTTAATATTGTTAAAGGTTTTCCCTGTGTGATAAGTCAGGCGAGTACGTCATGCAGGGATAAGTGTAGGGCTTACTCAGTCTCAGTGAAAGTTGCTTTGTAGAATGGCAAGCTGAGTCGATGAACTTTTCAATGCTGGAATCCGATTGAGTCTTCCGTGAATATTAGTTTTCTGCACTAATGCCACCTCAGTACCCTTTCTGTAACATAAATGGTTTTTAGTGTCCAGCCCAGTGTGGAATAAACCATTTTGGACAAGCGATATAGGGTATATAAAAATAACAAGATTGTTCATTATCTGGCTATTCGCAATCTCCTTTTCCTTGTCCATATCTTTTGTGTTATATTTGCTTTTCTTGGTACAGATTTGGAGTGATTCTGCAAAGGTGCTTTTTACAGACTTAATGGAAAATATGCATGTACTTTGGCTATTGTGTCAGTGGGCCATTGACCATAGCCTCCCACTTTGTAAAATGAAACATTTTAAAGTCAGACTTTTTTGGATAGCCAATTTTTATACATACATACATACATACATTCATGTATATATACCGTATTCATCTTAACAGTAGCACATGCCCTAATAGAAGCACGCCCCCCACTTTCAGTCCAAGTGGTCTAGATTCAAAATCAAGATTTTTCATGTAATTTATCAAAGATGATACTTCCAAATGAAAAATTGAATGCCACTGCAGTATAGTAATGTTTATCTAACACCTATATGAACTGTACAGCCTTCAAATCCTTCAATCAAGAAAAGTACTTATTCCATAGTCCTGCGAAAACACTGCAAGATGTGGCAAATCTTTACATTGGCATGAGGTGCTACTATTAGGATGAATACAGTATACACATATACATGCATATGATTATCCTGGTTCATTCGATTTCAGCAATAGGAGAGCTTGTCAATGGATTGATTGTAAAGTTTGAGTGTGTGTATAGAGTAGCATAGCAGGCAAAAAGAGAGAGAATCAAAAAGAGCATATTCAGGTGCAGTAAATGTTTGAGAAGTGAAAAGGGAAGCTTATATTAAGTTCAAGTCAGACAAGTTACTGAACGTACATGTAAAAGGGTGGAGTAGCAGGTGGATGCCGCACAAGGAAAATATAGATCAACTTACTACAGGTATCCCATTGGGGCATCCCTGCCCCTGTGGTGAGTGCCCTACCACTCTCATGACTCATTACAATGCTGAAATAATCATTGTCAATTTTCACCATTAATTATGAAAAAAAAATGAACGTTGGTACAGTATGATATTCTAATCATTGGTGTGAACTTCATGCTCAGATTTTAAGAATATACCAAGCACCCTGTGTACTGTAACAACAGGAAGAAATAAGAAATGAGGGTCGCTTTTGTGTGTGTTATGGCATAATGACGCACGTGATTGAAGCTGACATCGTGGGTGTGGCGCACGCCAGTGTGCCTCGCCTGATGCCAGCTTCAATCACCCACGTCATTATGCCATAAGACACACAAAAGCAACCCTCATTGCTTATATATACGTTTCCTTCTTAATTTTTCTGTTCAATTACACGAAATTTAGAAACTTAATACATAGAATTAAGAGAAACGACCAAAAACTGATTTGCCGAGCATGTTCAAGTGTTAAGTTCCGGAAACCGAGGTAGGCGTGGCTTATTGGAATGCGGGCGGGACACATGTATAATGGTTCCATAACACATAATGTGTTATGGTCTCATAACACACCAGGCTCTCGCCTATAGTTGCAATGTTAAAAGTTAGATTGAATGTAAATATTATGGTATTAACCCATTGCTGGTCAAAGTATGACTGAGCCATTTGCTTTCCTTGGCGCCAGTTGGGCCCAACCCACACTAAGGAAATCTTCAAACTTATGCGTGGCATCATCACTGGACTTACATATAAATCTGGGGAAAGATTTGTATGGTGTAGAACTTTCAGTAAAAACATTAAGGCATTGACAATTTACATCCAGGTGCTTTTGGGCAATTTGTACAGGTTAATGTTGCAACTAATACAGTTCTTGCAGTTTTCTATGAGACAACAGTCACAATGCATAGTCCTTCTACAACCGTACAACCCTTGACCTACTCACTCTGTATTTTGCCCTATACTTTCTGAATTATGACACTTAATTTTATGGTGTCATGTGCACCCAAATCTGAATAATTTTAAGTTAAGATTTTGAGATTGTCCTTGACTCTGAAAGATTATAATGCTCAGGTATTGAAGACTGACAAAATGACAGTTTGTTTTGAACATTTTATAATAATTTCTGCCATCAATCATCTGAAGATAATTTATGTGTTTGTTCAAAATTGGCATGCCTCCTCTTTTCTGCAGAAAATTAAAAGTTATAAATAGTATATATTACCCATGAAGCCTTTAGGAATGACCTAAAACAGTAAGTGTAGCATACTGTAAATTGTTTATGTTTGCATGTTTAAATTGTCAATGTTTTTTGGTAATTTTGACATTTCACTGTAGTTTTAATTTCACTATTTTAGGCATAATTCCTGTTCAAATTATATTAAAATATCATTTCACTGTGTTTTATTTTCACAGTTTTATGCAATCAGCAAAATTAAAGCAATTTATAGGACATGAAAGTTAACTCTTAGTAGAGGCAGGGCATAAGAGAGTTAATTTTCAGTATAGCCTCCGCTGAAAGTCAATTCATCATTACCAGAACCTATCCTCTAAATTGGCAATACCTGCCTTTCTCATACAGGACTGCGTTGTATAATTAAACTCACTTCATATAGAACTTTTCCCTTGGAAAAGCCGCCAGTTACGTGTGTCAAAATGCTGTTCCTTTTTCTGACCCACCTAATCCTGGTGGATCTTTAGTTCCCATTGAGAACCTATGAGGCATCTCAGTCGGGCTGTATGGACCTTTGCGATGATATCGCCAATATTAACTCATGTGACACCAGGCCCAGATTTTTGCATATGTTAGCTCAGATTTTAGATAAAAGTTAGCATAATCAAAATTTCTGAGACAATGAGCTTTCATTCAAATATCACCAGACATGGTGTGAAGTCACAGACTGGGACAGGGCATGACTTCCTGAGCATTACGAACAAGAAGAAATATACTGAGCTGAGTGTCTTACCAGGTAACGTGTGAAAGGAGTTAACCTTGATTGCTCTGTGGGTGAATAGATGAGAAATTAACCAGATTCTACCACCCAAGGCATTTGGTCCAGTCCCAAGTGGAAAGGTTTGAGAGGACCACTAGGGAGGGAGACAGCTTGCAAGGAGGTGGTTATGTCACCACATTCTTGGGGCCACCTTGACAGATCCTGTATTTAACTTGCTTGGCTTTGGCAGTAAATCTTTTTGATGGTTACATTAGGTATACATGTCACTAGCTCATGGGGGTATTGAACTTTACACTTTTAAATTTTTCTCATTACAAAAGTGTGGTCTGCTTGGAAGTGGCCACAATAATACGTGCTGGAAATTTATAAATCCCTAGAGTATTCTCCTTACTAAATTGTGGCATGCTGAGAAGTTACCACAGGGATCTGCACAGACGATCCATAGCTCCATTAACCCATTCCTGGTCAGAGTATGACTTGGGTCGATAGCTTTCCTTGGCACAGGTTGGGTGCATTGCACCCAACTCGTGCCAAGGAAAGCTACTGACCTAGGGCGTGCCATCCTGAAGAGTTTTACATATAAATCTCACCAAAAATGTTATCTGGTAACGAGAAATTTAAGTAAAAACATTAAGGCAGACAACAATTAACACCTGGGTGATTTGAGTTGGAAAGGGTTAAATATTCTCCCTTCAAAATTGTAGCCTGCATGGGGTTATCACAGTGATCTGTACAGGAAATCTATAAATCTTTAGCATACTGGTATTCTTCACAATTAAAAAAAAAGTTAGATTTCAAGTCAGTGACTTTCTCGTCGGTTCAGTCATACTTAAAAGGTGAATAGAAAACTTGACATCCTTATAATTCTGGGTACCTATCCCAATCCATTTTACCCTTACCAGTGCATACGTCATTGCCTGTGTACCGGAATTTTTTTTTTTTTTTTTTATATGTGAATGTCTTAAAACATTTAGTGCACATCTTTTTTAACTGTTGGCTATTTTTTTTCTGCAAGCTTACCTAGAACAAAAACAAGAGTTGGGTAGAATAAATAGAAAAAGTGTTCTTAACTTTTTTTCCCATGTGGAATAAAAGCCCTTACGGCCAAGGATTTTATCTGTGCCTTACCTATGTATGTCATCAGATCTTATGCATGGGTGTATAAGAGCTTGAAGATGCTATCTGGCCTTACCAAGCTGGACAAAAACAGCCAAAGCATGATGAAAACATTCAATTGACTATGTTCAATGAACATGATCTACAGATGGGTATGTCTGTTGCAGACAGCTCATGAGCATTGTCAATAACTGTTCTTAGACATGAGTACAATCTGCCCCTCTAGTGAGGCTCTGCCCACTGCAGCAGATAAGAGACCACATCAGAGGGGTGTCCTTTCTTGAGGGGACCAAATAGAGATGGATACTTTCTGTATGTAGGTACATGTATAAAGACAGTGACCTCATGGGGGGGGGGGGGGGGAGAGACCATCTTACAGCAGAAAAAGCACCAGCCACATAGAAATTGATGTGCAGTTCAGATCCTAAGATGATTTCACTGAACAAGTTGTATGACAAAGTTCTTTACTGTGCATCCCACCTTAGGGATGCACATAGTGTTTGGTCCCGTTTGGTCAAACTTTGTGCAGAAGAATGGTGGCTGCCTTAGAGGGGTGACCTCTGGTGAGAGGTGCCTGATGGGGGGGGGGGGAGGGGGAATGCATAATTGTTTTTTGCACGAAAAACTTGCTTCTCGTTATATGCCATTGCCTTCAGAAGTGCTGTGCAGGCAAATTGACATTTACATAATGGCAGAGCTGTCCACTCGTATTCTGGGCTTGTTAGGTTCACAGAGACAAAGTCCATGCAAACAATGAATTTTTACAGTTTCTCTTTCATCGCATATAATGTAAACAACAATAAAACAGCCAAGAACGGTTTGGATTGGCAGATTTGATTGACTTAGAATAACAACTGTTAAGAAACAGTATGAAACTTGTCATTAGTAGGGTCAGGATTACAGTATCAGACAACCTTGTGTGGGTGGATTTATTCTTGCTAGCAGAATTTATTCATGTTGATAATGAGGTCTGGCAGTCTCAACTTTGCTGAAACCTGATAAAGCAATTTGGGCAAACACTGCATCATGAATTGAATAGTGAAGGGAGAAAATAGGTTTTGTCTGTATGTTTTTTTCTCTCTCTTTTTTTTGTTTTTTTTTTTGTTTGTTTTGCTGTAAAAGGAACCAGAGCCAGCTGTATTGTTACACATAGCAGGTGTTCACTACAGGAGGAAGACTTCCTGAGCTGAAACCTTTAACATTCTCCTGCTCAAAAAGTTTGCTAGTAACTAGAACATTTCAAAGGTTATATGTACCTCAAAATATTTTGGTTGAATTTAAGTGCAGGAGAAGGCCTGGCAGATCGAGAACCTTGATCAATGTGTTCCAAGTCAATAGCTTTCATGAAAGTAGCACCGATACCGTAACAAGGAGAGCCCTTGATTCAGCTTTAACCGCTCAGCCTATGAGACCAAAGTATCATTGTCTCTGCTTTCTAAACATCCATCTGTCTGTCTGCCCATCACCTGTTGCCACTCTAACTCTTGAACAGAAGCAGCTGGCCATCGTAATTTCATTTTAGCGAAACATCTTACAGTGTCTTAGAGAAGTTTATTGATCAAAGGTAAAGGTCATATCTCTATATTTTTACCCAATTTCTAAAGGTCAACACACAAAACAATATTAAAGCTTTAGTTTGAAGGTCACGTGTGTGGAGGAGGGTGTGCAGTTTGTTAGCAATGACTGGTCTAGTCGTAAGCACACAAGGTGCTTAATAGGTATCGGGTATTTAAAAAGAAATGGTAAATTTAGAACCAGACCAATTTCGGAATATTCACATTCAAATTTCCGACCTGGAAATAAGTAGCCCCCTGCAACCCCTGTTATCAAAAGTTCAGTGTTCTTAATCATGCCAAGGGTGTTAATAAGGGAGAACATGGTAAGGCAGCATTACATGGAATGAATATTTCACCGGTTTTAAGAGTGGTACCTTTTTAAGACTACTCTTGAGACACTTGCCTCTATTCCTGTGTTAAATTTACCTGCCATGAAAGACTAGCTGCTATGGGTGACCACTTTTGGCTGGCAGCACGGGTAGCTGTCCATTCAATTTGGGGGGGGGGGGGGGGAGGGAATGAAAACACACACACACACACACACTTTGGATAATGCCTGAAGTTTTGGGAAAGATCTTAAATTACTTTAATTACCTTTAAATTCCTGGCATTTTGCCCCAGTGTTTAAGTTTGGAAAAAGCTGTTTTTAGAGATCATCCAAAAGGAGGCCAAATTGTGGTCTTCCATAATGTGAGTGGTCTGTAATTGAAGGCAAGTATAACATGAAAACCACCAAGGAAAGGGGCTTGAAAAGGTGGTTATTCAAGGCAAGTGGTGTTTCGTAGGAGTGGTTTATAAGACAGAGACCATTGTATGACGTTCAATGGAAAGCATTGTCAAATTGTCTAATGATCAGTAGTTAACCAGGATACAATAGAATTTCCTGGTGAAGATGTTTTCCATTAACAGCCCATTCCCCTGTTACAACCACCTTTCTGTAGCTCCAGTTCTTTTCATGTTTGATCTTTTACATTCTGCAGTAAAACTCTTCTCATGCCAAGACCAATATTATCCAGTCCTGTGGATGGTCTTAATAGAGAGGTCACATGGCACTTGTGTCATGGCTCAGGTAACATAGTTAGGACAGTCCAGGTTGCCTTTTTGTCATTTGAATAATTAGCACCTGTGCAAAAAAAAAATTAAAAAAAAAAAAACAAAACGAAAAAAAAAAAAATAAAAAAGGCAAATTTGATGCATGTGACTACCCTATGGCGTAACATGATACAAGTCATATGATCTGTTGATGATGTCAAGGTAATACATTATAAGGACCAGTGGTTGCCCATGTTTCATGCTACATACATGTACTTGGTCATTGTCATAAATGACTGTGTATTACATTTCATTATGTAAGTCTATCTATCAGCTTCTTACATTAATAAGAATATTATATAAGTCTATCTATCAACATCTTACTTCGCTAAGATTTTTTTTTTCTCGTGTAAGGTCATGCAAATGCCATTTTATGTGGTCCATTGCATTTCTGCCAGAACTGTTGCTGGGCTGTGTTGTTATATCACTAATTTGTGTAGAGAACTGGACTATTTTGTCCTCTTTGCTTGCAGAGTACCACATGCATTCCCAAAATTTGTGGGAAAAAAATTGAAGCTTTTGTCATGAGCCGCATGCCTTAAAGCATTGCCATATTTCTGGTGTCAACTTAAGTGTAAAATGTGTATTACTTAGACTGTTGTTTGTGTTACTAAGACTATTGTTGTACTGTGTTAGGGGACTGAGGCCCTGTGGGAAAGGCCTCCTTAACCGTAGGTGTGTACCAGGTAACAGCAGAGGTCTTTCCATTGATGTGTCCTGTCATTTCCTCTCCAAAAATACAATAACTGTTTTCTTTGTGGAAATAATTGCCGTGACCCAAAATGCCCCGAAGTTTTGCTCTGCAGGAAAAGCTGAACGGACCTTTGGCAGGATGTGAATGTTTGATTCACGTAAAGTACTCAAACATGATGTTATGTATGTGATACTCATTAGGACTGGCAGGTCAGAACATTAGCAGCACCTGAATATTGTCAGTAATTTGTACAAGTCTGCCCTATATTGCCTGCAGTATTTCTAATGCACTACATTACATGCTATACATATACAAACTGTAGAGTGAAACCTGACTATAAGGTTAGGACACTCAAATGTCTGACATATTCATTTAATGACACAAGTTTTGAGGGACAAAAAGTTCACTTTCTTTGTCACTTGATTCACTTACGTGACATGTTCAGTCATGTGATACCTTTTTAAGGTAATAGACAGTGTTGTTATGATTATGATGAGTTTTCCCTGTACATTCAGTATGTATAGGACCTACCATAGGTGTGTAAAATCACCTCTTGTTTGGAGAACCATTGCATGCAAGTTTACATATTTTAGTCTAATGGATGATGATGATGATGATGATGATGATGATGGTCGTCGTCGTCGTCGTCGTCGTCGTCGTCGTCGTCGTCGTCGTCGTCATCATCATCATCATCATCAGTTGGGATTATTTTGCACAGGTATTACTGTTAGGGCTGTAACGATACACCTTTTCACGATACGATACGTATCCCGATACGGAACTGACGATACGATACAAAACGATACAATTTGACACTAAACCATAATAATACAGGGGTCACATTATTTCAGTACGGGTTCGTTGGACCCATCTTTCTTCTTTTTCAGGAAAAATAGTGGGTCCATGAACTGAATCGATGGGTCCAGTCTGAAATTGTGCAATCTAGACTATTGATGTAATTTGATTAATTGAGTTTAATTGGTATAATCAACATACATCTAACTGATAAACAAATAAAACATGCAGGTAACTTAGCCTAGAAACGAACATAACATAGGGTCTATATGCTCATGTAGGTGACTCATTATTATAAAATTTAAGATTAAATAATATAAATATGCCAACTTGATGTAAAAGGGTCTAAAAGTTGTTGACTGTACCAAGGATGGATTCAATCTGGCCAGGGACCTGCTATTAGGACTAAGTCTATAACATATCCCTGGTCTACCAAAAAATGATTGTGAAGGGGGCTTAACTCCTAGCACACTGCCACTGTGCCAGTATCTGGTATCGCAGTTTTTTAACTGGCTTGCACAACAGGCGGCATGCATGATTGAACATGCCTGGACTCTCTTATTTTTGCAATTGATTGCACGTGATGAAATGGTCAGATATTACATGATTTATATTTCTGTGCACTTTCTATTTCAATATACCTGACAAATTTGATGCCGTAGGTGGTGTTAAGAGTGTGATCTTAAGTGCGGTCACTTTTTTCATCAAGCAACACGGTAGGCCTACAACTTGACAAGCCATGCAACACAAGCGAGTGTACACAGCCTGTCACGGGCATGCACCCAGGCATGGTTTTCCGCTATGTTGAACGTATATTTTTTCCGGCCTTCGATCATAAATTTCATTCCTCCCTTGTTCTGCCATACAGATTTGTTCCTTTCAAACATTTCAATAAAATCAAAACAACTAAATTTTGTTTAAAAAAAAAAACACCAATAACAGCGTGCCCCATCGGAGACAGTGATCAACAACATCGTGTCAGGCCTAATGCAAATTTTCGCTTCGTTCACATGTGACCGTGCGATGACTAATGTGCGTACTTTCCTTGCCGTGCGTAATGAATTTTCACTCGTGCCTTTGTATCTGTCTAGATTTGTTCGATAGACGTCTTCTTGATGAAAATATGATGTGAAAAATTAACATTTTGGTCCAATAATCTTTGCGTGATAAGACTTGTACCTTCCCAACATTGCGGGCATGAGACAGGCACATGGCCAACAACGAATTTGATTGGACAGTAAGTGGCACGTGATCAAATCCACACACTGAGGAGCCTGGAAGTGCTCTCAGCGCATTTATAATGACTCAATGAGATGAAATGACGTACATCCATACCCATTATGGGAATTTTTTGGAGGGATACCCCAGGAATATTTTTTTCTTAGCAAATAAGAGAGGTTGTTACATAAAAAGACGAACATCAGAGGATTCCATCAGTATAATACATCTTCATGATACTGATAATGGTCGATGCAAAACACCGTGACCACATGGGGTAATTTTTGCAGTTGTGTCATTCAAAATGCATCGCATTTGTGCGTGCGTCCACAGCGACGCGAAATGACAATGTTTTTATTAATTTCCGGGCGTCTTTTCTTCATTTTTTGCGTCTATGACGCAGGACGCAAGCTTAATGTGACCCCTAAATAATGAGCGTGCTGCTTTTTCTCGCCGGGCACAGTCATTTTGCTGACCTAGATTCAGACTTTACACACAAGGGTATGAAGTAGCGCCACAAAGCGTCATGCATATATGATTATGAAGGGAATCCCAAAACACTTTTGTAGGCAAAAACAGATCATAATCAGAAGGCCGACGAATGGTTGGTCAATTGACGAGTTTACATTCACAAAATTACGGTAAATCTTAATAAATTATGGCCTTTACTTCCGTATTTTTTCTTTTTAGAGCTGAAATTACTTATATGATGGAATGTATCGTATTTTACGATACAGGGGACCTCATTTCGATACGTGTATCGTGGATTGACTGTACCGCGATGCACCGTTATCGCGGTATATCGTTACAGCCCTAATTACTGTATGAAATAGTAGCTCATTGAGGATTACAGAAACCTTACATGAAGTAACTATCTGCACATGAGATTTAATCAATGACAGATTTTGACAGACAGGTAATCTTGCAATGCTTTAAAATGTTATTGACAGTATCAGGTGGATCCCATTTTTACAAGTATACAAACAGAATACTAGGGGAGGGGGGTAGATTTAATGCAGTTAAATGAATGAGTAATCACAATTTATAATTGTATTTAGGATTGGATAATTAAAAAAGCCAGAAATATTAATGTTATAAGTGTGTTGCAGCTCCGCCAACCGTGCACCCATGTGTCACAAAAAAGTGTATGTAGTTTCTCTTCTCAAGTTCTGTATAATCTGTTCTCAAGGTGTATTTTCTCAAAATACCATGCATCATATGTCAGTAGTTGGTCCATACAGCTTGGGAGTTTTGAACAAACTTGCCTGTTGCCAGCTCTTTCGTTGTTATTTTCACTAAGAGATAAGTTTTCAGTAAATGTCTTGGAAGTTAAAAGAGACACAAGTGAGTCTTGAAATGGCCTGCCAACCATTGTAAGACTTGATTCAGTAATAACAAAAATTGTATGTAAACAAAATATATTCTTTCGAGGCTTATCACAACAGTGCCCTGAATGTCCTCTACCTAATCTGCTTATGGGCACCATATTATTTGACTTAAGCTGAGCTGTCATGCTCAGTCACCAAGATCATGGTCAAGAGCCAAGTGAACTCCAGCCACTGCCAGGTCAGCACTGAACCCAGCAGCTTCCCTTCACAGTGAAGCAGACGTACTCTTCTTCCTCATCATCTTCTTCTTCTTCTGGTTTTTTTTTTTTTTTTTTTTGGTTTTTGTTTTTTTGTTTTTTTGACTTTAGTTATTTTTCATAAAGAACAAATGTTTGAGAGTTGTAGGTATAAAAAAAAAGAAAACATGCATAGGACTCAATATCTGGCCTGGGGAAAAAACTTGTTACATCTGCCCAGTAAAATTCCAATGCAAAATTTCAGTAATCAAGAGCCTCCTCAGCTCATTGAGGGTTGATTACTTAGAATGTTTTGTCCTTGGGAGGTCCTCAAATTGACATAGACCTGCATCAAGTTCATTTAGAGTCCCAATTTCTTGAAAGAAAGACTGATTCAAACATTGAGGCCTTCAGAACAAAAACATCACAATTAGGTTTTTTTTTTTTTTTTTTTTTGTTTTTTTTTTTTAAATTGAAGCAAATAGAAGATTCTGGGTTGTGAAAATGAAGAGGTTATCTGTCAAAATATTTGCCTGCTGAGCAGACCAAGCTCTATTATCTACTGTACTTGGTATGACCCAGCACCACATTGTATTTATATGCATGATCTTGTTTTAGCACTGGAAAAGTGATTCAAATTTTGATTGGTCTACTTTGGTTACCATGGTGACAGACTACAGGACACGCATATCGCAATGGCCAAGGGGATTAATGTTCAACTTTCTGATTGGTCGATCAGTCCACAAGAAGGATGATTGTGATTTTTTTTTTACCCTGACTGCAGTCAAAGAGCAGGTCAAGTGAAGTAAAGAAAATATGAATATCAGTCAGTTTAGCAGGCAGCAATTTTGTTCACCGTATGCAGGAAAACCAAGGCATTAAAATACTGCTGAGCTTTTTTTATATTTTAAAAAATATATTCAATTGAGGTGAAAAAATGATTTAACTTAAATAGGTAAATGGAGAAAATGTTGACATATACATTACTGCACTCTCAACAGTGTTCATACAATATTGTCATTGTAAGAGTATTTTTCTGTTTCCATAGATTTGCAGGTGTCTGGCAAACTTAAAAATATATCGTCATGGAAGCTGTTGCAAAGATATTTGCTTTGAACAAAGGTCTTTTTGCATTGCATTTACCATACCTCAAGATGAAGTATCAATCTTGTGGCAGTGAAGCGTGAGTACACATGATAAAAAACATGTACCTTTGGAGCATTCTCATTGTTCCAGGTGTGTCGTGTATTTGTCAGATAAATACAAGGAGCTTATACCTGGGAATAAAGACCTCACGGATACCAGGTGTGCTATAAAATTGGATAAATGGTCTTCCACAGAGCTTAACCCTCTATAAGGATAGTAGTTTCCTGATTTTCATTGAAACGTGTGTACAGTGCTTCCTGTCGTCAAACACCACCCTTATAAGAGACCACCTGTCTTGAAAGACCACATTTTTCAGAGACTGTGTAACTTGCCTTGTTATTTTTACAAGCCAATGAAAGACCACAATTTGATCCATATAGGTGGTCGTTCGAGACAGGTTTAAATGTAATGTTGGATAATCCTAGGTTAGCGCTAGCAGTAGCCAAAATAGCCAATTGCTACTAAAACTTCAAAATGGCTATTAAAAGTAGCAAATGGCTACAAAAATTTTCCCAAAATTCTTTATTTTCATGCAGAAATTTAACAGATTTCAAGTCTGTGTAGGTCTTTCCTAGAAAAATTGAAATTTTGGCTACTAATTTTAAAATCCTAGCGCTAACCTAGTAATCGCACGTTAGATCATAGTCTGGTATAATAATGCTTTACACATAGAATCTAGTCATAAGAGTCTACTGGTATGGATTTCATTTGATGCCTTTCCTTGAAAACTTCAGACTGTTATTTAGGAAAGCACATGTACAGCAGATCTTGGCCGTTCAGTCATTGATTTATCATGTTGACTCACCTGTCTCCAGAGGTTTGCACAACAAATGTAGTTTTTATACAAACATAAAGATAGATGAGCACTGAAGGTTGATTACATCACAATTATAGGTCCTGCAGGCCTGAAAGTGATTGGCACTAGTTAGTTTGACACATGCATGGTCACAGGGGGGAACAGCTCAATCTGGCAAATTCAGGTATACATCCAGTGAATCCAAGAAGCAATGCAGGGGCTGAATGTGGAAAATATAGAACACCAAAAAATATTGTCACAATAACAAGTTTTTTTGTAGCTTGAGAAACTTGCCACATTTTTGGGGGAAAAGTTCCTGTTTATAAATGGCTTATGAGCATTAAATCTGGGGAATATAAGAAATTTTTGTGGTTCCTTTGGTTTACATGTAATGTGCATCACCACTGGAAATTACACATGTACATTTACTTGGTTTGGTTTGAACATAGTTTATGCATATGATAGGAGGACATAACTGTGTCCTGTATAAACTCCTCTTGTATATGTATTTGTATTTGCTCATTACACCTTGCAAGTTAGATCTTGCCAGTGTCAAACTATCAGTTACCGCAGGCTTAAATTGTAGTATTGAAGAAAAAAAAAAAAACAGCAAAAAATGAAAAACTCTGCATGGTTGTATAGTACATTAATTTTTAAATAAAGTGGAATACAGTAAATTGTGTTTTTGTGACATATTATAATTGAGAAATATGTATAATGTCAGTAAGCAGTGGCATCTCACAACACACATGTATGATAGACTGCATGAGCTGGTAAAATACCAATGTGATTGCAGCTGCATTACATCACCTTGCTTTGGCATACTATAATATTGTGAATAATAGTGTTCACGTAGCACATATACAATGTGTGTACACATGCTACATCCATACTTAATTATATTTTTGTTTTTGTTTTGTTTCTTCAAACTTCAGATGTAAAGTGTCACTGCAGTTAATCTCTTTCTGTGTTTTAATTTGTTCATTTTTGTCCTTTTATTCCTCCCTAACACACCACAGGGAAACCTCTTTATAAAGATAATTATACATAAACCTCAGCATAAAGATACTTATACATATTCACCTCACTGCACAAGTTTTGAGAGACTTAAATTCAAATTCCTCTGCCATTTGACTCATTTATCTAACACATTTTGCAAGCGAAAAATGTGGTCATTATAATGAGGTTTCACTGTATCTGCATATGCTTCAATCATACTGTCACCTTTTGCCCCACAATCATATAAAGTAACGAATGTTCAACTTAAAACATAGAGCAAATCTGTTAAAAAATTTTGGATTTTAAGCAAAAACCTGTTTTACCAATTCAGAAAGTAAACCTGTATTAGTTCATACTGTGTAATTTTTCAGGGTCCTCCCCATGGGAGGACCCTTTCTGTTTTCAGGTTGTCCAACCGTCCGTCCTTCCTGATGTGCATATTATTGTTACCACAATATCTACAGAATGCCTTTATGTATTTTGCTCAAATTTGGCAATATGCTTACCTTACCTGGCAAGATGAATTTATTAGATTTTGGTACCACCATGACCTAATTTGAACAAATGGCAGCCTAATTACATGCTTGTTCGGGCTTGTTACCGCAATATCTCCAGAATGTTCCAATGTATTTTGCTCAAATTTGGCAGTATGCTTATCTAGCATGCCAAGATAAACTGATTAGATTTTGGTGTCACCATGACCTAATTTGAACAAATGGCACACCCTTCAGTCAATGCTTGTGTTGAAGCTAAGTCTGGTTTTAATTTAAATTTGAGCCAATTACCATAAGTTTTAATTTACTGGAATAATTGATTTGTCATCTTCTATTTTCTACACCCCAATCCCTACCCCCAAATGGCTTTACTTAATTTTCATCAATTACACATGTACTGCATACCCTTATCACGGATAACCCTGTTATGGAAATAGAAAGGCTATAAGGGAAAGGGCAAAATGAACCTGTAAAGGATTTATTGTGTCTGACAGCCACATCCTCCATGTCTATACAGGTGTACATGGTGGCTGCATTTTGGACGGTAGCCACAGCAGTCCTGTTCTGCCACTTTCACCTTTTCTTCAAGCTTTCTTTGCACCACATCAATATCTCGTTAACCCTTAACCCTTTCGTCTCAAATTTAGAATTAGTTTAAGACTGAATCAACAGCTTGTCTGGCATGGGTCGGGAGCTGGGTGCCCAACCTATGCCAAAGAAAGCTGTTGACTTGCAGCACATTATCTTGATAGATCTCATCTGCAGTTTTCATTCAAGTTGTTTCATCACTCCTAAAGGTAGGCACACAAGTTGAAGCAGATGACAGTTGACCACCAGCTGGTTCTGGCTGGTTTGAATAAGGAAAGAGTTAAAGTCGACAATTTTTAGTAGAGGAGTTCCTTCTTCATGTGGCCGTCTGTGTTCCTGCTCAAGAAAAAGTGGCCTCATGCAGCTGATGAACCTGTATCCAGGGGTAAATTTACAAAAAAATTAACTCTTTGTATCTCCAGAAATGTGGCCATGAAAGGTGGATGGTCCCTGGTTGCAGTGGCCACATATAGCAGGTAGTACTGTGCGCTGATAAACCTCTGTCTGTGGGGAGGACTACAGACTGTGAATGAGAACTGTAGAAGTATCCAGAATTCATTTGAGCATCAGAGAACTCCAGGCTCAAATAGTGAATTTCCATAGTGAATTTGGCGTAAATTTGATGAATGAATATTTGTTCTGAGAATATTTCTCAAAATTAAGAGTTATGATGCAGAATTCAGTTACTGTCCAATTGAAGTCTCTACCCTTTTCAAGTTCAAAAAAAGATTGACACAATAGCCAAAAATGAGCTCTCCTTTGGCTGAGCACCGAACTTGTGCCAGAGCAGGCTGTTGACACAGGCTAGTCTGTCCAGCTGGGGCTGATCTGGAATGTCATCCAAAATATTTTCTGTTAACAGAAAATATGGGCAGAAACATTGAAGCAGATGACATTTTAAAACCTCCAGTTTGTTCGGTTTGTACAGAAAAGAGTCTGTGTCTGAATACAGACCGTCCCTGTTCATGACCTGTCACCAATGACCCGTCTGTCCCAAAGTCCTTTATTATTTTGGTCTGTGATCGCTTGTGACGAGACAGGTGAAATTGAAATCATAGCATAACACCAGAGTATTGTTATGGAAAACCTGAACCTGGCCCATTTTAATGCCATAGAGCAGGGTTTCTGGCCATCGATCCATATGTAAATGTAATTGCTTTTACTCAAACTGAGAACATACTGAGCCACCGCCATTTTCGCTCATTTTCCTTGATCTAGCTGTGATGTTTTGTCACTGACAAACCAATCGTAAAACTCTCCGGTATAGGTGTGCTCTGTCATAGGACACAAAATATGGCATTACAGACAGGATTGGCGTACTGAAGTGGTGTGAAAAAGTTGTAATGTCGTCAGATAAGTTCAAGAACCTGAATGGTTGTGATTTTTAAATTCAAGGAGTTTATCTTGAAAACACATGGATATGAAGAGGTTTTGTATGCTTTTGATGATGATTGTGTCTAAGTGCTGGGAGTGGTAATTCCTTCATTATGTACTATAGCTTGACCCTTGTGTAGGTAAGTTATACATTTTCTATTGGTTTATTGCTACTAGTTTCTGTGCTTGGCAAAATGTGCTCCTCCCCTGTGGTTCAGTTTGCAGATTGTACAGATAACTTACGTGCACCTGGTTGAGACTAACGCTGTGATTGCTGAATATCATGCCACATGATGAAAATCCAGTGATTTTCGTAAAATGACACAGGAATGTGCAGATCATAAAAATTGATTTAAAATGTGTGCATGTACAAATAATGGCCAAGTTGTTATGTCTGTCAAAGTAGTCAATAGCATATATTGCCAACAACGTGCACTCAGAAGCTCATATTAACAGTCCAAACA
Organism: Hermodice carunculata; assembly: GCA_964020975.1. Taxonomy (NCBI): domain Eukaryota; kingdom Metazoa; phylum Annelida; class Polychaeta; order Eunicida; family Amphinomidae; genus Hermodice; species Hermodice carunculata. Next base: position 55,185,901 of record OZ026614.1, on the reverse strand, counting down.
TGTGCCCACTTCAGAGGTATTGAGTTCTGCTTGGTTGCTTTGCTTCCTATTGAAGGATCTGGATTATTGTGGAGACAATAATGACATGTCTTGACAATACAGACTCAACAATATCAGAATTTTGTAGCTGACCTCTCTAGTTTCTGAAAAATTACACACATGAGATTATCCCTACAATGAAAACACTACAAAGTACATAATTATTCTCTCAATAAGTAGCGTGGATTATTAAACATGCCTTCGTTCACACAGCCAGGTGTGAGTCATCAAACTAGGAGGATAGCCTGCATGATAGGAACATAGAGGTTTACACATGTGATCGCCTTGGCTGTGGCGACCTGATCATTTGAGTATCATTTATTTGCTGACACTCTAGCTGTTTTCAACATATGATTTCTTAATATTTTACATCCATAAAAATGAAACTTGAAGTCATTATTGATATGGCAGTTGTTGTGTCAAATAAATTATTCTATACTAAGTTGGGTCACAGGTTTGACATTGTCTGACAAGTCACTGTATATTGCCTGGCAAGTCACTATAAGGCAAAGTGTTAACTGCTGGGCAATGGCAGAAACACTGACTTTGGACTTTGTATGTTGGCACTTGAATGAAAGTTCATTGCATGAAGAACGTGAGTATGTAATTGTTGTTTTAATTCCATCTTTGAAAAATGTGTTAAGTATTAATGGTATGGATCTGTGAAAAAAGAACAGAAAAACATGCAGAGGATGCTGACTGGGAACTGTCTGGTAAGCAATGGGTTAAAAAATTTCTAATGCAGCAGACTGTGAGAAATTGAAAAATACTGCACATTTGTGTCCACGTTATCAACTGACCTGTGACCTTACAGCCCTTATTTGCGTTGACGGTGCTTTTAAGCAGTCTGATGAGTGTCTCCTCTATTTCTGTCAGAATAAGCTGGTCATTTTGTGAAGATGCAAGTACCTGTGTACTTTTTAAGGTATTGAAATATTCCATATATGTATGCTCATAACTTCAGGTCACACACTGTATCAAGCTGTATGTGTAAGAATGGTGTAACAACTGTGCGGCAGTTTTGTTAAAGGTCTGCAAAAGATTTATCCCAACCATCTTGTCCTGTTTTCTCTGCATTTTAACCCTTTGCGATTCAAAGTAATTTTTACTCGTAGATGGTTGGGATTGGTTGCTTTGTTACAGTCCTCACCATCTATTACTTAACCAGGGAAGTTTTCATGGAGGGTAACATCAGTTTAATGTGGTGTCCCCACAAAAGCTTTTCCAAAGAAAATTTATTCTTTATTGTGATAATAATTTGGTTAAATATGAAACCAAATTATGTGGGGCTTTTTCTTTCCTTTCTTTTTGTAACATTTAGCCTATGGGCTACAAAGGGTTAAAATAGCTCCCTCTATGATTACTTTCATATTAGTGGTTAGTACTGTGTACTTCTGCATCTTTATGGTCCTTATCCTGACACTGTCTAGTTACATTGGTAGAATATGGGGAGATGGGAGCAATTGGTGTTGACCTGACACTGTCATGTGAGGCTATTTTGTTAGGATTTTGGTCATTTCAGCTTTTTTTAAGGGGGTGTATCCTGACGTTCTCTGGTGAGGTAACATTTGGTAGGATTCTGAGCTCTTTAGCTTCTTTATGGGCCTTATCCTAACACTGTCTGGTGAGGTCACATTGGTAGGATTCTCAGCTCTTTAGCTTCTTTATGGGCCTTGTCCTAACACTGTCTGGTAAGGTTACATTGACAGGATTCTGAGCTCTTTATCCTAACACTGTCTGGTGAGGTTACATTGGTAGGATTCTGAGCTCTTTAGCTTCTTTATGGGCTTGATCCTAACACTGTCGTGAGGTTACATTGGCAGGATTCTGAGCTCTTTAGCTTCTTTATGGGCTTTGTCCTAACACTGTCTGGTGAGGTTACTTTGGTAACATTGTGGGCACTTCAGGACATCTTTAATGAGTATCTTATCCTGACACTCTTCTGTATGAGGTTATGTGGGAAGGGTATTTAGCATTCAGGTTATCTGTGATAAGAATCCTATCCCAACTAACTCTGCCTTGTCAATTACACACCCTTGGTGCCAGACACTGGAGTTTTAAAATTCTGTAGGATGCACCCCACTGAGATAAGAGACATGAAACTTATATAGCTCACAGTGGCTTTCAAACTCCTTGTGACAATAATTAACATGGAAGGCATACTGTGGGTATGGATGCTGGGCATTTGGCTTGTCCATACAACTCTTCTAGTGCACTGTCCATGTAGTGACATCATTGGTTCTGGATGGTGGTCATTAAATTCCCTGATGGTGTCCAGACTAATATTGGATATATGCATGTAAAAGTACATGTATATATAGGAGAAGTGGACCTCTGTATTGGCCTCAAAAACATCTTCAAAACATCTCTTTTTCAGACTTTCATGGTACAGGCAAGTATATGCATGAAAACCTGGGACCTGCACCAGGATGTTGTTTGTACATCACATCCAGGGTTCAGTGCATGAAGTTTTTGTTTGGTACTGTTAATTTCAGGACAATTTTGTTTTAAGGTCGAACTGGTCTGGATAATGACTCTTTGTTATAAGTGCAAAATTACATTATTAGTTCAGGACATTTTGAGCAACAGGTAGGCTTTATCACAATGAATAGTTATATCTGAAATCCTGGTTCAATTAAATATTTGGGTTTTTGGATAGCAGTTTCCTCATGGTAACAGGGAAGGGTGCTAACTTACAGCGACACATTTAATTTCGTGGCCCAAAAGTGCTATAGTATATACAATCAAATTTTGAGCTAAATTTGCTAAGGGGTACCTTGAGGTCAAAGGTCAAGGTCAAACTTTCTACAGAGGAATGGTGGCCCTCTTGGAGGGGTGGCCTCGGGTAAGAGGTGCCTGATGGGGGGGGGGGTATCCATTTTTGATAATGTTTTTGTCACAAAAAACTGGCTTTTGGTTAGTAATTGTGACCTCTCCTGTTTGATACTGATTAAATGAAACCCTGACATCAAGTCTTGATAAACATTAGATTTAACTAGTAGAGGTGAGCTGAACAAGTTGAAAATGATTTCTTCATTGATCACACTTTGTTTGGTCAAATACATGTAACATTAATGTATGAACATTGACACTGCCAGGGACCACCAGGGCTAGGGACATCCTGACAGGATGCACTGATGTCTGCTGTACAGACCTTCAGATCCAAAAATATGACCCCCCACACCTGTAATATGGTGCCCGCCAGCAAATTATGCATCCCCTACTTTTAAAAATAGCTCCAAAATAAAGACAGGCGTGAACAGTGCATGTTGATCTCAAATCAATCAAGTGGAGAGGGTGGATGAAAAGTTTCGTTGGTGTCAATGTGAAGGTGAGATTCACAAATATGCTGGGGGGGGGGGGGGAGGGTATCACACAAGGGATAAGGGCAGAGCCCTAAGTGTGGTAAGGGAGGAGGCCTAACCTGCACTTAGCAAACAGGTTGGGATCACCAAAGGTGGAGGCCATGTTTATAAGCAATGATCCCAAGAGGTATCCTAAAAATGCCTTCTCTCTCCACTTGGGTTTCTGGTGTGTGTATGGCAGACTGCATCATCAATGCCCAGGCATGTTGCCCATGCTCGGGGCAGCCTGCCCGAGTCACATTGCCTGGTGGCCAGGTTAGGTAGCAAGTGCACTGCCATCATGGCGTACAGGCAAGAAGCTCCCTGTGTAGTTTTGGACCAGCCGTGATACACCAGACTCGATTTGTGGATGTCTATGATACAGCATTTACAATCTGTCCCCCATTGAGCACAGTATGGACTCCAAAAAGGTAGGCATGTGTTTGTCTGTGCTTTTTTGTGGGCATCTCTGCCGTATGTTTACACATGGATCCTGTGTGTTCCACCAAGTGTTGATGTGTGTTCCTGGAGGAATACCATTATGCAGTATGGTGTCAGCAGTCACCTTATGGTGGAGTCATATTGACTAACTTCTCAAGTCACCTCCCTGCCTCTAGAACTGCATGCCTGCAAAGTATAGTTGGTAGATTTTGGATCAACTTCTGTTTAGTAGCACGCCATATACTTATGAAAAACTGTTCTGGAGTAACACATGCACTCTTTATGAATCTGTCATGGACAGATCCTTGTGAACTTTGAGAAAAGATGGAGTTAATTTCACCCAACATGCACACAGGCAAGAAAGATCTCAAAATCCAAACTAGTTCTGCATACATCAATTTTTTACACCAGTCTGTTATGACTAGAATGCAGTACACATCAGCACACCCATTCACAATTTCCAAGTGCTGACACTGATTTGTGGTCTGCTTACACCTGGGTGCAAGATGAGGGCTATTGTGGTGACCTAGTCAGAAGTCAAGTTCAGCTGATAACTTTGATAAGACTGAATTGACTGTTGCACCATGTGGAACATAAATTATTGTTAGTCATCTCTTAGAATTACAAACGCCTTGGTGGAACCTTAGCCATAAAGGGGTTAATCTAGGGCTTGGGGGAAAGGGGCATTTTTGGATAAAAATTAGGAAGCAGTTTTGTACATTTTTGGGAATCCTGCATGATGTTAGATAATTTCAGAGGACTGGAAACAAATTTAGGGCCTTTTCTTCAAATTGGGAAAAATGAAAAGGCCCCTGAAACCATGGCAGATTACTCCCTGTGTTACTCAACCACTGTCACCAAAACTCTCTGTTCTTACTGTTTCTCATTTCAAGGGATTCCAGAAAGAAATAAGATTTTTTATGTTTCATCTTATTTGATGTGCAGATGGGAGAGACGTGTTATTTTTTAAGAGATTTTGATAGCACGAAACATTTGACTGGTTGATTAGGTTAAGTTTTGCAAGTTTCTTTCGCAGATTAATACTACTCAGACAAGTCAAACCTCTTTCCCTTAGGCTTATATCTCTAAGTTGGCAGGTATAAGATATATATATATATATGTGCGACAAAACCAGATATGGTTCTAATTAACCATTTTAAACCAATGGGACTGTCTACTTTTTTTACTCTCCAGAATATACACCCAAATAAAAAAGTACATCAATAGTTTTGACTTTTTATCCAAATAGATATGATAAGTACTACAAATTTTCAAGTACAGGGTGCTGTTTATTGAACAATTACTACAAGAGAAACCTAATCAATAGCTTTATATTATGTGAGTCATGATGAAGACATGTATGAACATATGTTTTTGATAATGTGACAAATTTTTTTTTGGGGGGGGGATATGGAATCAGATATTATTTCCATATGATTAATGCATGTTCTTATTGATAAAAAAAAAAGAAAAGAAAAAAGAGTATGTTGCATGCAGAAGGTACAATCAGAGTCCAAACATGTTAACAGCTCTGGACACTTACCAACCTCTTGATTGTGTCACACTAATGTCCCAAGGTGGTGTTGTGTGAAAGCTTATTTCATATATAAATATATAGATGTATTGTAAAAGTTTCTGTGGTAGAGGCAGGAGGTGGCTATCTTGCACAACAGTGGTCTTAACCCTTTTTGGTCCAAAAGGCTAGACCAGCATCTTTTCTTTGTTGTGTTTGGTTGCTTCACATGGCATTTATTGGAAGGAAGTTTGTGAGCTGGGCTGAGAATGTGTTAAGGACAATCGGGAACTTTATTCAGCTGGAAAAAGGTAGGACTCATATTCTGATTTGATTTAGAAAAATCAAAAGTAGACATGGAAATGTGTGACTAGACGTTAATGGGTTAACAGTTGTGATTTAAAGGGTAGTATCAGTGAAAAGATCTTACCCACTTACTTTTGTTGCATATATTTTGCGAAAATGCATATATACGTACTATTGATATGCTTGTGGACCTGATTTCAGCCTTTAGACATGCTGTTTAGTGTTTATATAGCTGTTAATTAAAATGTCACGTACTTTCAAAACACTGTCACAAAATTGTTCCAAAATTAACTTTATGTGGCATAACAATATGATTTAGTTTTGATGGCCAGTGGGCATGTTGACCTGTTGCCTAGGGTCACAAGAACACATATACAACAACCACTTAGCTCTTGGCTTGCTTTTATGTGGCCAGTATTCCATGGCTTTTGACCCAAAGTGCTGAAAAAAGCGAGCATATTGTTTGTTAAGGTTCTGACATGGATTGATTCTGTAATTCAGTGCATGCCTACTGGAACATTTGTCTCTTTCCTTACAAGTGCACATAACTGAAGGCCAGCTGAAGAGTCCAAAGTTACTACTTCGTGGAAAATGGTGATAGTTTTACAGATGGAGGAAAACCCAGGAACAATTCAGATTCCACAGTATTGTTCACATTGGGTTGATAGAACATTTAATGTATGGATACAATGTAGCACAGAAGTAATTAATTTGAGGAGTATAAATTTTGGCTTCTTTGTAAAATTTTCATGCATGTCACTGTTTGTTCAGTTTGCCATTTGGACATAATTTTCATTCAGCCTATGTTGTTCTTCGTGTTTGTCCATTTTATTTTGTTTTTATTTTTCATTGCAGCATAGTTTTACACTAAGTCATGATCAAAATAAGGGAAGAGTAATCCAATTAAGGTGTACAGTCTGGAGTTAGGCCCAAAAAAATAGGTTCTAGGCTGTGTGTGCCATCGTGAAGATTTAAGTTAAATTTAAGAGCCCTTTCTCTCTGGGTCTGAAGACAAAGCCCATGAAAGTTTCAGTGAGACAAATTATCAATATTTTTTACATCAACAATTTCTGATTAGCGTGTTTTCATGTTTTGAGATCAGCTTTGCAAATAAAGAAAAAAATGGGGAACAAACAGATGTTACTAAAGATGGTAGTATTTTATTCTGCCGTGTGCAGTAAAGTGTTAACTATACACTTATGTTATATATGTATTCACTGTCCATTACCAGTAAAAATGCGGAAGCTTACAAAAATGTGGAATGTAGAGTTCTCAAGCCTGCACTGCCAAGAGCAACAGAGGAAGACAAGATCCACAGATTTTTTTAAACAGAGGAATGTAGAAGGTTAAGGATGGAGGATACTCATTATGTATTATCTTTGACCTTCAGTATGATTGTGTTATCACATTTTTTGCCTTACCATTTTTATTTATAGCTCAAGGTCTCTTATTTCATAATTTTCGAAAAAAAGTCCTGTTTGTAACATATTCACATTGTCGTTATTTTGTTGAAACATTGTTATTGATTAGCAAAACATGTGGCCCTCAGCTGGCAGAACATTGTGGGAACAGCTCAGAACAGGCAGCCAGCCAGATAGATAAATATGACTGTATTAACTCCCCACAACCCAGAACAGGCAGTCAGCCAGATTGGTGAGTGCAATAGTATTAACCTTTACCAGCTCAAGCAAGGCAACTGTGACACAAAGTTTTGAGGCTTACATTTTTTTGCTCCAAAATGAAGCATTTTTAAGAGCAGTTTTGGTAGAAGTCCTGGGAAGACTTCCTGTGGCCCATGGTCGGCAGCATTCTTTGACAGACTCCGAGCACTTTTAGTGCTTAAAACTCAGTGAGAAAAGCTGAATGCAGTGGTCCCCTCTTGTGAGGTCCCACTCACCACAGTCCACCTCTCTTACAAGACCACCATTCTTATGCATAAAGTGTGACATTCCAAAATAAATTGGCCCCCTTAACAGTGGCCACCCCCTTCAAAAGATCACTTTTGGGCTGCATTTGAGGTGGCTGTATAAGACCACTGTATGTTACAATGACCACTTGGAAATCGAGCTTTATTATATTGTGCATTTCCTTTAACCTTGAACTTCAAAAAGGAACTGGAAGCATTTTGATGTGTTTTTGCAAAACTCTGGAGCAACATGCACACAAACGTGCAGATTACAACAAACTTCAAAATTGATGCTTGTGGACACTTAACGTAGCTGATGAATATTGTATGAAACATTGACAACTGCCAGTCAAGATTAGCAAAGTTTGTGCAGATGTGGGTTCTTCCTTAGGGAATGCATGGGTTCCTCCATGTGTATGAGTTCCCTCATAGGGAGTGTATGGGTTCCCCCATAGGGAGTGCTTATTACTCAAGTGTTGGTTACAATTGTGAGTTCCATTGGAGGTTAACCCTTTCCCTTTCAAAACACCCAAGAGCACCTGGGTCAGCGTCAGATACCATCTACTTGATGTTTTTACATGAATTTCTTATATGAACTGTTTTCCTTTACCCCTTAAACCAGCCAAAACTGGCTTGTGGTCTAATCTAGTCTGCTTCAGTGTTTTCAACTGATTAGGGGACCGCCAAAGGCAAGTCCCCTACAGTGATTGCAGGTTTTGTGCGTCTGTGTGTCTGCACGTCTGTCTGTTCATGCATCTGTCCAGATCGTTTCCACATGATGACTTCAGAAGTTTTTGAGCTAGGACTTTCATATTGCACAGGATCTTAGTCCTCTATAAGGGCTAGGATAAGTTGAAAGATGGGTGACCTTGACCTAATTCCCAAGGTCACAGAGCCACACTAGTGAATTTGGTGTCTGCATAATAACTTGAGAAGTTTTTTAGCTAGGGCTTTCATATTGCACAGGCTTATTGTCCTCTTTAAGGGCTAGGTCAACTTTAAAGTTGAGTGATCTTGACCCAATTTCCAAGGTCACAGAGCAAAATTAGTGAGTTTGGTGTCAGCATGATAACTTGAAAAGCTTCTGATGTAGGGCTCTCATATTGCACAAGATTATAGCCCCCTACACAGGCTAAGTCAAGTTCGAAGTGGAGTGACCTTGACCCAATTCTGAAGGGCACAGAGCCACATTACTGAATATGGTGTTAGCCTGATATCTGCATGATAACTTGAGAAGTTTTTGAGCTAGGGTTTTCATATTGCACATCATTAAAGTTTTCTTTTAGACCAAGATGAAGTTTAAACATGAGTGACCTTGACCCATTTCTCAAGATCACACATCCACTTGTGTAAAATTCAGTGTCTCCACAATCACTGAATTTTTTAAGCTTATTTGCTTCTGGATGCTGGATTTTTAGTGATTCTCCTTCTACTGAGGCCACCCCAAATGCACTGGAAATGTGACCTTATTAGGGGGGTAAACTTCTAGCATGCAGCAATGGTTGCTGCCCTAAACTGTAACATGTTTATATATGGCGGTCACCTCAATGGTGCAAGCACCACTATTACATCTAGTTCCAACAGTAATGAAAAACAATTTTGACTGAGAATTGTACGTGAGCCTTATCAAGATCACATGTCCCAGGTCAACAACTTTCTTTGGCTTGACTTGGGCACTTAGTTCATGCCAAGAAAAGTTCTTGACTAAAATGTCAATTCAAGAGGGAAAGGGTTAAGTTGGCTGAAAATGGCTGGACTTAAAAATTGATCTGCTTTGATGAATTTCATTAATTGTATCAATGGAAAAAAGCACTTGCCCCCCCCCCCCCCCCCACACACATTTTTTTTTTTTTTTCAAAGAATTATGGGTGCGTGAAATAAGAATAACATGCCCCAAGAAAAACTGTTGATTCAATCTTAGTTCATGGAGGAAAAGAATAAAGAAAACATTTTGAATTAGAATACCTGGTGAGGCTTACATGTGAAGTGCTTTCACCCTCGGTAGCCGCTAAAGCACCAGGGTCATTTCCCGATGCACCTTGCGGCAGGTTAGGTCATTTCAATATGGTAGCCACATTGCGCCATAGTTAAAGTACAGGGAAATGACATCACAAAGTTGATCGTTGTTTTCCAACGTACGACGGAAATATTTCCAAGCTACAATGGCAGTCAACAATTGCAAAGTTCCTGACTGTAAGCCAGACACAAGAAAACTGGGTAAATTGAATAAATACCCCTGGATGCAAGGGGTAGCTTTCCATGGTTTTCCTCCAAAGAAACACAGAAATGACGGGAGTGGTTGAATATGGTGAAAAGACCAGAAGATTACGAACCACTGGGCAAATTTGACAAAATTTGTTCGAGACATAATTGTTGGGGGTAAAGATCTGATACCAGAACACCCAGTGCCCACGTTATTTCGGTATAACAACTGGACAATTGCAGAAAAACAATGCACAACAAACCGATGGCAGAAACGTGCGAGACGGCCGAGGATCGAGTGACCTACCCAGCAACAGAGAAAGGCCAGTTGCCAAGTAGAGAGTGGGGGTGCGATCACTGCGTTGCAGTGGTAGCTCACAGTACTAGCTAATTTGGACCAAAACTATACAAGTAGCAAAGCACAGGCAAAGCACAATAATGCAGTACAGCACAAGTGAAGCAAGGAGCACAATTATGTCTTGTCTCAATGAGAGTCTCTGGTCATCTGCCCAGATCCCAGGCAGGACCACACCCTGTCACTGGTCAGGCTTGTGATGTCACCACTGGGTCAGTCCATTTTCTGCCAGATCTACACATGTACAATGATAGCAGGCCTCAGGCCAACTTTCCTTAGCACTGACTGGGCACCAAACACACAACACATGCCAAGGAAAGTTTTTGACTCCATCGTGTCCTGATCAGGAGAGGGTAAATGGCAGACAAAATGGCTACTGTGACAGTTGTCCTTGATGCACAGGCTTGGGACAGGTATACACATTGTGTCTGCTTTGATACTGTCTGTCCTAAAGTATGCATGTTTGTGTGTGGGTTTTGTTCGCAAAGAACGATGACAAAGCTATCAAGTTTTAGGTCTTAAGTGTGAGAAAACTGGTAAGCTGTGTGTCCTTCCTGGTGCACAAAGAAAATTGACTATAGTTGCTGTGCTGAGAGAGTGAGAGAACTGAAAACTTTATGGTGTCCAAACACTTTTACCTGTTCGATGAAATAGAGTAGTTCACCTTGTACTTTTCTGTGATTGAGGTGTTCAAACATTATTGCTAGTGATAAAGATGTAACTGATTCCTTCCACCAAATAGAAAAACTGAAAACGTACAAATGAAAGGGCGCTTGGATGCCTTCTAGGGTATAGCAAACAATGTGTGGTCCTTACAATAGTCCTACATATTCTCTGCTGAATGAATGTGTGGGCACAACATTGTCCAAATGGACACATCAGTAACATGTACTTAAAAACAAATCCTCTCACAGAAGTGACCGAAGGGGACATTTTATCGCATGGCATAGATTGATAGGTAACAGCGCTGTGCACCACTGTTAAAAGGTAGAATCAGGTCATGCTGTGATTGTCTGCAAGTGGATTGATCAGATGGAGGGGGTAAGCCAACTATACTTATTTATGTGGAATTACTGTAGATTTATAACATATCAAAACAAAACATGACACCCAGTTAGGATTCTTGTTTTCCATGTCAGGAGAAAAGCAGGCTGCAGCTGAGATAGTCAAAGGTTTGTAAAGTGAGACCAGCTTATGGCATGGAAATGAAACAAGGATAAAAGTGACATATACATAGGATTACTATGAAGGTGTTTGATTTGGTGGGTACTCCATTGTCATGTTGCTTTTTTTTCTTCCCTTTTCTTTTTGCAAGCATTTAATTTTGTGGTTTTTCCAGTTCATGCAGGGAGTTTTTCATGTGGTACATAATTTTCCATTGCTTACATGCTCATTAAATAATTATCTTGCAAAATTGACCATCTTTCTAGTAGAGCAGTCTGGTCAGGTACCTTGTCCATGTGTATGCATTCTCTTGTAGTTTTTCTTTTTCTTTTCTTCTTTTTTTTTAGTGTATGCAGGGTCCTGGAATCATTATATGACACATGAATTAGTGTGGGTGAAAGTTTGGGGGTGGCGGGAGGGGTTAAAGCACTGATACTTGCAGATGTGTTCAGGTATTGATCAGAATTATGTTTATGCAACTTTCTGTGAAGAAAAAGTTTTATTTCTCATTCAAATAGCAAAAATGTATACTCAGATTTTAAATGTTGGACTCTGGATTTTGTGATTTTTGGACATTGCACTTCATTTTTTGAGTTCTGAGCTCAATCAGTTAGCAGACAGTTTGACAGAGACATAGATGTGATCATTGTAAAAGTAAATAGAAAAACAAAACCAAACAAAACACGAGAGACTCATGACTCAGCGCTACAGCTACTGGTTTTTGGCCAGAGTGTAGATTATCAGGTCCATTAAAACTGGTAGTTACTTGCTATCTAAATGTTGAAGTGTTTTATTACGTATTTACATACTTGATATATGACAGTGAGTACTCCATGATCACTGCTAACAATGTTATTGACCTGAGAGCTGCCATGTTCAGTGTTTCCGTTAGGAATTTTTTCAGGGGGTCCCAAGATGGAAAATTCAGGGGAGAAAACTAGAGTTTCACAAATTTTACATGTAAATAAACAAGACCTATAACCCTTTAGAATTTTCTCAGAGGGTATTTCAGCTTTTGAAAGGGTAATAGACCCCCATTTGGGGGTTAACGGAAACACTGATGTTCTTACGGCTGACATGTTTACATGAGGGAAACCTTTGTGGTTTTGTATTTATTTAACATACAGTTTTAATGAAATATGGATGCAGTCACATGTATTGAGAAAGACATCGGCTTTTCTTCCCTCTCCCTCCCCCCCCCCCAAGTTTATATTGCATGCTCATGCCCCTTTGCCCTGAAAAAAAAAGTAATGTTGTTGAGTGACATTTTGTGAGAACTTGCCCTGGGAATGTTACCTGCATAGCTACCTGACATTTAAGTTTTACAAACACACTTTGAATGGAGCGCCAGGTTTGTTGATTCTGGGGAAAAGGAACAAGTGAAATTTTTACAACCTATGTCAAGGGCAAAAGCATTTTTTTTTTTAATTGATTCATTTATTTTTTAATGACCTGGCATTAATACTTATCAAAGCTAGTATGTCGGTACATGTACTTACAACTGTTCAGTTGTTTATTTGGAGTATTTGCAGTTGCTTATGTCTTTGGAGTACTTGTAGTTGCTGAGGTATGTATATTTGGAGTACTTGTTGCCGAGGTCTGCATGTTTAGAGCTACATGTGGTTGCTGAGGTTTGCATATTTGGAATATTCATAGTTGAGTCACTTGTATCTGTATATTTGGAGTCTTCCAGCTGATAACATCTGTACATGTGGAATATTTGCAGTTGCAGTGAAGTGATCTTGTGATTTGTCGTCAATATTGAAGGATGTAAATATATATATGAATTTTGAAGGCTTAGTTCTGTCCCTATATATATATATATATATATATATATATATATATATATATATATACATACATACAGGGACAGGACTAGGCCTTCAAAATGTGTAGGCAAAACAAGAAATTAAACAGTAATCAGTGCAGAATTTGACATAACTCTTATATAATGCATGTTAAAAAATAAAATAAAATTTTTGCCAATTTCTTCAGCCAAGTGAATGATACATTAGCATAATCTTTATATATTTATCTCACATTTGGGTCAATTTTAGTGTTGTAAAGCATGTGTATAAACATCATATAGGCCAGACCACTATGGGTCGTATAATAAAGTCATCAGAAAGTGCTAAAACAGGCCTACTGTTCAGCAGAGTACCTATAACCAGAAGTACCAATATACTATTATGGGTGAAGCTACTTCCCAGGTAATGATGGTGTCCCCTGCTGTCAGCAAGACTGCTGAATGTCTGCTGGAACATTTGGCACCTGGTGCTGCACAACTTATTGAAGTAGGCAAACATGAGATAAACAGATTATAGCATGGTTTGTTGTTGATATGAAAAATATTAACTTGCACTGGGTGCCATATAGCAGAACTGGTTTGCTTCGCCACTCACTCTTTCCACATATATGGCACTTAGTGCTCATTGGTATTCTTTGTATTGACAGCAAACCATACTACAGTGTATATTCTATATACTCAGCCTGCGTCAGATAAGGCGGTTGATCTGGGGCCTTTTATCATGACAGATCTTTCCTATGTGTCTCATTGAAAATAGTTACATCTGAGTGCTTTTGGGTGATTTTGCCGCTTTCCCCTTGAATAAACACGGAGTCATTAGCTTTTCTTAGCACTAAGTGCCCAACCCATTGTAAGAAAAGCTGTTGACTTGGGCACATGATCTTGATAGATCTCATCTACAATTCTCAGTCAAATTGTTTTTCATTACTGTTGAAATTAGTTGAAAACACCGAAGCAGATGGCATTTGATATCAGCCAGTTTTGGCCAGTTTAAGGGGGGAAAGGGTTAAGTGAGAAAAGGTTCTATTTTTCACCTGGAATGAGCCATGTAGATGAGACCCATCAGGATGCTGCTGCAGCTCAACTGTTCTCCCTGGTATGAGAGCATGCAGGTGGTGTAACTTCTGTCAAGGAAAGTTGTTGACCGACAGTAATCCTTATCAGGAAAAGGTTAAATAGAATCTACTACATACATACATCTGTTTCAACTTATGTAAACTAGACAAAACCTGACTTGCCCTGTCACTCTGGTGACACCTTTGAAAATACTCAAAGCAAGTATACCATGCACTGCATGAAAAGAGAGTCTCTCAACCTGACCAGTATAGGAAATGTTTACCGTCAGCCATTTTTACTCCTTGGCCCGTATTTTTGCCTGGGGGGGTATTGCTATCGCCTGCGTCTGTGTCTGAATCCATCTGTCTGTGTGTCCCTTCTTCTTGGGCACATTTTCAGAAGAACCAGATAAGCTGGGATCATGAAACTTATATTTAGTTGATCACCCTTTTTGAAGTGTACGTCAAGTTCCAAGGACAATAACCTTGAACCAATTTTAATGTCACCAAGGTCAATTGTCTATGAATTTCTTGCACGTAATATCAGGAGAACCAGAATTGCTAGGATCATGAAACATTTACAGATAATCACTCTTGTGAGGGTCTTCGTCAAGTGTGAAGGACAGTGACCCTGAGCTAATATGAAAGTCACCAGAGGCAATTTTTCTCTTTAATAAATGTCTTGTACATGAGATCTTAAGAATTTACGGTGAAATTCTTGCACACAATATCAGGAGAACCAGATCCCTTTTGTGGGGGGCCGAGGGGTTTTAAGGCATTAACCTTTATGCTCACCATCAGCCACTTCCTTCTTGGGCCTTAACCCTTTCCTGTATAAAAAGCACCCATGTGATAGATGGATAGATAAACTTTATTTTACGAGGGTAACCTGATAAACAAATTGTTTATCTTCCTCAGGGCCCTCTCATGCGTCAACTGAAGGCAGCTTCAAAGATTCCTCTTTAATTTTGCGTTATTAAAATTATATTGAAGCATGTTAGTAGATTAGACTGGATATCAGAGTGTGCCCTGGGGCAACAAATATTGTGGCAGGCTGGGTGTCCAGTGTCCAGCCCATACTGAGGAATACTACAACTGACTCTGTCTCAGCCTTTACTCAGAAAGAGTTAGTTACAAAGAGTGGGTACATGCTGTAAACATGATGCCATTTACCAGCATGGTACTCTCTGCATTTTGTCACACACAAAAACAAGGAAGTAAGAACAGTTTTAATGAATTTTTAAGAGCACAGGATCATTCATGCCAAGATGTACAAACTTTTTGATTAATTTGACAGTCTTGTTTTTTTTTTTTTGGGGGGGGGGGAGGGTCCTGTAACATAAGTAATTGCATACTCCATATTGTTTGAAAATTACAATTATGCCTGCCTTGCTTCCCTATTCATTGTGGGTGCAATGAAGTCATCAATGCTACCTATGTACCACAGGTCATGATTCACTACCCATCACAATTCTTTTAACCCACTCTTGTCCTGAGGGCAGTTTCTTTTGAGACTTTGTTCCCTGTTTTCACCCATTTATACATACCCTGCTGGTTGTTGCACAATTTTATTTGTCTCCAGGACAATTTCTTCATGTTTACTTGCCCAGGTTGAATTTGACTTGTCCAAGAACCCCTAAAGTAGACCAAGCTCTGCATTTTCACAAGTGGAGCAAACATGAAGATTGGTCTGTTTAGGCGGCAAGTAAGCTACAAGACATGAAAATAATGTAGTGCAATCAACCCACAGCAAGGAGAGCTGTTGGCTCAGTCTTGCTCTAACCAGGAAAGGGTTACATTTGATAGGGAAGATTTGAGTATGAAAGGGTAGAGACAATATGACCGTGTCTGTCACTACCCTTGCATATGCCACAACCTTTAAACAACTGAGCCAACACCATGAAACTTGAACTGTGGAAGCATCTCATGGAAAGCTTGGATGAGTTTGACATTCAGCAACCTTGACATGTTTTCAAGGTCACCAGGGGTCAGGACATTGGTGGCGGAGGGTCTTAGGGCATTCGCCCATTATATTTAAGTTTACCTCTGTACTTAAACAAAGACAAAAGAAGTCTAGACACACTGTGTAAACATGTGTATAGCAGTATGATTTATAAACGGTGGGAGGGACCAAGTATTTAAAGGTAATTGTCAAGAAAAATAGTTTCTTTACCAATATCAACAAAGCAAGAAAGTTATCAGCTTAGAGTCTCCAGTATATATTGTCCACCTGTCAGCAAACGCTCCGCATAGGTTAATCTTATGTTTATTTATAACTGTACCTAACAGCTGTAAACAATAACACATCAGCTGTAACAGTTAGCTTTTCATTAAGGCTTTTGTTTTCTGGTTGCCTAGCAACCAAACGGGGGGGGGGGGGATCAGCTCAGTATGACAAGGGACAGCTTGATTGGGCTGATACATGTACTAAATGGTCTGCACAAATGATGCATGAAAATGGATGCTCTGCCCGTGGAAAATTCATGAAGGTAAAGGCAGGAAAAATATTTCTTAAAAAATAATTCATTTTTTTTTTCAATGTACAACATACAAGGGTGGAGTGAAAACAGTTTTTATTGTAGATCTTTGCCAACTGGGATAACAGCAATGGATTAAAGTACCAGGTGATTCAAGTTGCATGGAGTGAGTCTGAGACCTAAAAAGACCTAAAACAAGCTACATCATCATCAGACTGTAGTGGAAGAGGACTTGACTAGGGACCCCACCACGTGTATGAGGAATTTTTGTGCACCCATAAAACAAACATTGGCCACTTTTTCTACCAAGATTACTGCTTGGGTGTCTATTGTGATATATATCCAAGCTGCACTATACATATGTTTTGGGCTGGATCTGAGGATCATATGTGCCCTGTGTTGGATTAATACAACATATATCCTCCCATGCTGAAGTTCTCAGAGTTCACTGGATGGTTAATTTAGGCCTAACTGTGATGCCGCTGCTGCTGGGAAGAAGGGAACTGAAGCCATTTGAGTATTATCGGGAGGCTAATTATTTAGTCAGATGACCCTTACTGGTCGTTTTGTGGTTAGCTGGCTAGCAGAGCGAGGGACCTTGGCTGATAATACAGGCATTCCATGTCGCTGGCATTCAGTCTGGTCTGTCGGCATTTTGCAACATTCATGGAGTACTAAGTGATGCAAAGATAACAGAAGTTGCAGGGATTTCAAGTTTTTGTTGTCTGGAAGTGGCATAGGTAAGCAATCTGTAGGCACTGGGATGGTACCAAGGTCATTACCCATCCCTCGGGTTGGGACTGCACAATGCAGGGCAGGCCCTACATCAGTGGCCATGGCCTGCCACATCCTGGTTCATGCCGTGTCCAGTTGCAGCATGATGTGACGGTCAGTGCATCTAATATCCTGCAGTTGTTGAACTTACATAAGCTGCAGTAACTTTGCAGAAATGTGAGTACCTATATTGTGTTGTATTTCCTGCGTATTCTTGAGTCTTCATGCAGCAGTCATGATTTTGAGAGTGAATTAAGCAGTGAATTGAAAGCAGGGAAGTGTTGAAAGCAAAACAACGTGATAAGGTTCTGTTCAAATCAGGTTTTGTATGAAGACTGAAATGCTATGAAGGACAGTTCTATGGGGTCACACGTGACATGTGCTCAGGAAAACATGCCTGGCTGAATGCCCAGTGAGTGGTGAGTTCTCATCATGGATAAAAATTGGATAAAAATTAAAATAACATAGACTTTTTGTAGAAAAGAGGAAAAATGAAAAACACATGCATGGTATATTTAGATAATCTGTAATGTGCAAGGGTTTTTATGTGTTTTTGCATAACATTTGGTGTCACTTGGATCTAATAACTTTAGTGGATCACTAGTAGTTTGGGAAACACAGTCATATATACATATATGTATATATATATAACTTTATTTCACGAGGGTGACTCGTTTAGTGAATTCTCACTAATCTCCCCCAAGGCCCTCAAATATACAGCAAGATGTTTCAATACAATGTATATACATTTATCCTTTGTTGCAAAATAGAATGAGAATTTTTAAAAATCATAAATAAAACCAGAAAGCTGTAACATGTAGGAGTGTCTATTGGTTACCTCCAAACCCAAGCTTATATTCAACTGAATTATCATCATAATGATTACTGTTTAAAATATACTGTGAAAAGACTTATCATTCAAGTATCATGTATCCTCATGCCCCCAGGTCCATGACTTGCACTGAAAGAGTAGGCAAAATCAAAGGTGGAGCTGTTTTCAAGATTAAGGAATTAAGGGCTCATGTGGCCTACTTTCCTATTTCATTATAAATATATGTATTGGCTTTAAACGTAAGGAAAACACAACAAGTGTACTGGCTGCACAGCAGTGTATGTTTCCTACAAAATGTTTCATAAGTAGGTGTTAATTACTTGAGTAAACTCTGGATCCCAGGTAGCAAATAGGAATCAGAATATTGGGCAAAGAACTGGAAAGTACAGGCAATATTTACTCACTGGTCACCGCATAGCTGTGAATGGGGTTGATGTTTCTGCTGGTGAGTTTTGACCGTAACATCTTCATTATGTATGTATGTTACACTTGAGAGGTTCTGCAGATTAAAAATTTTAGAGTATGTGTAGATAGTTGCTGTCTTGTTCAAGTCATAATGCTGTGATTTTATGCAATTTTATTTTACAAAATTCCTGTTGTGTAGAGCTCAGAATATTTTAAAGTGCAAATCACCCTGAATTTTAGGAGGTGAAAAGGGCGTCGACATAGAGCAAGTCCTGTAATGGCCCATAGTACCAGAGTGAAACAGTCCGTATTTTTAAGGAAATCCGCCAAGAATTTATCCACACTAAAACAACACAGAAGAGGAATTTTCAGTCATGTTACATTGCACAGGATGCAAAGTTGTGAATTGTCTGTTCAACATAAGTGGACACCAGTGGAATAGCAGTCAATGGGTTGGTTTCCTTGTAAATAAAACTGGTTTTGTAAAGTAAGCAGCAGTTCAATTTAATTTTGCTGTGTTTTATTTTTCCTGATCAGGATGTTTTGTTGATACTACAAAATCATAAAGTAAAAATGCAGTGAAAATGTATTACGACCCAGGTTTTGAGGGAATTGTTTCCAAAATTGTAAACTTCATTTTTTTAAACAAAATTTGTGAAATTTTAAACAGGGAAAATTAATACACACAAAAATAGATTTGTTGACTGTGTAGATGTTGATACAAGGTTAGGTACAAATACTTGACCACATGCAGACCTCCAGAGGAGGATAATTTTAGCAGTTAGTAGTCTAATTACATCAGCCAGAAGAAACTGGCATCAGATTGCATCATTGGAGCCTGCCTGGGATAAAACAAACAACTCAAGGGCTGTGTGTGATGCCAGATAGGTATGCCCACAAAGATTGACCACTCATGTTTGCCCCACCCCCATCCTCCAACCCTCGAGAGAGCTGAGGGGGTGAGGGAGGGAGTGAAAAAAAAAAGCAGAAAAGGCTGACAAGATTGCTCAATGTTTGAATGTGGATGATGCATATGTACATGATGTATATGTGAATTGTGCAAATTAAAAAAAAAAAAAAAAGAAATAAATTTGTCTTGCATTTTTGGGAGCAGAAGAGTTTAAATTGAGGGTGTTCATGGTCTACAATTGAGTCAAATATCAAGTGTTGAAGGACCACTTGTAATTGAATGGAGTTGAATATTAGCTATTGAAAAGTATTAGAACTTTGACAATCTGCCTATCCTTTGTGGTTAGAAAGGAAAATTTCAGTACTTCTTGCTTCTCATTTTTTCAGTAAACTTAGCAGAAGTATAGACACGGACTATCTACATGTGTACTTTTATTTTCAAATCTATCACATATACTGCGAAGGAAAAATTTGTCATCCACCATGTGCATAAAATCATACCCACATTCTTACGTCCATATCATGGTGAACTCAACACAATTTGATTCCAAGAAATTCATCACTTTGTAACATTTTGAAAGAAGAATGTCACAGTGTTAGTATGTAACTTGTAATTGCACAGTTATGCAGATTGGTATGGCTCATTTGTAGCATGTCGATGCTCATTTAAAGGATTTTGCATGTTTTGGTCACTATGTAGTATGACTGAATTGGAATGCATGAAACATATTGGGCAGCAGTGGGCAGGTAGCATTGTACCTTGGCAGCCATTCATCCTAGATATCACCATGTCACTTTTTGCTCACACTAATGATTTTTTTTTTTTTTTTTTTTGATTTTATAAAAAAAATTTCAAGTTCATAAATTATTCAAGGTACAAGTATTTATCAGTGATGTATAAACCATAGACGAGTATATATCGAATTGGCGAGATTCTCTGACAGGGTATAAACATTCTAGCAACACAGCCACTGTGTATAACTTGTATGGAGCGATAAAACATGGATAGGCCTATTAACTCCTTGCCAGCTGGAACGGGCCACCATCTATGGATACATAGATCAGCTATAAGTCTGTTAACCCATTGCCTGGAGAAACACTACCACCATTGTATGGAGAGATAAAACAGCTATACATTGGTTAACTCCTTGCCTGGAAAAACAGTGCCACCATTGTATGGAGAGATAAGGCAGCTGTAGGCGATTAACTCCTTGTCTTGAGAAAGGTTGCCACCATGTAGGGAGAGATAAAGCAGCAGATGAGTCGGTTAACCCCTTGCTGCTTGCTATTCTGCCTCAAATCATCTGGAAGAAGCAGGGTTTGGTAGATGGGAAATATACCTGGCACTTCAGCTATAGGTCATCAACAAAAGTTGTTCTAGCTTCTAACCAGATCAGTGAAGACAATGCTCTGCAAGTAGCAGGTTGAAAGAAAGGTGTGATGAGAGGCCAGTCATAGAATGTTTGTGGAACACATAAACTTCAGCAGCAAGTGACTGGTAAAACTGAGTGGTACTCCCATGAAGGAAAGAAAAAAAGATAAGAAAGAGCTTGGTAAATGGTGTCATTAAAACAAATTGAGGTAAATAGTGACAGTATGATGATCAAGTGGTTCATTTAACCTCCATTATGTGACCTGCTGCTGTATAATTTTATGGCAAGATGGCAGCCACATTATAATACTCAACTGGAAGGAAACTTGTCCTTTTTTTTTTTCGTTCCCCCATCACATGAACACACTGTTGACAGCATGCATACCAGCGATATCGTAGTGTAGCAGTAGTTTACAATGGAGAGCTTCCAAGACAGACTAAGTACTACTGTACAGTCGGCTGAGTGGGCATATTTGCCATGCCTAGTTTCACCCATCAGGTGCACCAATTACTTTACCTTAATTGGTCCTTATGTCCATGTGTACCAACTGCTGTCCACAGTGATCCAATTAATGCAGTAAATACATTAGTCAGCGGACTTCATGTGTGCAACTGTTACACAGGTGTAGGATTTTTTTAACTGTGAGACAAACCAAACTTTACAGAATTTCCAATCTGTATCTTGGTAGTGGATATTGGAAATACTCTGATTAACTGCTATAAGCTTGGTGTGGGTGTGGATGTGGGGTTGGCGATGGGTGTGTGTATATATTTTTTGTTTGTGATTATAATTTCTAACAATCAGCAGTCTTAATCTGTGCAATTGTTACACAGGTGTAGGAAAAACAGGTGATTTTGTTGCTGTGAGACAAACCAAACTTAACAGAATTTCCAGTCTGTATCTTTGCAGTGGAAATTAGAAATTCTCTGATTTAAAATTGCTATAAGCTTGGTGTGGGGGTGGGAGTGGGGTGAAATGGGATTGGGGATGGGCGGGTGTACATATTTTTTTTTTGTGATTATTATTTCTGTAGTGAAGAGAACCAGTCACCACTTTGTTCAGTCTTTTATATTCATGAAAATTTAAGAATATAGGGTAAAATTTTTAACAATGCACTAGATACACTTATAATGCAACCCTGGTACTAAATTACTACGGCTTCCAGACTGTGCCATCAGCCCTCTTTTCTTTTAAACCATCTCCTCCACAGAGGCCACTTCTTGATACAGTGGAAGTGCGACATTTCATTTTTATTTTCCCCATCAAGAGAAACTACACCTCCTATATGGACATACAATGTACTTCTTACACAGTTGATCTGGCTTCATGATGGGGGGAGCCACTGTGATATACATGAACATATTTGTGGAAGGACATTATCCAGTAATTTCAATTTGAGTGAAATTCACCATTATCAACTGGTATGTGACAAAAGCTTAAAATACATGCCATTCCTGATGTTAAAATAATTTTTGACAGATTTGGTTACTTTGAAGACTTTTCGTACAAAATAAACATGCTCAGATTAGAAACCTGCCAGTGAGTAACATTACATGATTCTGGCACTTAGAAGTTTCTGGTGAAAAAAAAGATAAGGATGTAATACAAAGAAATTGCACAATTTCTTCATCTGTTCCCAGGAAAATCATATCAAGTTGGTGACTATATCAGACAAATGAGTCGAATAGCAAAGGAATTTGACTTTCGGTCCTTTAAAACTTGTGAGTGGTACTGCAACAATTAAGGTTTCTCTTTACAAAGAAATTACTAAGACGCTATAAAACAGGAATGTAATGTAAACAGAAATAACACTGTAAACAAAAAACCTTAGGTCTAGACTCCATGATCTCAAAAGAAACCCAAGATCAGGACTCTTTGATCTCAGAAGCAACCTGAGATCAAGACTCCTTGATGTCAGAAGTAACCTGAGTTCCAAGACTCCTTGATCTTATGGGAAATATTTATGAAGAAAAAACATTTTGAAGGATCTGTTTAGAGTTATATCTATTTGTAGTATTAGGACTCTATGTAACAGTCCATCTACAGAAGATTCCTACTGCATGAATTATGATGTATGTATTTGACCCTTGCTACCTGTGCATAAAAACTCATGTACGCCTGGGGCACATGTATATATATTGCATCACATACTATTATGTGTATGCACATGCGATCAATGTAATTCTAATCAACAAAAATTCTGGGAATGCAGACGTAATACAGAAAAAATACAAAACAAGGATTGTGAAATAAGATCAAATAAAAATGTGCATACACGTCAGCAAAATCAATAAGAAAAACACAGCTAGGAAAAACCGGAGATCATGTGTAGGGCTGTGACACTTTATGCTATATAAAAACAGCAGAATATGAAAGTATATGAGATTGTTGGGCACATTTTTTTAGTAACCAAGAAGTTGTGTAATTACAGCAACATAGACTGTGATTTATAGACGACATGTAAGTGGGGGTTAAGTACATTTGGAGATTATCCAGGAACAACAGTTTGCCAAACAGTCAAAGCGTGGTGGATTCCATGAAGTTCACGGGATGCTGAAATAGCCATGCAGAGGTTAGTCATGTGACCACTAAAGGTCAAAAATGTGACCTATGGTTTTGTTGCGGCAGAATCGGTCTGCAGCAAACCTAGATGTGACAGGACAGGGTGTGTTGTCAACATGGCCTAGATATACATACATGATGTACTTCCAGGATGCAACTTAGATGTAGTAGCTCTTTATGTGAGTATTGATGCAGTTTTGATTGATTTTTTACCCTTCAGTGATTATTTCATTCATTAGTCATATGTTTTGCTTTTTTTCAAAATTACCATAGAGCTGTTATATAAGTAGACAAAACCAGAAGCAGAGGTTAAACATTTCAAGAGGATACAGCCAAAAGAAGGGTACATATGATAATTCGACTTGACGATTGAGTACACACAGAGAAAAAACAGAGCATATGATCTGCACAGAGACTTCTGAATGATCAATTTCATGTACACAAATGTAGATATTACTCCTGTATGTGCCTTGACATCACTCCTTGAATCTGTAATGTCCTTGCGTTTTGGAACAAGTCACAGTTCAGCTCGTGTGTCAAAGAATTGTATAATGTTTGGCATCAGTTTTGCCACACATAAGACCAGCGTCTATTGTCTTGAGTCTCAAATGTTGGCTATGGCAAGAGGGAAAAACTGAAACCTAGTCAAAGATATACTTGAAGATCATGTGGATGTGATTTCATAGACATATTTAAGCTTTTCTCAAGATTTCTCTTTCCATTGCCATTTATTATAAGTTGGTAATTTTATGCAAGTAATTTTTCAAATAAAGTTTGAAAATTGAGTTTATTATGGCATCACCTGTCTCAACTTGCAGGTGCCATAGTATGATGAGAGAAGAACCAGTCTTACACAGTTTTGAAGTAAAGTGTTGTGAAGATACTGAAGGCACTGAGTATATTCTTTGGGACATTGTACTGGTTTAGTTATTTTGTATCAGTTGAAGGCGTAGAACATTAATTCTGATTAATAAATATGTAATCCTGGTTATTGTATCATTATAAATAGTTACTTAATGTCAAAGACAGAGACCTAGATGGAATTAGGGTGTACCTCCTATCTGATGTATTTTCATTTCCACTGTGCATTAATTTGTTATGATTTACAAAATTACATTTTCCTGGTAAATTAACTGCTTTTCAGGATTGATTACAATTGTTTCCATGATCTTTTCAAGGATGCATTGCATGCCCAAATATGTGTGAAGAAAGGTAGACCATGTATGTGGGATTCTTTGATGTAATTAGTTTTTAATTCAAATAACAGAGACTGGAAGCCTCCCAATGAATTCTGAGATCGCGCAGTATTCTAGTGATGAAAATAATAATGTTACAATGTCCAATATACTGCAAGTAAGATGAACAGGACTCTAAACTTGTGATCTGTTCTGTACCATCCCTCCACACTGTCTTGGGTGTTAAAAAGGCAGAATCCTTCAGAATGACGATTAACAATCTGAGAGCATAAAGTCACAATGGTGGTCTAAAGTGCATGCTATTTTTACACCATAGGTAATGGGTTAAGTGCAAGAAATTAACCTTTTCCCTTAAACTGGCCACAACCAGCTGGTGGTTAAACATCTTCTGCTTCAGTGTTTTGACAGTTTTAGACAAGACCTATTAAGATCACATGCCCCAGGTCAACAGCTTTCATTGGCAAAGGTGCCTAACCCTTGGCAAGGGAAGCTGTTGACTCAGGGTTATTTCATGGGGGAAAGGGTTAAATGTCAGGGGATAATAAAAAGTGGCTGTGACAGTTCAGGTTGATCATGATTGCAAAATACATTGCACTGGATATTATGTGCATTGAGAGCTGATTTAAACAGCTGATGACTGATGTCCTTTTACCACTTATCATTTTTATGGCCCTATAACTTTATGTCTGCAATTGAGTGTTATGGACATGCAGTGAAGGTTGTCAGTTAACATGGGTGTCAAAAGCCAAATGTTTTGAGTTGGGAAATCCATGTAAAAAGTGTGTGAAAACAAAGACAAGGGTCATTTTGCTTCAAAATTGCTTCATTTTTTCAAATTTTGAAGTGTTCAAATTGGGTGACTCCCTCCAAAATTTGTTGAGTTGACAGGTATGAGTTAGGTATATGGACACGTTCAAATCTATTTTGTATGATCAGCTTATTTGAAGTCTCAGCTTGCCTGTACAGGCTTCTTGGTACATGTACTGTGTTATCAATGCAGCTCAGTTGATTGAAGTGTCCATAGATGTGCACAAGGAGTCTCAAGAGATTCCTCATGATGAACTGCAGACTGCAGATCGACAGAGACCTTACACAAAACACACAACAGTTGCTTGTGTGTAGCCTTCATGGCTGAATATTTTGTGGATTCAGGTAATTTATCTCAGTGCATACCTAGAGCATAGGTCAGTGATTTTACTTGACATTGAAAATTGTACTTCAGCTGCCACAAGTGCAACTAGAGCATGACTGATTAAAAGAAAAAAACCTTGTGGACCTTCTATTATATGTGCTGGTTATGAAACAAAAGCTGTCTTTATGAGGAATTTGAGTATACAATTCTTATTTGCTGATAATTCAAATAAAATTGACAGGAAATGTTATGACTGATGTGGAAGGGGCTAAGTGGTACAGAGGGGTAAGACAGGTGCCTGCAGCATCCATGATAGGAGATGCTAAATGCAGGCAGCTCTTTCTTGCATTTTTTGTGACTATTCCTGAATGATAAATTGGACACAATTTCTACATTTTATCATAACCTGATTGTGGATTTGCAAGTGGATTTGATGCTCACTCAAATACAGCTTGGTTTGTGTACTGTGATAACTATTGATGCATGTGCTCTGTACTGACAGAAACATTGAGAGGTGTGTGTAGTTGAAAGGGCTGACTTTTGGTTCTAGATATATGTGACAAGTGGAATATTCATTTTGATTGATTGAACATGAATGTTGATTTGTTCAACCTGTGTGGTGAAAAATGTTGAAAGATGAGATGACTGAAAGATTTAAGTTATTGCACCAGAGGAATTCATGATAGGGAAATGTTTAAGTCCATAACATGGTGAATATGAATACAAAATTAAGGATTGTCAGGTAATATGGGACATCATATTAGCTGCAGTGCTACTTTGGTCTGTATCATTAACCCATTTCTGGTCAGAGTACCATGGAGTCAATTGCTTTCCTTGGCGTGGATTGGGCGCAATATGCCCAACCCATGCCAAGGAAAGCTATTGACCTAGGGCAAACCATCATCAGTGGTCTTAAATAGAATCTTGACTGGTGATGGGAAATTTCAGTAAAAATGTAATGGAAGATGACAATTTATATCCAGACGCTTTAGGGCGATTTGAGCGAGCAAGGGTTGAACAAATAAGTAGCAGTATGCCACAGATCCCTGTGTCAAACATGACAATTTTTTCTGGCAAAACTAGCAACTTCAATAAAATTTGCTGATTACAAAGTGATAGTCATGCTCTCCAAACAAACTTGGGGGCTTGATATAAGAAGGATTCATCATATTTTTGGGATGAATATTCTTTATTCCCACAAATCTTAGTAAGACCCTTGGATTCCTATCAATACATATACGCCTGTATCATCGCAGCTTATTTTCCTCATTTCCTAGCAACAGGGTTGACTGTTTTGAGGGGGAAGTGATGTTCGTGCCCTGTACTGACATAGGATAGCTACTTTAAGATTGTAATCCTTGCAGCTGAGATGAGAATATTTGTATTTTAATGGCACATGCATCAATATCCGTGCTGCATGTTCTTTTCAGTGAGTCTTCAGCGCTGAGTGCCAATGAAATCAATCCTGTCAGCAAAAAGTAGTGCTGTGTTTTCAAGTCTATGCAGGTTTGCAGACAGATCATACCAGGCCCTTGAAATACATGTACTCGGAATATGTATGGGTGGCAGGTATGCTGGTGTAAATTCATGAGTCAGTATATACTAGTATATGTATGGTAGCTGCTTGGAAGTCAGTGTAGTCTGTATGATTTGTACTTTGCCTCGTGTCATTTTGTTTTACTCAAACAGCCATAGGTATACTTCGTAGACTCCTGAGGATGCAAGTACATGTACATGTATAAGGCATTCCTTGTGTTTGTGGCCCACTGACAGGCTTTTTAACTCTGCTGTTAGAAGCACTCAGAAGTGCCCAGATGTCAAGTGTTGTCTGGCTGTTGCGGCGTCTTGACTTAAATATCTGATCAATGGAACACATCATCGTATAAGAATAGGAGAGGTCATAATTACCAATTATCTGCGTATTCAGCTGAATATACAATGCGATAGATACACAGAATCCCCTTCAGAGATGTGTATTCCCATTTGATTGCATATTAAATTAACCTCAAATTAAAAACTACTTTTAAAGTTGCAAGAATTAAGTTTATATGAACATTTCAGCTGTGTACATAATTTTACTGCACAAATGTTGCTGTTTCTGCAATGAGTGGTTTTAAAGTTATTAAGCTGTAAATTACAATGAAAAGTAATGGGAATACACAACTCGAGCCCTGAATGACTGAAATGCCATGAACAGGAGAGCAGCAGAAGCTTCTGTTCTTGCATTCCCCTATTGTCCACTGAACCTTCCAGCACATCATGCCCCAGGTCAACAGCTTCACTTACTGTGGGTTGAGTGCTTAGTACCCAACCCGTGCCATGGAAAGCTGTTGACTCAGTCTATTTGTGGCACGAAGGACTGGGTAGCATACAACTGTCAAGGACAGCTGGTTACATGAAGATACATGGAGGGGCTCAATCATGATGCATGGGGTAGAATTTATGGGCACTGGTGACTACCTCCCTGAGTCTGCTTTGGGCACAGTGCTCCAGAAGTATGCTGAGGAAAGCTGTTGACTCTGTGCACATTCCAGCACTGACACAGTTTAAAACATTATTGAGGTGTCATACCTGTGAATTCTTTGCTATCTGCCACTTTTCTGTTGTATACTTTTGGGTGTTTGTACAAAAATATGGCCTATCTTCAACATATGAATTCAGTGATTTTTCTTTAGTCTTGATAAGGGTCCTCCCTCTTGATAAGGGTCCTCCCCATGGAGGAACTCTTTATGTTTTAGGGTTGTCTGTCCGTCTGGATGTCTGTCCAGATGTGCACATTCTCGTTATCGTGATATCTACAGAATGCCCCCATGTATTTTGCTCAAATTTGGCAATACGCTTATCTTACGTGGCAGTATGAACTGATTAGATTTTGGTGTCACCATGACCTTATTTGAGCAAATGGTGGACCCTTCAGTCAACGCTTTGTGTTAAAGGTATGTCTAGTTTAAATATGAAATCTTGCCCGTGACAGCAATAGATGTCTTTATTTCTTGTCAGAGGATGTTGACAGGTATGAGGTATACAAGTTTTGCTCTGTGGTGTCTTAGTTGTCATAGTTTCTCTCTCAATTTTAGAAACACACCGTTGAAAGCCTTTTCAGTTCATTTCTAAAAAAAAAAAAAGAAGGAAACTAGAAAAAAGGCTATGATTTTGTGGTTAACTCGTGCAGATTATGGCTTGCACTCAGACAGTTTGCAACACAGAGCAGTCGTTAAACATTCCAAAATACATGACCTCAGATACCCAGGATCTCCGTCTTATGTTGACCCTTTCCCTGGCAAAACAGCCAAAAACTTCTGGATATCAAAGCATTTTGTTTGTTTCCTTGTTTTTACCAGTAGTTCATTTTCTCATTAAAATATGTTTTGAACAAGAATTACAGCTAAGAGCAACCAGGACAGCATTGTCCAATCAGTAACTTTTTAGTTGGGACTCGGCACTGCTCATGCATTGGAAAGTCATTCACACGGTCATTTAGGGAAGAAAGGGTTAAAATAAATCTCTACCAGATTTGCTAAGTAATTGTAGCGATGCCCTCTGGTGGCACTTTAGCCACAGCTTGCCTGTTGGTTGTTTTTATCATCATTGATGGGAGGAAAGTTAATATACATGTACTATCTGATCAAACCAGTGCCTGTCAATCAGCAATCTCATTAGTCTGGTATATGGAGAAAAAAGTTCGGGTTCACTTCAACGAAGGGCTTGTTTGCAAGTTTTCCTTGGAAAACACAAATTTTCATAATGAGATACGTTGACAGAACTCATTTTTCATGTTATTACAGGATTGTATATTGCCCTTGTTTTTCAAATTATTTTGACTTTTAGCATGAGGACCAACACGTACAAGGCAAACTGAAGTGGGATGGTTTGTAGTCCACAAACCATCTCACTTCAATTTGTCTTGTAAGTGTTGAAATTGTGGTGCAGTCAAGCATACATGTGCCTCCAAGGGATCGAGTTGTTGATCTGATGACAATGCTCATGTGTGTGTGCATGAGTTCAGTAGACCTTCCTTTGAGAGACTATCCCCACACCATCCAAGAAGTGGTCACATAAAGCAGGTGGTCTCCCAGAGGAAGTCCAACTCTTGCATCGCCTGTCACCCAACTGACCACTACTTTGCATTCCCGTGTATAATTTTGATTCAAACATGATCATATGCTATAACCGTATTAGACTCCATTCCATCTTGCAGTCAAGTGTTCTCTCATGTATTGGTGTTACATGTATGAACATATTTTGAATTTGTAAACTGCCCAGTTACTCCAAGCAAGGAGTCCAGGTAGGGAGCCTATCTGGACTCCTTGCTCAAAGATTTTATTTTTGTAAAACATAATAAAACGACGGGAACTATCTGTCCCCTTTGATGCACTAATCAGGAAATTAGTACCTTGACCATATTTCAGTCTCTGGCCCGTACTGTACTGCGGGTAGTTTCCATGGCAACCAAGAATGACCAATCAGTGATTGAGTCCATTTTGCAAAGCAAAACACAACCCATGTAGTGACAGGGCAGATATATTATGAAGAATTTGTGGAACTTGGTCAGTGCAGCAGGCAAACAAAAAGGAGGCAAACCAACCATACATGAACAGTTTGTGAAACAGCCTCAACAAAAAACAAAACCTCTTTCTCTGAAAACTAAAAATAGTTGTAAAAAGTATCACTATATGGGGGGGGGGGGGGGGGTAAGGCAGGTCCCTGGTACAAATAATTGTTGGTACGAAGTACAGAAATTAAAAGGGAATCCTGTACATACACAAATACAGCAAATAAAAATGCCCAATACACTAGTATAGAACCCTTACCCCCTCCCCCATATAGCTATATTGTGATGAAATGTTTGTACATTTATGCCCAATATTTCAGGTTTTGGGGCTGATTTGTGTCAAAATTGTTAGGACTTTGATAGCAAATATTGATGGCAGTTTTAATTTCAAAAATGAAAAAATAGCAAATTTTGTTGTTTTAATGTCTAATTATTGCCAGCCTGTGAAAATTTAAGGGTGCACAACCTATAAATTTGGAAAAGTTTAAAAATAGTTAGATGAAGACTATTATATAGGTGTGTTAGTACAGTTACATAATGTGAGGGCTGCTGCTGTATGCCTGTAATTATCCTTTTAGCATCCTCTATTCACCGACAGCCTTGTGCTAAATAAGCTCTCTATATCAATGCTTACTGTCAATTTTATCTTTATTGGCTGGAGTTCTGTCTGAAATTTCTCCAAACCTAAATGTAACAGCCCAGATCTAATGACATGGACAAATTTTGTTATGAGATGGTGTTATTGTGGGAGAGAGGTTGCAGCATGATGTTGTTCTGGGGTCTCTTACCTGGTGCATGTTACACCAGCAAGTATGGAGACTGTTGAATGATCAGACTCTACCACTCCCTTCTAATAGTACAGGTAACTACAGTGGAAGCTGGGCCAGAAGAGCACACATTATAAATATGTGAAAAAAGGTCCTCTATTACACTGTGGCAGATGATTTCAAAGGACAGGTAAAAGTAACAGTGCCCCCCCCCCCCCCATAAGGCCACCTAAGTGCAGGAGAAGTGTGGCCTCATAAGAGAGGAGGTCTGTCTTGAGGGGGGGAATAAAGTGAAAATAAGACTTGCTGTCTAAAAAAGTGGACTTTGTAGCAGGGGTGGCCTCCAGCAAGAAAGGACTTATAAAGAGGGAGACCACCAAAAATTGGTACACAGTAACAAGGACTGGAAGTGGTTTTGTATGGCCCAAAGTGGAGGTAGACTAATGAGCAGGTTTGACTGTACCTGCAAGGCTCGATATCAGTCTGTCACACTGAACAACATGATTCAGGAGACTGTTTATTAAAACTGAACTTGAAAGAACACCCAATTAATGTCTGGGATTTCTCAACAGATGGACTTTAGAAGATGTTTAAGAACACTGAAAATTTAGAAGTGACGTCAATGTGGTAAACCTTCACAGGTGGTCTTTCACAGCAAGTCTCTTCAGGCATCTGACATTGTATAGGAACTGATGATTTCTGTTCCCATGATAAAGGTCCAAGAATAAGAGATGGGACTGAAACATAATTACAGGTCCAGATTTCAACCTGCTTCTGCTCAAAACACCATTGTTGACAGTGTCAAAAAAGGGGCAGTGCTTTTCAGCAAACTTGTTGACAGGAAATGTTGTTAAGGTTTGTGAAAGAGAGGTGTCAAAGATTATAAAAACTGTGGCATCTTTCACAGGCTGAAGTTAAAGAAGGATATTGAGGTAGTATGAAATTCTTTATTCTATGGTTAAGGGCATTTTGGTGCAATAATAGGGCATTTCATATTCCGTATAGGTACAGATTTTCGATATATTGAAATGTGGGCATTAATACGATATCAATGAATGATTATCATATTTCTGCACTGATAAGCTGCTCTGTGCACACTTGAAAGTGTCTCGATCTGCCGCTAGAGGGCATCAGTAGCAGATTTACAAGACACAAAGCTAAGATGTCGTCTGCCATGTCTACTTTTAATGATTCTACTGCTACGCAAATTTTGGAAAAATTAACGTTAGGGGAGTATGAACTGAACTGACGTCAATCTCTTTTACCGCTACCTAACGCAACAGAAACACGCAGCATGACCAATGCGTATATTGGATCTGAAGGAGGTAAATGAGTTTATGGCTGAATTTATTGTGTAGAAGAACCATAGGATAAAAAAAATCATCATATCATGGTTTTCTTTGTTTATTGATATACCAACTCATACTATATTTTGCGTTACTGCACTTGTTCGCTATCCCACACTCGTGCAGTTACAAGATATTGTACTCGTTGGTAAAATCAATAAAGAAAGCAAACCATATGATAATATATATATGTATGTGGGTTTGAAGAAATGAAGTGAGTTTATAGATACAGTCATGTAGTACCAGTGGCTGTTGTGGAACATGGTTCATGGGAAATCCACTGTGTGCAAGTGAGTGGGTTACACTGTGCATTGATATCCCCATATAGATAAAGGCCAAACCTTCTTTTCAAGGCACATACATGGATCTGCTGATTGTCCCAAGTATCTTCAAAAAGCGGATAATTGGTATAAGATTATGTAAAAGTTCAGTGTGGATGAACTTGAAGAATGAGTCATCAAAATGGTGATCCATACAGGGCAGTGTATGCAGGCTTGAGAGCTTAGTGTATTTCACACTATGGAGGTAGGGGCCTTGGTCAGTGGTTTATGCTCTGGCTAGCAAGTCATGCTGCAGCTGCCCTTATAGTAGCTTGAGCATGGCTTTCAAGACCATGCAAAAAACATGGTCAGTTCACAGGGCATATTGCTTTTTGGATGAAAGTTATTTTTATGAAGAAATCCAATATTTATGTAAATGAGATGTGTATATTGTAGTGTACTTCAACAGATTTTATTTTGTGCTTGCAGCTGAAGGGGGAGTATGGGATGCGCATCATTGACCTGGTAGCTGACTCGGTCATGGAGCACAAGCTCGACAGCTACCGGGTCCGCATGTCCGCCACCAAGGCTCTGCTCAATCTGGACGCCGATGCCTCCATCATACAGAATGAGGGCATAGAGATCGAGGACGGTGCAGACGATGAACCCAGGGACCCCAGACTTGGTAAGGCACTCATTCAAACTATAGTGGGACCACCCACTGTTGACTGAATGTCAAATCTTCTGCTCAAAATTTTCTTCAGCAGTACATTCAATGCCAACGTAGTTTTTTAAAAAAAGTCTATGTGCAAGTCAGCTACGTTTTCCTTATTTTCTTTAGCCAGGTGAGGTAATAAGATATTTTTTTACAAAATATTTACATGTACCTGCTGTCTGTGCCACACCTGCTACAACTTGTAAATGTGCAGGAAGGAGGACTGGTGCTGGACATTGCTGTGCCATCCGCAGCAGAAACATTTCTAAAGCCTTTGGAGTCTGTACAGCACGCAGTTCTGCTTTTCCAAAATTGTCACAGTAACATGACAGGAAAAATCATCAAGGAAAAGAAATTGTGCTGGAAAATGTCCTCACAAAATATCTCTGGTCTGTTACAGCCAGTGGCCCAAAAAATAGGGAAATAAGGGGAATTCATTATGCATACAATTCAGCATGTCAGCGGGCACTGATAAGGCCAAGCCATCTCTTTGTGTGTCACCTTTCCTCCCTTCAAGTGCAGATTCTGTGTCTGCATACACACGACAGGTATAAATGTACGTGTGTTTGTACATGTACTTGACTGTAGCCTCTATGATACAGAAGCCTTCATAAGCCAAACTTGAGACACACAGCGCAAGCTGCTGAGCACTGCAACCAACTGACAATGATGATTTTCGTTCAGAAAATATCTCATAGAGCATCTTGCTCTTTTTTACCCACCATCTGTCTACATGTCTGCCCATGCAGCCAGCTGATTCATAAATTTGACAGTGGGGGCCAAGAGGAAGAGGCATGCAGACAGCGTGATGCTCCAGCCACGGTGCTTGATCTGCGCTCGCTGACAGCACCTATGGTGCATTATTGCAGCTTGTCGAGCAGTACATAGTCTGTGTCATGTTTTGAGCTCAGGTAAATGAAAAATGCTGGTGGCCTTTCGGTGGGAGTCCATGTCATCCAAGAATAATCTCACTCTTTGGCCTGGTCACAAATATTTAAGCCAAACCTCTGCCAAGGGAAACTTGGAAGTTTGTGGAAGAGTATACACATTTTACTGTTACATATCCGAGCTGATCACAGACAGTAGGCAAACTTCTCTTGTGAATTGGGAATTGTGAATATGTCTCCTTTTTACCCCACAGCCTTATGGCAAAAGGGGTACATACTGTCATTACCTTTACCATCCATCCTTCCATCCATTCTTAGTCTTGACAGATTCATGTCAAGTTTAAATCTACACCAGCTGTTATATATCTTGTGTGAGACTAGGTTTGATTATATGTAGGTGACAATCACATAATTCTCAACATGACAGGTCACTTTTATGACATTGATTTCCATGCAGTAACTACTGAAGCTTAATGAAACTTGACAGATTGTATATCTGGGTGAGACCTAGGTCCAGATTGTTTTTGGGTGACCTTAGCATAATTCTCAAGGTCGCAGAGTCACTTACGTCAAATCAGTTCCCATGTGATAACTGCTGAAGCTGAAGAACGTAACAAAATTTGGGGAAAATTGCTGGGATTATGTATCTGGGTGAGAACTGTTGCGGTTGTATTTTGATTATGTTGACATAATTCTCAAGTTCACAGGGTTTCTTATGTGAAGTTGGTTTCGGTGCACTGATATTATCAGTCAGTCTCCTTCAGAGACAACATGTTCCACTGTTAGTTATTTGATTTGGCTCGCCAAATCAGCAACTTCTGGTTTATTATATTTCAGTTTTCCAATTAGAAATATTGTACTTACACTGATACTGTGAAAACTCATTATAATGACACCATCTGTTCCCTAAAAAAGTGTCAGAAAGCTGAATATGTCAGATAAATGAATCAAAAAACAAAGAAAATGAACTTCTCATGAAAAGCTGTGTCATTATATTGGATATGTCGGGTATCTGAGTGTCGTTATAATGAGGTTTCAGTGTAATAATATATTTGGTGTGTCACAGATCAATGTTAGGAGCAGAAAAATGTCTTATGTTGATCATATTTTCAAGGGAAGTCTGTTGACCTGACTGTGAAGGGTTAACTGATTCAAGATCTGTGCTACTTTGATCAAGACCTTGTGGGCCAGGGATGCTGGTACTTGAATGGAAGCTTGTTTGACAAAGAATCTGAATAGGCTATTCCCATGTTATTGCAGCTAATTTTATGAGAAAAAACATTGCAAGTATGGACTGAGTTAAAGTTGTGTGAGGAAATTAGAATAGTTGATTAGATAAGTCAGGGAATCTTAACTGGCAGACAGCCAGCATCAGCTTTGTAGTCTTCAGTCCCTCGGCTAAGAACATGATATTCTCAATCCCTGGTGTAACCTTGAAGCAGAATACTCCATGGATGTCAACAAATTTTCTCATTCCTGCTGCCACATGGGTGAAAAAGGGTGCCATTAAAATTATGAACTCTTTTTATCTGTTTATTCCCAAAATGTATGAGAGTTTTGTGACATAAATCACCATATTTCAATTTGATATGTGAGACCATGAGATGAAATTTTCCTTGGAATAAATTCGTGTTTTCGGTGCAAATTTTGAAGGAAAATTGGTGCCTGGAGACAACTAGATAGCAGGAAACTTTAATGAGCAAGCATTTAACTCTATTCCATACCATGCTTTGAGGGCTTAATCAATAGTTTTTGTATTGTTTAGCAATTCTATATCTGCCCATACAGCAGCTGCAGCATAACTTGCCAGGCAATGGAAGATCACTGATTGTTGATCAGAGTCAGGCAAGCTGGTACTTAAATGAAAGTTCCCTTTGCAAGGGTTTTAAATATACAATTTACATAATGATTGCAGCTGAATATGCCTTACTTACAAGTTGCATAGTGATGGTCAGTATGGTCATTATAGTAACAGGAAGTAGAACACAGGAACCACATTCATTAGTGGCTCCTGTTATGTGATGATATGGGCTGATAAGCCATTTTAGAAAGCACATTTGGTTTTAAAGTGGATTAGGGAAATTATGAAAATTGGGACAACAGCTTAATGTTGAAATGTTATTTATTTGGTGATTATAAGCTGGAGCTTCCTGAGTCAGTGATCACCCTGGCCAATTCCCCAATGGCAATGAAAAAATTATTTGTGGCAAGTAAAATCGCAGACTGAAGGTTTTCAGTGTTTTGCACTGGATCCTTTAATCTACAATTTACATACTTTGAAATCAATTAATATATCACTGTTTTTTGTTTGTTTGTTTGTTTTTTGGTTTTTGTGTGTGTGTGTGTGTGTGTTTTTTTGTTTTGTTTTTTTTAATTTTTACTCATTTTACTGATGCTTCCAAACTGTCAAAATAACCTGGAGAAAAAGATTTTTAACACGGCATGGATAGGAATTATAACAAAAACAATGAATCTTAAGTTTCACTGAAAGGTCCAAAATGCAAAAGCCACCAAAATTAGAAAATAAGAATCTGTGAACCACAGTATTGCGTGAAACCTGATCTAAAAGGCAAGCAAATCAGTTCCAGTGTGCAAAAAAAAAGAAACAAACAAAAAAACAACAACAACAACAAAAAAAACAATTTGTATCAAACTCAGTGGGAAAGTCATGGGTGGTTCAACATTTTCATCATTTTCACCTTACTGTTCATGTATATATGCAAACTATTTCCTGTCCCAAGGCCTGCAAGAATATGTCTTAGTAGGGGTGTTGCAGAATTATTGTAGGTATGAAAATCAGTTCACTTCAAATAAAGGGGCATTCATCATATATTAACAGACAATATACAAAAATCAGAGTTAAGTGCTGTTTTGTTTGGAGGTTGTGTTTCATGGAAAAAGTGTTTTGAAATTACTGTGAGTAGTGATTGCAAAATTGGCAAATAATATTCTCATTCAGCCAGAATAATGGCTGGTAATTTTGGGGAACTAAATCGTCCCCAGTGAGTGTTAAATTTTATTGATGTTTGTAGCATTATAAATATCAGATAAGTGACTTGCATAAAATTAGCAAGTTCTTGTGTGCATCGGACATGTCTGAAGCACACTGTAAATTGTGCATATTTGCAAGGCTGGTTTCACAAAAGGCCTCAGTTAAATCCTACATAGGGGAAACAGGGATATGAATTCCCAGACAGAGCAGGCATAATTGATTTTACTGTTATGATTAATAAAAGTATGTCTATCAGCACTGATCACACGCATGATATATCATCAACACACAGTGTTTATATTGGCAATTACTTGCCAGCAGGAGTTGATAAGAGGAAGCTTGCATGTGGAATGCTCAAACTGTCATCAGCAGCAGCTGTCTGCATGGACATGATGTAATACACAGACTATAGAGTACACATACTTACTACTTTATTCACTCATTCCACAGTCATCCTTGTGCACATGTAAATTATTCCAGGAATTTGTACTCCACCCAGACTTCAAACCTGGGAGTTTGTTCAGAAATGCAAACATTTCATGTAAATTGCATGTCAGCTTATAGGCAGTCGGAATACATTACATGCAGTGTTTTATGTTATTAACCAATTCTCCACCAGCAATGATTTCCCAGAATTCCAGATTCAAATTGCGCAATAAAGTTTTCACCCAAGCTCCATAGGCTAAATGTAAATTGGACAAAATACCCAGAAAAACGAGTTGGGTCAAATGGTAAGACACACATCAGAGGCAGTTGGGAATTATAATGGCTATGCATTGCTTTTATATGGCATGATACATCAATATGTATGTAACTATCATATGTACACACATAATTTACATTATGATGTCCATGTATCTTGTGGACGTTCCCTGCCCGCAGCACATTCCTTCCATCAAGAACGATAGGAAGAGCATGGGCTTCCCCTGCAAGAATTTCGTCATAACCCAGATCAGGGGGTGTTCTCTGTTGACAGATTACGTGTGATATCTGGGCGACTAGCTGATGTGTTGATCCAGCCTTAAGCCAACTGTACGCACACACAAAAAAGCGTAACACACAACGTAACAATAATCACTACAGCCAGTTACGTTAAGGTATAAATACCAGTGTTTGTGTCCGTTACAACTCAGTCTCTGAAGAGTCATTTAAGGCGAATAAGGACAAAACCACTCAGACTGAGTGCTTCACCACTCAGTATACCTGGAGCAACATTTTGTATAGAAGCAAGGGGTAATGTTGCTGACAGACGTCAAGTGAATGCCATAAGTGTAACACAAAGCTATATGTGTCAAAAATACCAGTCCAACCATCCAGAAGGACGTGTTGTAAATATGAAGTCAGTGGTTTGTGCATTGCCTGACATGCCTCATTCAAATTTGGACTGCCTTCAAGGTAGTGGAGCAACATTGCCATGCAATGTAGATGCCTGCCACTCAGGGTATCCCTAATAGTGCATGTCACTTGTAGGTGGCACCACAGGTAACTTCTGCCCAGTATTTAACTGTTGCTTACAGGGAGAAACCTGTGGGATAAAATATGAAATAAAACAAAAACAAAGACAGGACTTTACAAAAGCACTTCAAATCTTCAAAATGATTAAGCTAGTGCTCCAGGGAATTATATGGGCAGACACTGACTCTTCCGTGTTGTCTGTGTGTTGTGGACAGTGGTACTGGAGATCAAACCATGTTAGTGTTAAAGACATGAAGGGACATGTTGCTGTAAATTTTCAGCAACCCATCTCCTTCACCATCAACAGGATGACATGGCCTTCTTTGAAACAGAATATTACCGACTTGTATCTTGACACATAAAAATAGTTCTCCACATGAATATGCAACAAACTGCATAGATGTGGATGGAATAAAAAAAAAAAAAAGACTCCTCTTTGTCCCAAGCTGAGGCAAGGAACTTTTGAAAGGAAGACGAGTCAATGACCTTTTTCAAGGCGGAGGAGGTACACAGTATGGCCTAAATACCAGCCAAAAGTGATCTCTGATCATTTGAGTAATGTAACAGTCAAAAGCGTGTTTACCACCTTTCCTACTCTCTGGGTAGGTATACCATGCCAGATGAGAAAGCAATAGCTCAGGATGCGGTTCTGATTAGCTGAAACAAAGTCAGATTCTCTGACCTGGGTCACTGAATTTAGGCAGTCTAACTTTATTTATTACACAATTTACCATGTAAAATTTGGAACCCTGAGGAGTGAGGCAGCAATAACAGATTAACTGTCCATAGAATGGGGGGCAGCCGAGGAGGAGGAAGATCTGTTGATGTATTATCAGGGTCACTATTTTGGGAGAGGAATTCGATTTGGTGTCTGGCTTCCACTGTGAGATGTCAGGGAAGTAGATAGAGCTGTGGCAGGGGCCACAGGTAACACTGTTGTGGACAGGTAACTACTGTTTGTCATCAGCGACAGACTTGCCTGACCTTTGTGAGGTCATCCTACACCCCGAAGAAAACATTAAACATTAATCAAAATGCCTGGCAAGACTCTTAAACTGAGCAGTGTTAAAGGGACCAGGGAGAAATGTATGTGTGCC
Organism: Hermodice carunculata; assembly: GCA_964020975.1. NCBI lineage: Eukaryota > Metazoa > Annelida > Polychaeta > Eunicida > Amphinomidae > Hermodice > Hermodice carunculata. The sequence goes on along the minus strand of OZ026614.1, from coordinate 55,146,038 downwards.
ACCCATCAAGTTAATTGTTTAATATGTGATCATCATGGTAGTCGTTTTTCCCACACATACATACAAAATTAAAAAAAAAAAAAAATGCTGAGGTAAGATGCTTATATAACAAAAGTGGTGCAAAGAGATGTTAACATAGTCTGCTTTTAAGAGAGACCACACACATTTAGCTCTGGGAGTGCTGGGCACTTTGTAGTGTTTTACAAAACATTTTAAACAGTGAATAAGATCAGTGAATATTATGACCAGGATGGTATTCCACGCAGAAGGACAGGCATCTTGACAGACAAAATCCATTCTATTTCATTTATCTTTTTATCCCCAAAGGGGTAAACAACTTAATTACATGGAGGAAGATTGATATGTTTACGCATATTTCCATGTGGATGTTCGCTTTCTGTGCTGGTGAAATAACTGCAGAATGTGTTGCAGAAATATGCCACATATCAGAGTTTACCATGAGGAAAAAACATACAGAAACAGATTGCTGTTTGATTGCCATGTGTTAGGTGTGTCAGGCACCCGTATCATTCACAAAGGTTGGCATAAGATCTCCTTTGCTTATCCAATCCGCATAGGGATACCCTTTGAAAAGAAGTAGATCTCTCATTGAGGGTGCTACCCAAGGAAAATACATAGCTCCCAGGTATGGGGCCTCTTGGAAATTTGCACAGATTGTTATGAAAGGTACTTTTCTCAATCAGGATTGTTGTAATAGATCTCTTCTGTGAAGTGTTAATATTTGGTCACACAAGAAGACTTGTGTACATTTTTGTTTGATCAGACCACTTAACCTTGCCCCTCCAGCCATCCTATGTCAACAAACAAAATATTACTCCATACATAAATCTGCAGATTGTGAGTAGGAATAGATCCGCCATAGAAATATACATTACCTCTGGAGCACTGTGTCTTCTTGTATTTATTTGTACAGACAGTAACAGTGTGTATGCTGAATGGGCTTTTTGGTTGTTTTGATTGAAACAAGGATTCATTTGGACTTCAAAGGGTTAATATGCCAATGAGTGAAACAAGATGAAAGGGTTACCCTCTGTATGGGTAAACAGCTATACATAGATACCTAGCAAGGGAGATGCTGGGTGTGTGCAGACCCTGGATTCTGCAAGAAGACAGCCATCAGGCTCAGCAGCGGAGCAGCATTTTCATTCTAATGTAACCCTTTGCTTACTGGTCAACTTTTGTATTTCTGGTGCCAGTTATTTGTCTGTTATGAATTCAAAACTTTGCCCTGTTTTGTGGTAATACATTAGAATTTGGCACTTCTGGAGTGGATCTATTATACCTGATGTTCAACTCAATAATTTCCAGTTGATGTTTTCTTCAATGAGGAAATATAAAAGGAACACCTGAAAATTTGTTAAACCAGTTTTTTCTTGTATAGAAAAGGTTAAACAACCAAGAAATCGTGTTTTTTCTTCTTTAACTGGGTAAAATATTGCAGGAAAACTTGGCCTGGATCTCATCTGCAGATGTCACTCTGTGCAAAGTTGCTCCAAATGTGTACTGAAAACAACTATCCTATTTGTGTTCGAGCATTCCATGTAAACAGGTGAATTTGTTGCACTTGGAATGTACAGGTGACAATTACTGCACTTGGAACTTATCAACCTTTTTGTAGTTGGAATAAATCTGAATGAACACTTTTCCATGGAATTACTCTGGGTGTTAAGAAAAAGATGTTTGAATTCCAGGTATTCGATCATGGAAGGTCTCATCAACTATTCTCATTGAAACTCTATAAACAGAAATTTTCATCTATAATTCATCTATACATGTTGAAGTAGGTGACATTCCCGACATTTTACACACATATCTTGGTCAGGTTTGAGCTGAAAAGGGATAAAGTACGTCCCACTAACAGATGAATGTTTTGAGGTTTTTTGGTTTTTACCCTTGGCACAGAAAGTGCTGCAGGGTATTGTCATCCCCTGCGTCATCTGTCCGTCTTGTCAACGTTGCCGCGATATCTCAAAAAATATTCACTGTAGCTTTACCGAATTTTTTGTCACAGAAGAACCTTATGATGGACCAGGTTCCTTTCGAGAACCAGCTTCCTCTGATTATTTAAAACTTTTTATGAAACTTTTAATGTATGGCGTCAACCCTGACAAAGTTACTGCGATATCTCAAAAAATATTGACCACAGCTTTCCCAAATTTTTTTCAGAGATGCATCTGATCTTATGATAGACCAGGTTCCTATTCAAAGCTAGTTTTCCCTTTGTATTTATCTTTTAGGCCATCTGAGTGGTGCACAAGGGGACGACTTTACCATAATATCTCAACAAGGATCCAACGCAGCTTCCCCAATTTATTTTTCAGAGATGCACAGCATAGTGGACCATGTTCCTATTGAAAACCAGCTTCTTATCATTATTTTTAAACTTGTTATGAAACTTTCGAATTGTTTATTTGATGGCGGGCTGAGTGACACACAGTACAGTGGTCTCTGTCACCAGAACTTGCCCCAAGAGCACATCCAAAAGTGTTCCTTCATTTCATAGACAACAATATAGAAATTATATGTAAAGTATTCTATTGTCAAGTCTCAAAAAAAAATGCATAATTGAGGAAAAAAAATTGTGGGCGTCAAAGGTAATCCATTCTCTGAACGCTATTTTTTGTTTTTGTTTCAGGACTGCATAGGTGATGATATATGGTTTGTTTCATCAAAATACAGTTTCAAGCAGCCAGGGGTTAATCTTGCTCCTCCAAACATGTGTGGGTTCCAATATCTTACCTCTCTAGTTGAGGAGGTAGTTTTATTAGGTGACAGCAGGCAGGTTATGACAGATGACATCCATAAATTACTCTGACACAGCATAGTCAGGGTTTTTTTGGGCTGTTAATGTTAAAATAAAGAAAATACCACTGGGGAAAAAATGTTACCAACTGTGTGAATGGTTGGATTTATTAGGATTGCCTGGTGAGCCCTTGTCTTGAGCCTGATGATGCCAACAGTGCATTATGGCCAACTAAACAAAAATATGTGTATGAATGGTAGCTGTCCCTGTGTGCCTGCATTAGAGGGACAGTAAATGTGTGTGAAGAATACCTGCACGTGATCACATTGTACACATAGTTTAAGAGCCTTCTCACACAAGAAGGAGGATCTATGGTGAAAAAAAGCATGAAGTTGAGTTACATCTGTGGTTCATTCACATGCATGTTCATCTCAGGATTGAATGCATAAGCACGTAATAAAACCGTGAATTAGACTACATAATCAGCTATTCCATATCAAAAGCAGTATATTTTGTCACCAGCTCAGGGGCTGTATGGATCCCTACTGCCTGTCCCTCTGCAAATATTTTCCCTGTCAGTATATTAATGTAAGCATTTTAAGTCAGAAGGGCATGATATTGATAGGAATGGTATTGAAAAGAGCTGGTGTGCTACCCAGAGTTCATAGTCCTCCATGCCCCACAAGGCCCTAAAGTGGGAGGGACACTAATTAGGGCAGGGGTGCTGTTTAGGATTATCATGGCAAGTGTGTGCTTTATGGCCTGCAGAGTTTTGAGTACTTAAACTTGGCTGCATGATGTTGGTTCTCCTGGTGGTGTGTATTTACTGGCAGCATCTGACAGAACACTGTACCACATGTTGGAACATTCCAAGAAAATGTTGAAAGCCGTAATCTTCAGAATGAACTTTCAACCCATGGTGCAGATCATCTCCTGTGTCGGTCTGGCTGGCAGTAGGCTCAAGTCGACCTATTGCACTGGAGGTCAAGAAGTTAATCACCTATTCTGGTGATAGAAGACAGTCTAGGTCTGACATTACTTTTACCTTTAGGGTCTGGTTGGCACTACTATTACTACTACTACTCCTGGTATCAATAGCTTAACACTTTCTTGTTCATTTGCTCCTAGGTCTGATGAATAACCAGGGTACTCCTTTAGTTTAGCACTTTTGTACTTGAGTGTTCTTTGCTCCTGTCAAGGCTCTGCTGGTTACAGGAAGAATGACAATAGCAAGATGACATAAGTGTTGATGAGAGAAGACACTTGTATGGTCAGCTAAATTGCCGGACCAGTTCCACCCTTTACTGGACTTGAAAATCAGAGATAAGTGAGTTCTGTTCAACCCCATAGTCAACATAAATAGTTGATGGGAGAAGACACATGGTCAGCTAAATTGCAGGACCAGTTCCACCCTTTACTGGACTTATCAGAGATTAGTGAGTTCCGTTCAACCCCATAGCAAACATAAATATTTGTGTTCAGTATTTTGGGGGGGGGGGGGGGAGAAGGGTCTGTTTCTGCTGGTTGCTCTGTGATTCAACAGAAATTGAATGTGGATTAGACACTTGGCCTTTAAAAGGGCAGGATAATTGATAGGCCATGGACAATGTAACTCTTGGTTCCCAGTCTACTGGACAGTGGAGCTTATAATTAAACGGTAATACCAGTTGTCACAGGTAAGTGACATGCTTGTTTGTTTGACAAGCTATGTGTGCTAGATATATATGGGGCCAAAGAAGCAGGTTTCCCTGTGTAACCAGCAGAGCAGGAGAGGGTCTCCACAGTCAAATGTGGATCATGTGTGGATCATAAACGCAGTTTGTTTATGCCTATTATTTATGGCAATAGTGCCCTCAGAATGGATTGTTGGAGAAAGTTTTCTGCACTTGCAGTACAGACTATGGAGTTGATCTGCAAGTTACAGTTGTCAAAAAATGAATTGACCAGAAAAAAAGTGAGTCAGAGCAAGACTGGACAAGGGGAATCCTCCATGTAATGACATGCAGGGAAGCTAATGGTTAAAAGCAATGAAATAAGTGATCCAGACTTCTCACCTCCTTTGACCATGGAGAAAGAGTGTAGAATAGGACTGAGTCATACGATCTCGCACCAGTGGAATGAAATACATTGTTTTCCTGTCACTCGAGAGCACATTTGTCGGCAATGGTAACATTCACTTGTGACCTGTGGTCATGAGGGAATGTTACCAACAAGTGTGCACTTTAGTGACAGGAAAGACCTTCCCATGTGAGATTCTGCTTATTCTATGTTTGACTGGGTATTTGCAGCAAAAATTATGCCCAATAGGCCTACGTTCAACACCAATAGAAGGTACTTTCCTTGTTTACGCTGACCGTAGTCATACTGCGTCATATCTGATGTACAATAGAACGTCGCAATGCGCATACATGTTAATGTACATGTACCACATTATTGTCACTGGCAAACAAATAAGTTGTAACAGTGTTTCGGTCATGTGACTAAGGTGGAATATGGGTTTTGGTCATAACTCCCCAAAAAACATATTTAACTCCCCTTTCCTTGTGTGTGTGTGTGGGGGGGGAGGGCGAGGTCACCTTGTAGCATCTGGCCTCTTAGAAGAGGGAGACTACTGTAGTTTTCCTTTTACAGTTGCCCCTCTTTTGAGAGACCATCCCTAAAGCACCTCTAAAAGTGGTCACATAAAGCAGGTGGTACTATATATCCAAATTTTGCTATGTAATTTTTGAGTGTAGATTGGTCCCTGCTCATATGTATGTACACTGTACATGTAGTCAGAAAATATGCTAGATAAGGAATCAGAAAGTTTATCATTCACATAGATTTGCAAAATATTCTTGGCACAGTATTAAAGTAGAAATGGAAATAGGATCAGTTAACTTTGAACCTGGTGAATTCTAGTTTTGTTAATTATGATATTTTCAGTGTTTGGCTGTGGCAAATCAAGGGGACTGTTTTATGAAAATCTTTCAGATTTTTTTTTTCTTTAAAGGTTGTAGCACATGAAAATGATGGATTTCACTTGTAAGATAACATTTAGTTTTGTCATAAATTCATTCTTTTCTCTGCTGGTGAAGTTTGAATGATAATTTCCGCTGAATATATTTTACTTTGGTTTGACAGTAAGGTCACAGAAATAAACAGACCTTGGATTCAATCAGAACAGGTTCAAAAACTGCATATGCCCCAGATTTCTAGAGGATCAGAAAAATAGAGAAACTCAAGTAAATATGGTGTCTCACAGCAATTTTTAGCTCTGCTGACCCAAAGTCACAGAGCTTATGTGACCGCTCATGTCTGTCCTTCTGTAAACTTTTGCTTGTTAGTGCGATACCATCCACAGTTTCAAGTTAACCCAGTATAACTTTCAGGAGTTGTAGGTGTATGAAAGTCTAGGTCAAGTTCAATATTGGTAGTGCCACCTATAGTATTATGTAATATATCGGTTGAAATGTGAAAATCTTGGATCTTCAAAAATGTGGTGGGTTTATGGGGAGGTCAAAATCTCGATCAAGGGTGATACTAGTGGCGCCACCCATAGTTGTACAGAAATTATTAGTCAAAATGTGTTCAAACTTATATAAATTCATGATTTTAGCAAAGAATGCAGCTATTCTTACTAAATTTATAGTATATATGTATCATGGCAATAACTAGAATGTTACACAATATGGATGATCTTGACATAGTTGTTCAAGATCACCGGGACTATAAAGTTGGTAGAGATGAGTAGATGGTGGTGGGCCTTGTAAATTTAATTGCAGTTATGAGGTGAATTAAACATTACATGTTTATGACAGACAAATCCCTATTGTGCATGAAGTACTGGTGGCGTCACCTGTTGTATTTTGCCAAATAGATGGTAAACACATTCAAGTCATTATTTTCACAGTGCCCTATTTTTCCATTACAAAATTTACAGGAGAGATACCTGGGTCAAGACTGATGATTTGTTTTAATATGAATAAACGTGACCTATTTTTCAAGGCCACTGGGCAACAAATATACATGAAAAAGCCATTTGGTCTCAATACCATTGGAAAGTGAGCTTTCTTGCTCAGTCGTATACTAAAATTTTATTGCCTTAGCTCACTTTCCTATGATAAGCATGCATAGATTCAGACAACCATGTGAATCTTCATAAAAAACTGCACACAGATATGAACATTCTACAGGAACAGTGCATCTACACTTTCCTGGGCCCCGACACAGGGCAAGGGCCACCTAACCTTAGGGTGTCCCTTGTGGTCAACCCAACATAAATATTTTTCACCAAACAAGGTTAAAATCAGAGTGAGATCCCCAGCCAGGGGATTCCCATTCTGGACCCATTACAGCCAATGGGAACCAGATTCAGATTATGACAAACATACTATTGTATTACGTCATAGTGCTGCTGAAACGTAAACACAAACCCACGTGTAACGTTACTACAACAGCACGATACTTGGGTATCAACAGTTTTTTTAACGGTTCCTGGCGAGATACACACAGTATCGAAACCGGTCGAACCTGCGTTTGCCATTCAACGCGTACTTGCCTAGTTGTGCTCATACATGAAAATGAGTTGTAAGTGCAAAAGCTTCTACAATTTTTAATGTAGACACATATAACATTCAGAACTAAAATCAGATAAAAAAATCTAAGTCGAGTATGATATGGGTGGTGCCACCTACAATATTATGTAATATAGGGTTCAAAATGTGAAAATCTTGTGAATTTTCTAACATCTTGTAGTTTTTGATGGATCTTAATGAAATTTGTTGGGGGGGGGTCAAAATCTTGATCAAGGATGATACTGGTGGCACCACCTATAGTTATATGAAAATTATGAGTCAACATGTATTGAAACTTATATAAAATCTTTATTCCAGCAAAGAATGCAGCTGATCATACCAAATTTATAGGATATGGGAACCATAACTAAAAGTGGAATATTACATTATATGGATGACGTTAAGTTATTTTTCAAGGTTATCGAGGCTGTAATGTTGATAGAGGTGACTTGCTATGGTGGGCCTTGTACTTTTTCATTGCAATTATGATGTGTATATAACATTATATGTATATTTTAGAGACAAATTCCTATTGTGTGTGAAGTGAGGTGTATGTCAGCAGAGCACAAGGCCCATGGGCCTCTTGTTAGTCCACAAATTCTGACAAAACATGCACATTTTGAAATGCAATCTTACAACCGTAATGGAAATGTGCTTTAAAAGTAGTTGATAGCAAATATTAGCTACTGCTTTGCAATCAAGTGGTGCTGCCATCTGCAGACAAAAGTTACAGTCAGTCATGCATGTGAATTTCTGGACCAAAATGGCCAGTACCTAAGAAGCTATGAAGTAATACACACTTTGTTTGTTAGGCAATTGATAGAAGTTCATGGAACCAGCTCCAACCCACAGCTTCATAAAAACTGGAGTTGTGACGGGCGAGAGAAAACATTCTATGTGGGATAACGAGAGAATTTGGAAAAAGGGCAAAAAATTGGGAGATCTGCTGAAAACGGGAGGGTTGGAGTCTCTGTGGAACTAATGGGACAAGAAAATGAATTTTGTGATGTACAGGTTAAAACAGAATTTCAGATTTAAAGTAGATAAGGTGGCTCAGTGTGAAATAGAATGAAAAGTCTGTAATGAGATAGATGCAGACGTAGTGGTTTGTGGTTGATGGACAGCAGATGCACACAAGAGTGTTAATAGTAAACCAAAGCTCTACCTTGTTGAACCTTAGAAATCTTTAATGAGATATGTTGCATTTGGTGAATTTGGTTTGCTTTGTGTGTAGATGGCAGTTTGCTCTGCCTGTTACCCAGTGGTACACACTCACAACATTCTTGCAGTCTCGCTTTTCGATTAAAGTTTGTGATCCGTCTTACTCAGTGTTTCTACCTGTCTTGCTGTCAGTCCTTGGATGGGCTTTCATTTATTGAGATACATAGATGCTATGGTTTTGATGTGGTCCACTTGCATGTACACAACTCTCTGGCAGCAACACATGTAATGATCATATTTACAGTCACGATACTGTGTGTCTGAGGAGCCAAACCTTGATGTGGTGAGACCTGGATCCATGTGTGGATAGAAGGCTCCACTTGGGCACAGGCCAAAGTATCTGTCTCGTTTTATTCTTTTTCCACAACTGAGAATTATCAGGAGCATGCTTCCTGCAGAAAAAAAAATTAGATAAAAAAGGGATGGATAATGTCACAAGAAGATCTTTAGCACTGGCCATTGTAAAGAAGTAAAAATTGCAGGTAATGCTATGGAGTCTGGGACAGTGATACTGGGGTTTTTTGGCATGTGCTCAAACATAACTGTGACGAGACTTATTTTTTCTTTGTACTATATTTCCCACAATAACAAAAATGTGATGGATAGAAATAGAAATGAAAGACAAGACAGTCTCCAAAGTAAGTTTCAGTGAATAAACATCTCAGGGGACACTAATTCTTACATTCACATGGACATAAGTAGAATAGAAGGGGTGAGTATGAGCAGACATCTAGTGGGAAAATTTGGTACTAAAATTTCATATTGGGAAATGAGGCTTTCCACAGGTTAATTTTTCATTATAACTTACTCTGCTATGCTTTAGGGCCCCCATGCTGAAATTCCAGTTCTTCCCCTGCCTAAAATTTCTGCTGCCCCACTTTCTTCAGTTATAGCCAGATTCTTGTGATGCTATGATTATCATTTCAGCATTATTTATGTGGAACTAGAAATTAAAATGACCTGAAAATGTCAGGTATGTGTTTACAATGAAGCATGATTAAATGGCATGTACTTGTAAGTCGGTGCAATTTGCCTTAATTCCATGGCCTTCTAATGGAAATGTCACTGCCGATTGTGATTTTTGTCCTTTTGTTCAGCATGTCCCAATTTTCAGTTTTCTTATAATATTAAGATTAAGTTTATGAGGAGGGTCCAAAATGCACTTTGAACACAGGTTGGCAACTTTTGTGTTTTTGACTCAAACAAGCGCAAAACTTAACACTGTTTATCCAACTTTTCCTGAGAGGACAAGAGTTAAGTGTTCAGCTGGCTGTGGTACTAGGCCATTAGTTCATATGACCTATTATCTCATTGGAAGACCCAGGTGCTTAAAATATGCTCCTGGATGTTATTTTGGGACAGATACAGTTATTTCTACCGCTAACAAATGTGTTTTGTAAGCTGAGGACTTCACCAACAGCTGCATGTCTTTGATGGTGGCTGGAGAATTTTCTGGGACACATCAATCAGTGCAAGAGTATGTGTGAACATTTCAATATGGTCTAAAAATGCAGATGTACCTTTAATCATAATGGATTTAGACTTCTGGAAGTACTTTGTACATCAACAATTTTCCACAAGTTTTCGATATGGGTATAAATTTCAACAACTTTCTTGGCTAAAGCTATGAATGCTGGTAGTATATACAGGCCAGACAAAGTGATTTTAATATGTATTGTATTTTAAGTCTTGGTGCATGCAGAAGCTGAACTTTGGAACAAATGTTTACCAAACCCTCGATTTTAAGGACATTTCATGCCAAGAAATGGTTAACATTGCTCGAGCGAGGAATTTGGCAGCCTCCCAGACCCTGCACCTGATGACTCAATGCCTCAACAGACTCGTTCTTTTGCTCAGTACCCCCTTTTCCCACCAGGTGAAGGAACAAGACAAGCGCTTGTTGCATGATGTATAAGAAATTACAGAATTCTGTGGCATTCTTGGCCTGTGGCCATACTCACTAACAATTTTAATTTAATGGTAAATTTAATTCAAATATGAAATTTTATAGTGGTTTCATTGATCTCATATTTTGTATTCCTAGGCCCCATGCCATTCTAAGAGCACCAAGATTGTTTATTTTTTTGAACTGTGACAGTGGAATGGATTACAAGGGCAAATCTTGTTGACAGCTTTTTTATGCTCCTTACCTGCCAAGCAGACTTGGCTCTCTGTCTCATGTAACACCTACTTGGTGTGAACTGGAGAATATCAGGAACTTAGTCTGTCCAGCAGATTATTATGTTCCTATCATGTTTAATGCAAAAGTCAACCCTTCAAACTTAACAGGATTAAGTGTTTGATGAATGTATGGCCACCAAAAATTACACAGTTTTGAATCCAAATTTAGTTGTGCTGCTTCCTGCTTTCTTTCTGCAAGAACTGCAGCCAAAACAAACACTGACATCTGGTGTCAGTGAACAGAACTAATCATCTCCTTTAAGTGATAGTTTCAAAATGTGAAAAATTCCACCTCTGTAGGTCATGTTTGGTCTTCTTCAACATGATACGCAACTGCATTTTAATTCTGTTAATGGTATGTACATCTGGTTTTTGTTTACTTTGGAAATACAGAGACCTGGGCAGGTACATGTAATGCTGCATGAAATCTGTGATAAATAACCATACAGCTCCCACATCTTGTATGCCAAGGAAAAGAAACATTCTTTGTGAGGAGTAGGCTCAGGAATAAAAACAGACTTACATCACTCAACAGCTCTGTTCGCACAGCAGTCTGTTAGTGGAATAAATCTTCTCAGATTCATAGCCAATGCAAATTTACTCTAGGGAAGAGGATATATTATTACTTTAAATTACCTGGCAAGGTAACTTTTCACATCAGGATTGAAAATTTACCACTGATGTGATTTTTATCAAGAATGCCAGGATTACTTTTTTTTTTCTTTTCTTTTTTTATAATTCCAACTGGCTATGTAACAGCCCCCTAGGCTGAGCTGGTATTACAGTTGGTGGATTTCATATGTATAGTTTACTTTGTGAAAAATTCACAATAAACTTTTTCAATTTGCAACAAAGTAAAACCTCTCTAACCGAACACCTCCACATACCAAACACCTCTCTATACTGAACACCATTTCTCGGTTCCAAATATATACTTTCAATGTTATCAAACCTCCCTATACCAAACACCTAAATGTGTACCGAACACTTTCTTCGGGTCCCAAGGGTGTTTGGTACAGGGAGGTTTTACTGGATTTAGAAGTGAAAATAGGGATATAGTACAAATATTGTGATGGCAGATTAGACAAATACTATTAGTTATTCACTGTTTTAGTGTGAAATACAGGAAGTATCTCCCCCAAAGACAGCTGTATTACCCAAGGTGAAGCCGAGGGTAATACAGCTATCTTGGGGGAGATACTTCCTGTATTTCACACTAAAACAGTGAATGACGATTTTTTCCCATTTTTGATGATGTAATTTCATGCCCAAAAAATACACATGTTGTCAGAACTGATATTCGATTTGATGTGAAGTCTCATTATGCAATCTCAAATTCTTGAACCACTTTCATGACTCATATTCACTTAACATGGACAGGAATAATATTAGACCAAGCCAAAAAAAAAAAAAAAAAAATCCTTCCAGGGGTTTCCTGTTCGCTGTTCGACCCGCTGCTGCTGCAGTTCACTTCACAGTCCGCCATCATGTTGTCGTCTGCAGAGCCTCAAGGCTTGTATTGCATGACAGAGACTTCTGGTGGCGGATTGATGCACTAACCAGATAGGGAGATACAGCGAGAATACCGCTGTATTCCCCGGCCAGTTACGAGAATACCGCTGTATTCCCTGGTCAGTTTCAGGAATCGCGCTGTATTTCACCTTTGCAGTAATTAATGCACAAATAAGGGTAATACAAAGAGTGTACCATAGCTATTAATCAATCAGAAGCCAAGGATTCTATCAAAAATGGGATAAAAATGAATATGTTTGCCATTTGTTTTTACTGTTTTAGATGAAGAAATGGCATAGATTTGTATGCTTTGAGTTTTTAGCTCTACTGACTGAAGGTCAACGAGTTTGTATCATGTCTATCTTTTCTTCAGTTTGCCCATCCATCCATCCATACATACCTCTGTCAGTACTTCCATCTGTTAACTTTTGCTTGTGAGTCAACACAGTCCACAGTTCTTATCTTAACCCCATAAAATTTTAGCTCAAAGGACTGCCAGGGCCCCCTGGTGGCCAGCCTACACAACTGGCCAAATGTACTTGTGACTTGCCCCTAAAAATGTAAAATCTGATTCTTTATTCCTATTCTGGCAAATTTTGTTCTTTCATTGAGGCTCTGACTTCATGTGGCAAGAAATATATGCTATATATGGTAGGGAAACCCTCCACATTGAGATTACCAGTAAGCAGCAATACACATGACTTGCTCTTCTTGTCTGACTGAGCAAAGCAATATTTTGCGCAATTAGTTTTTGGGAAGTGAAGAAACAACTATAATCATGACTAGTCTCAGTATTGGAAAGTAAAGGAACAACTGTAGGTGTGACTAGTCTTACAATTGGAATGTGAAGAAGCAACTATAGTCGTGACTAGTCTTTTAAGGGTCAAGGACTTATTAAGAAGGGGGGTAAGGGGGGGGTTTCAGTACGCTGGTACAGGTTATTATTTTTCTAGAGTATGCAGTACGGAAAATAAAAATCTTTCAAAATTTTGGATAGTACGAAGTATGTAAAATAAGATGGCTTCCAGTATGCCAGTAGGGTAAATAAAAAGCCCCAGTACGCCAGTACAGGAAACCCCTTTCCCACCCTCTATTAAGTGTGTACAAATCTAGGTTTAGTTTAGTATTGGTGGCACTACCTACATAATTATACATATAATATATGGGTTAGTATTAGAAAATTAGATTGAATATATTGAGAAAGAATAAGGGTAATGATACCAAGTGTACCACAAATGTGTATCATTTGTGGAAGTCGGATATATGTACCATCACAGGAACAGATTACGTAAGTCTATGATGTGTGGAGTCAATGGGACACCACTGGTGGTATCAAGTGGAACTAGCAACATATGTATGAAAACGATGTTAAAATTCATTGCTGTGATTATAACCTTGAGATGGAATGCTAAATGTACACCAAATATGCATTAGGCTAATTGTCAAATTTTGGCTGCCAGGATCTATGTTTTAAGGTAATTAGGCACCTAAGTAAGGGACAATAAATTTAAAATGTTCAGAAAAAATAAGGGAAGTGATCTTGTGTACCACAAGTGTGAATCAAGTAGAAGTTTGATATTGTACAATAAAGATAAACTAGACCTTGATTCTCAAGGTCACAGCGGGATTGCATGTCAGGAAATGAATTTTTGTGATGATCATCTGATTACATGTCAGCAGAGAATCAAGGTGCATGGGCCTTTTGGTCTAAAATGAGACAGCAATTTATGTACTGTAAAGACTGTGGTAAAATGTATTGATGATGTTTTGTTTATTTTCTGTCTTTGCAGCCTCTGACCCACGGCTCAGGATAGCTTATCAAATTCTGAATACAGAGCGATCGTATCAGGAATCCCTGAAAAGCATCTTTGATATATATGCAGAGCCTCTTAGGTAAGCCAGATTGACACATTAATCTCTTTGTATGTATACTTTGCTGTGCGTGAGGTTTATTTCACCATATATACAAGTGTATAAATAACTGTGTGATTTAGCCCAGAAAAACTACACTGACAGTGCCAGGGTCTACTCAGATTGTCATCAGGATCACTGTATCACTGTAAAACTTAAAATTGTTTATGGCTGTCAGATGTAAAATATAAATGTTACTGTATTATAGCCACTTGCTACAATTCTGTATCTTTTGATCATTTGTGTATGCAAAAGTAGTGAAAGGTTTACCTTCTTCTTGAAGGTTAAAGTTTGTTCTGTATCAAACTGAGGCATCACTTTGTAACCAGTCAGAATTTATCAGTCTACCTGTTACACTAGGTAGGCTTGCCTGCTTCTTTTAATTGTATTTGATGACTCTCCTGTCAAGAGTGGCTGAAGGGGGACAGGTGGCAAATATTACGTGCTGTTTTTTTAGTTGAGATTCTTGCAATGGTAAACAGTTTGAATGAGAGTAATGGACGAGACGCGTCAGGTCAGCATGCCCCTTGCCAGCAGTTTTCCATGGCACGAGGTGGAGAGTTGTTATGCAGGGACCGCTCTGACCATTAGCCAATTAGCCAAATGCTAATGTTTCTTGAATTTGGCTAATGAAATGTGTACATGGCTGAAATATTTTAAAATGAATTATTAAAGGGCTACTACAAAATCATTGTATAGTATGCTAATATTTCCAATTTTGGCTACAAAATTTTGAAGACTAGATCTGTATATTTATGTGGACGCAGGGAACAGGACTGGTCAATTTCCATCAGTCTTCATCGTGAACAAGTCATTCCTTGCCTAAATTTTATTCATTGATGTCCAATAAAAAACTGTGGATTATATTGTTGATGCATCAAGTTCCAAGAGTAAAACACACCAGGAATAATTTTTTGGGAGAAGAAATTGTGTACCACTTAAAAAGTCCCAACATAAGCTGTACTTCAAAGGCCTGCTTTTTTTCTATTCTGCAACCAAAACAAAGATATTGCCATGACAACAGACTTTACAGAACACATGTGCACCTGTCTGTCTGAATGCAGGAGCTGGAGAGTTGGTTTGCAATTGAGCATGATGTATATTACATCAAGCCAGGTGTCAATTTACATTTTTAACAAAACTATAAATCAACATTACTGTGGTAGACTTGCATCCATGAAGCAACTGTTTTTCTTTATCGTACATTTAAAAAAAAGTGCCTGAAGGAGAATGAAAGTTTGATGTAAGAGCCAAATTGGTTAACCTGTTTGGGGCTGCATGGGGAAGACAAATTGTAACTTTGGCTTCAATACCGAGTATGAAACGAGGCAAAAGAAGAGTTTTAATACTTGAACACTTTCCTGCTTCAAGCCAAATGTCATCTGTGTCAGTGTTTTTGACTTATTGCATTGGTAATGATTGATCCAAAGCAGACCAAGCTCTATATTATCTCTACTACACAAGTGGAGTAGAAAAAACGTGGAGCTGGTCCTTTTAGTGGACAGCATTAATAAAAAACACTTGAACTTTTTCCCACCCAACTCACCCAAAAGCACCTGGACGTAAATTGTGATCTCCATGAATGTTTTTACTTAGATTTTGCATTACTAGCAAATGTGTTTCCAGAGATTTGCATGTAAGACACTTCATGATGGCTCCCCCTAGGTCAGTAGCTCTCCTTGGCACAGGTTGGACACAATGCACGAAGGAAGCTGTTGACTCGGTCGTACTCTGACCTGGAATGGATTAAAAACATAATTGTAGGAGACTGTTCAGTCACATGCCTAAGGTCAATAGCTTCCTTTTGTACATATGGCATTTAGCACTTAACCTGCACCAAGGAAAGCCATTGACGCTATGTCAGTCCTAATTACTCCACCCTGTATTAGAGTTGTCTTTTCAAAGAACATTAACAGATTTGCCTTGTTTCTCATATTTAAAAACACCCTATTGGCCACCCAAGGGCCCACTCCTGATTGGTGATCCAGCCAGAATTAGGTCCTATGTATGTGAGATAAAAATCTGAAATCAAGGTCAGAGGAAGGCATATGACTGTATGTGAATTGCCTGGGACACATTGCATCAAAAACACTACAGTTACATAATCTGTATGATCCTAAGTTCATTGGTCTGGATTACTGTGGGGAACATGATGTGAACAGCAGACAGCACACTGGACAGCAATGTATTGGACCTCGACACTAGAAAGTTAGGACAGGATGATTGCTTGCCGTGTACTTTGAAATCAGCATGATCACTTCTGGGATATTAGTACAAAAAGGTCCTTTGTAATTGTTTTTTAAAAAAAAATGCCTGGTATAAAGACAGTGCATTTTAACCCCTTCCTGGTTAGAGTACAAGAGAGTCAATAGCTTTCTATGGTGTGGGTTTGGTGTAAGTTGCTAACCCATGCAAAGGAAAGCTGTTGGCCTGGGGTGTGCAATCATGGATGGTCTTGCATAGATATCTCAACAAAAATGTTTTTTTTCAGTATTTTTGGTAACAATAAATTTAAAGTGAAAACATAAAGGCAGACAGGAGTTTACATGTGGGCATTTTGGGGTGACTTGAGTGAGAAAGGGTAAAGGGCAGGTATGTTGTAAAAGAGGTCTGATGTCTGGAATGGGGAAGTACAGGAGCAGTTTGTACATGTACAGAGGCAAAGGATTCCTGTCTGGGGTCAAAGGCCAGTGTGCCTAGATGATTAGAGAAGATGAAAATTAGTCTTGTAGGCAGCTTATTTGGGAGGAGCCAACATGAAATGTAAAAACCTGTAGAAAGAAACAGGCATTGACAAAATTCACTTTGAACAAAAAACCCCCGATCTGGTGATTTGGACACTGTTGATGGTGGCACTCTGCCAGTAGACGGATGAAAGAAGCAACTCAGGGGTGGCCGTAAGAGACCACAGCCAAAGCAGCCGTTCACCTGTTTATATTTATTCTCTTGGTTTTATTAACTCTTCCCAGTTCAAGCTGCCCAAAGTGCATGAGTGCAAAATATTTTCTGCCTCAGTATTGTTGCTTTGAATTTAATATCAGGTTAACAGGAAGTGTTTTGAATGAAAGTTTTAGATAAGGTTTTACATGCCCAGGTCAACAGTTTTCCCTGGGGGTCCGACTGAGATGTGCAATTGGTGTCTGACCTGCAACCGGGAAGGCTATTGAGTCTTATCCTGACCAGGAAAGGGTTAACCCCCCACCCCGGATATTAACCCTTGAGTGAGTCTTCACTGATGTAAAGAACCGCTATCATCATCCAGAAACTGGAATCATGTTCTTGGCCTTCAATGTTGAGGGGTACTGGCACAGTCTTTGATATATCAGTCTTTGATATACTTACTCAAGTTCCAAACCATGGGACTGTTGTCTTTTTCTTTGTAGTTTGTTTTTGTGAGCTTTTGCTATTACTTGTATTGCCATTTTTTCCAGGTCAAGTGTCTCTATGTACAAAATCTAATTGACAACCTTTTAATCCTTGAATTAAGACTGAATCAGCAGCTTTCCTTGGCATGGGTTGGGTTCTAAGCACCCTATCCATGCCAAGGAAAGCTGTTGACCTGGGTCATGTCTTGATCCACAACTCTGATTAAAATTGTTTTTAATTTCTTTTGAAATTAGTCAAAAATGTCAGAAGCAAATGACATTTGACCACAATCTAGAAAAGGGCTTATTAAGTGAAAAACTATAATCAGTATAGAGATCCGTTACCAAGATGCCATACAATTTAGCTGCTCACAAGCCAAAGCTTAATGAAGGCAGTGGCAGACTTTGGTTGCAGTGAGACTCTGTTATGTCTTTATTCTTTGGTACAAAATAGTCTAAAAATTGAAGCAAAAATAGAATTGAGAATCTCCCATTCTGTAGGTAGGAATGTCATTCAAGTATCTCAAAACTCAGGTGTTAAAAATGTCATATGTGCCCAAATATTCTCACTTTGCACTCAATTATTTTACAGTGTCAATAGATAGGGTACCACTGTAATTTTCATCAGCCCACCATGCTGGGACCACAACATTGTGCTCAGTGGCATTTCGGCTTTGAGGTTATCACATGAAGGATAAGCTCCCTTTGGGAGTGCAATTTTGGCAGCTCTTAAGAAGTCAGATGCCTACAAAGCAGACCCAAGCTCCCTGTTATGTCTACTCAGCTGGAAGTGTAGTAGGGATAACATGGAACTTGGTCTGCTGTGGAGGCAAATGAAGTCATACTCTACAATAAGTTTTTACAGAAACACACAGTACTTGATCCTTGTTACCTTCTTCGGCCCAGTGAATAAAGGGTATGTTGTCATCATCAAGTCTGTATGTACGTCTGTGTGTCCCTCTGTCCATTGCTCTTGTGGATGTTATAACTCTTAAACGTATTAAGCTACACTATCATAAAACTAGTAGTAGTATTTCAACGGAAGCTTGGTTTAGTTAGAACATTTAGCAACCTTGACTGATCTTCAAGGTCAACAGGGGTTGTCCTGCTTTTACTGTTGTGGACACGATCAGTTTTAAACAAATTGAGCTACTGTCATGAAACCTGTATTGCAGAAGCATCTCATTGGAGGCTTGACTGAGCTCAACTTTCTGTGACTCTGATCTGAATGAGAACTGTAGATTAGATTTATCAAAATAACATGCCCCAAGTTGACAGCTTTCCTCAATGTGAGTTGGGTACTTAGTGCCCAACCCATTCTAAGGAAAGTTTTGATTCAGTTTTAAACCAGGGTTTGGCACTTTGTCCGCAACCATGCCTACAACAGCTGTTCCTTCAGGCTTAAACTGCATCTTAATTAAAGGAAGGAAGGGTTAAAAAATGGAGAAAACTTGCAATGTTGTGGATGCATCTGAAGATGAATCAGAAGCGACGTGTTAACTGTTTGTGTACTTGCAGCTGTAGCTCTAGCCAAATACTTGGCATGTGTGCTATGTGCAAAATTGTTTGTAATGATGCTGAAAGCGGAGGAACTGGGCGGTACCAGACCCCATGATTATGTATGGTGATCAGCATCTTGTTCCATGATACTGGGATGTCTGTCTTTGATATTACATTCTCAGGTTGACATGCCATTCATGGGTCTCATCTTGTCCCTTTTGCAACTATGCATCTTGAGAATGTGCAGACGGATTTTGATCAAATTTGGCACAAAGGTTCCTCATAGTGGAGAAATTTATGTCTTTTGAAAATAGACCCATTTAGGACCCTAGAGGGCAGCAGTTGACTGTCTTATTTGTATAGGATTTGCTCCTTTGCATATCAGTAGATCCCTTTCAAGTTTTTGAAGTTTTTGCTGTGTAAAAGAGAAACTTAATTCAAATGATCGCGACATGAGGTTCTAAATTCTGTTATTGACGAGTCAGGTCAGTACGACCCAGACAAAATATATATCTGTCTGCGCGTGTATTGACACTCATACCAGAAGTGACTCTTTAATGCTGCCAAAAATATTGACACTGAAATTGAACTTTTATTCAGCACAACAAGATTATCAAAGAATATGCATGGCAGTAAAGTGATCAGTCTAAAACTGCAGAGTGTACCAATTATGAGATAGCAGAATACATTTGGGGAGGAGCAAAATCGGATTGTTTAGGTGCCCTCCAACAGAGGTCACTCTGGTCTGCAAGGCAAGGGTCTTGTACTCCTGTCACTTTCCATCGTAATTGGAAGTATACAGGTGTTTAAAACTGCCGTATGAATAAAACGCCCAACATCTCAGGGAACATATAAATCAAGTCCTGAATAACTGATGCAGTTTGGCCAATGTGGTTGAGTTGTTGGTGCAGAGCACATGTATTATCATTCCTTTCAGATGGATAGGACTCCAGGGAGATTTCACTAGATGAGCCTAAATTGTAGAAATATACCTGGAATATTATAGGTAATTTGACATACGTGTAAATTATGGTCAACTGGAGAATATGTTTGGAATCAGAAAAAGAGGGGGTACTGAAAAGGTGCTTAACAGCCCTCCAGGGGTAACATGCATGGTATCTTAAGTGGCGTGAAATGAGGTAACTCTTTCAGTGCCACATTTTTTGGATGAGTCAACAGCTTTCCTTGGCGTGCTTTGGCTGCACCCAAAGCACGCCGCGGAAAGCCGTTGACACAGACTCTTATATTCTGTTTGACTACAGGCATGCTGGTATTTGCATGAAAGGTAATTTTACAAGTAAGATGGATCTGGCACCTTTATCATAATTCAGAGCAGTTCATGTTAAATAGTTTGACTTAAGATGCAGTCGGCACTAAAAGAGTTATTAAGGCTGAAGAAAAATACATGTAGGCAACATTACATTAAAACGGTAATATGATCACCAGATAGGAGGTAGCCGTGGCCCAGGTGGCTGTTTGTGCTAAGTCAAATGGACAAACTTTAGAGAAGTTGTAATCTGCAGATAGCAGTAATTTGGTTGTGTTTTCTGTTGTGAGTGGTAACCTTCGACCTTGACAGTAGACTCCTGACCTTACCCAGCACATTGATGGTGGTATTTATCTGTGCTCTTTCAGTTTCTGTGTGATCATACCACCAAAGAGTCCCGTTTAGCACACAATTATCAGTATCACCACTCTGTATGATGAAAATAGATTTTGATCCCACAAAGTGGCGCATATCTGGTTTATGTGAAGTGGAACTACTTTTTTTATAAGTGTAGCACTTTGGCATTTAACCCATTACCCACTTGGAGTGACTTTTCATACTTAAATGTTCCTTGCTGGCACTATTATGTCAACAATTAAGCCACATTTTTTCCTAGATATTTGATCATAATTCTGTTCAAATGCCTGGTGCTGGAAAGTGGAGGGAAGGGAGGGGCTGAAGGTGTACCTGGCATGTGGTGGGCCCAGTACAACTGTCAGTAGGAAGCACAGTATTCATCAACAGAGTCTGTAGCCCAGTTTTAAGATAATTCAGTTCATTTTATGTTGCCTGCATCAGACATTCATTTAATGATAATTTATGCTCTTGTAATGCATTAGTCCCAAAGGTATTCCACAGATTCTGCTTTGAAAGGTGTTTTTAAGCTTTTGTGATTCACATTTTTTCAAATGCCAGGCTGTATTTTTCAAAGCAGAGAGCCAATGAAGAAAGTGAGGTTACATTGGTTACTGGTACTTATTCATGTATGCATAATATTCAT
Organism: Hermodice carunculata; assembly: GCA_964020975.1. Lineage (NCBI taxonomy): Eukaryota > Metazoa > Annelida > Polychaeta > Eunicida > Amphinomidae > Hermodice > Hermodice carunculata. Next base: position 55,124,761 of record OZ026614.1, on the reverse strand, counting down.
ATTGGGTGCAGCTTGTAAAGTGTCATATCAATCACTTTTGTTAGTGAGCTAAAGCATCTAGTTTTCTTTGGAAAAAATAATTTTCCCCAGCAGGAGGTGCTCACAAAAGCTGTTATTAAGTTTGCGATTTCCCAGCATCATAAACATGATAAAGTTTATGCTTAATATACCGAAACCACTCCCACATGGTTTCCTGCCAAGCAGTGACAGTTGTGTCTGGTGCTGCCACCTGACAGCAGATTGATGAACTTATTAAATGGTGGTTCAATAAACCAGAATTATTTAAATGCCCAAAGCACATCAATAGAATCATTAGTGAAATGAAAAGGCATTCTGATAAACTTGCATGTTGCTTATAGGATGCTTATTTTTTTATTTTTCTAGAAAATTCTCTTCTCTTAGCAAAGAGGATCACAGGATACTGTTCTTTGGCCTGGAAGCACTGCTGTCTCTTAGTGCAATGTTATGTCTCAAGGTAAGCCTTTTATTCATATTTATAATACACAGACTTTAAAAAAAAAGAGGTGTGTAAATTGATTTTACATAAAGGCAAAGTGGCCAATTTTGTGCAAAGGTGGATGATGATTTGTTGAAGAGATAAAATGGTATCAGCAGCAGACATTTTTGTTACTTGTGCTGACAGTTATAATGATTCCTGACGTTGACTATGTTTTCTTCCAGTGATGCTAAGTAGTGAGGTCTCATTCGTAGACCACTTAGCCCCATTCCATGCCAACTGCTGACCTTTTGCAAGTAAAATTAAAATGGTAGCTCTGACAAAAATAAAAACTGACCCAGAATAGGTCAATGACTGATAAATGCAGACACAAACAGTGGTTGATCGTGGTTCCAGCTGTACAAGGGAATGAAAATCGTTGATGGATCTCGGAGGATATACACAATCATAGGAGGGAGAGTATTCAAAGAATTTGTTCTTGATCTTGCTTCTTTGGATTTGTTCATTAATGAAACATGCTTGATGTACAGACTATACAGCATGGTTGGCTCTGATAGCTTCAAGTCAGTTCATCGGTGGGGATGTGTGTGCCCTTCTCTGTCAGGACATGTGCCCAGCAACATTACTTCGTTTTCTACAAAAATTGGCTCAAGTGGGTCCAATATGAACAGACCTTCCACCCAGCTCTGCACTGGTATCTTAAAACTCATTCCCTTCCATGCTGGTATAAAGACCTTGGTCAGAGGTCTCTACTGCAACTGCCACGAGCTCAACTGCAGCATGACTTGCCAGGCAATGCAAAAACCACTGACTTTACATCCAGCATGTTTGCAGTTGAATGAAAGCTCTTTTTATGAGGAATTTGAATATGTAATTTTCGTAATTGTTCCTGTTGAATATAGGGTAAATGGTAGTTGTATAGAATAAGTAAGGTCAGCTTTAACTTCTGGCCAAATGTCCTCATGAGATGCATGGAGTGCAGAAAGTTTTGAAAGTATGCAAACAGTTTTTGGAGGTGTGTACATGTAGAAGAATTGAACTTCTGCATATGCAGCACAATTTTAAGCTGGGGAGGGAGTACTGGAAAAATACATTGGAAGAAGTAGATTTTTGTTTTTTTTTTCATAAAGTGGAATAGATAATTTATGGGATGATGGGAATATTTCAGTACATAACAATTAAAAAAGGAGTCACATGACGCAGGGGGAAAAAAACTTTCAGGATGTGTACATGGTCTATACACGGTGTGCCACTCTTGTGAATTTATGATTTACACCAAGGTCAAGCTGTTTGTCATATGACTCTCCAGCAGCTCAGCATTCCTGCTTGTCTCAGCTATTTACAGTGTGGCTCACTTCAAAGCTCAGTTTTACATCACTAAACCTCCGGAGTTGTTTGTAAATATGCTAGTGTCCTCTTGTAAGCCAGGGATTTACAACAAAGCCTGTAAAGTGCTTTCACCTAGCTTGCTGTCTTGTGAGTTGAGGATTGCCCCAAGCACTGCTTACCCTGTCAGTGCCCAGCACAAGATCAGGAATTACATCACAATAGGTACTTATGTTTCAGCAGTTGTATACATATGTCAGCTTTTCTGCTTTCTGGTATGAAGGGTCCTTTTATTTTTATATTTTTATTAACATTTATGTATATTTGTCTGTCTGAACACTTTTCACTCTATAAAAGCAATCAATGCCTATATAGAATCAGGGTCCATACAGGTCCTTGAGAGTACTTAAATTTGCTACATGCTTTTTACCCTTGGCACATAAAGAGCCAGAGGGTATTGTCATCCCGTGCATCATTTGTCCGTCTGTCCGTCTGTATTGTCAACAACATTACTGCAATATCTCAAAAAATATTCCCCGTAGCTGTACATGTACCAAGTTTTTGTCAGATATGCACCTTGTAATGGACCAGGTTGCTAACGAAAACCAGCTCTCTTTTGTTATTTTTTAAATTTGTATGAAACTTTTAAAACACATAATTCAAGGCCGTCTGAGTGCCGCACCAGGGGATGACATTACCATAATACTTGTATCTAAAAAAAATACTCTCCATAGCTGTACCAAATTTTCGTCACAGAAGAACCTTATGATGGACCAGATTCCTATCGAAAACCAGCATCTTCTGATTATTTTTAATCTTTTTATGAAACTTTTAATGTATTTATTTGAAGGTAGTCTGAGTGGCATCAACCCTGATGATGTTACCACGATATCTCAAAAAAAATATTGACCTCAGCTTTACCTACTTCTTGTCAGGGATCTTATGAGGGGCCAGGTTTCTATTTAAAACCGGCTTCCTCTTTGTATTCATAAACTTTTTATGAAACTTTAATGTTTTTATTTCAAGGCTGTCTGAGTGGTGCACAAGGGGACAATGTTGTCATAATATCTCAACAGGGATCTATCCCAGCTTTACTAGATTTTATTAGAGAAGCACATTATAATGGACCCATGTTCCTATTGCAAACTAGCTTCCTCTTATTATTTTTAAACTTGTTATGAAACTTTTGAAGTATGTATTTGAAGATCGTCTGAGTGGCGCACAAGTGCACAGTATTACCATAATATCTCAAGAAGGATTCGTCACAGCTTCATCAAATTTTTGGTGCAGTTACTCCGAAACATAGTACATGTACTTTCAATAGACTCCGAAACATGTTGAGTAGTTACCCGCTGAAGACCCTTTAATTTATTTGGGCTGATACAGCCTATGTCAAAATTTTACAGAGGAACGTGCGCAATATGGACAATAGTAATTCCATATGTGTATAGGTTAGACAGGGACAGGTTAGCTTATGGGGAGTAAAGAGTTCGGACTGTGGAATAGGGTAATGACTACTAGGAAGTGGTTCCGGGCAAAAAGACACAAATACAACCATATTAGGGCACCTGTCCTAAAGAGAGGTCACCTACAAATACTTTTATATTATATTATATAGAAAATATTCATTATCAAAAGTCTCAGCTTTGAGTGGCTAATTATCCTGAAAGACATTTTTCTGCCTAGAGCTTTATACTTATTCTTCTCACCCTTGCATGAGCCTATCAATGTAGCTTTTAGTGTTCCGTACATATTCCCCTTTAAAAGCATTTTGTGTTAACTTCTGTTTATGGCAATTGACTTGAATGTGATTGTCCAGTCCAGATTTAAGTAAGTAACGAAAGCAGTTCAAATTTAAGTTATGGATGAAAACATATTTATGTACAGTATGAATATTTATAAATTTATTAAAAAAATAATAATAATAATTAAGAAAAAAAAAAGATTGTGGGCATTGAGGGTAATCTGTTCTCTGAACCCTATTTTTCAAGGCCTTGAAAAGCTTGAAGGGTTTTGAAGTTAAGTCCTTGAAAATTCCTTGGATTTTAAATGTCCACTAATACGCCTTTCTGTAACAGTTAAGTTAGCTTGATGACCTCCTCCCCTCCCCCCTTTAGAAATCTCAATCCAATGATAGCAAGACAAAAAAAAAAAAATTATCTAGTTGAGAAGTCCTTGAATTTTGGTAAAAAGATCATGGAAAGTCCTTGGAAAGGTACTTGAATTTGAGAACTGCCAAGCTGTATGAACTCAGTTGAATGTTGTCTAATAGGTCACATTTTGACCACTTTATGTGCACATTTTATGTTGACATGCAACAATGTCCAACATGTAACTGTTCAGGGCATGTCCTTCTTCATTTGCCAGCTCGCATTCTTCATCTTTATTTTCACCATCTTTAGATGTTACCTTACAGCTATGCATGGTTGTGAACATTCCTGGCATTTTCATCACCTCTCTGATGCTCAGAACAGATATGTGCCTGTTTGGTGTTGACTAATGAACAACCAGGATATTTTGACTTTTCACTGGGTTTGCTTTGCTGCCTTTTTTTCCCCCTTTTCCTTCTATTTCCTGGAAAGGCTGTCAATCTGGCAGGTAAATATCAACAGAGGATTGCAGGTCAGCCAGCAAATGTAAACTCAGCACAAACCTTGTCATAAACGATTACATACTTGTCATAACATACAGGGCAACCTGGCCAATAAATACACTTTTGATCTGCATGTGGCGGCACAGTTGTCTCATTAATTATCAGACCCAAGTGCTATGTTCTTTTCATGAGCAGAAAAGAGAATACATGGAACTGGGTCTGTTGTGCAGGCCAGATGTTCATATTGACCAATAAAATGGCAAGATGTTGGGAGTCCTTCCTTCTTTGGATAATGTGTTTGAGAATCGTAAACCAAAAAACTAAAAAAGTCTGATAAACTTCTAAATTCCTTACCATTTATTGTCATGTATATGCTACAAACATCAGCTACCAAATTCAACAAACGTTCATAATAGAAGTGAATGATTATAGAACAAACTGGGAATCAATTACATTTAATAGAATAACACTTACAGCAACTGATTATTGGAAAAAAAAAAAATGTTTATTATTTAGAGTTTGTTTAAACTTATTTTGCTTAAAGATATTTAGTATTTACAATGGCCATGCAGATTTAGAAACCCATTTTCCATCATAATTATGCCCCCATCCTACCGGAGGAGGGGCATTAAATAGTAATCGCTTTTTCAATCTGTCTGTGCATCCCTCCATCTGCTATTCTTGTCCGGGCTATAATTAATTTGTCCTTCAACTTAGATTAATGAAAATTTACACACAGGTGCATCTTGGCATAAGGGTGTGTCATGTAACAAAAGTAGGTCACTAGGTCAAGTATCTTGGTCACAGTGACATATCTTTGTAAAATAGTGTCCAGGCTATAATTCTTTTACTATTTAACTGAGTTTAATGAAACTTCACACACACACATCTTGACCTAAAGGTGTGTCATGAAACAAAAGTAGGTCACTAGGTCAAGTATATTGGTCACAGTGATAGCCTATTTTTATTGACTACAGTCTCTCCAAAATGAGACCTGTGATTAGCAAGGTTATAACTGAGGGGGGGGGGGGCATGGATTCAGCAATCTCTGATTGCATTTTAATTTGCATCCAAATTAAACCAAGCAGCACATTTTTCACACAAGACTTGTGTGGAGTGAGGAGGACATGAATGTGATCTGTTGAGCAGGCAATGTGATAATGAAGTAAAATACAGAATTAGATGTATCCATTCCCAATTCGCCATGCATACTGTGTCAAAAAAGGGTGAAGAGCCTGGAGTAATGAAGTATCAGTAAGGTTTTACTTCTGCAAATTCATTATAATCCCAACCAAAGTTCAAGTTATTTTTTTTTCTTTTTTCTTATTCTTTTTATTTTGCTTTGAAAGTTGGGCTTAGCATTTGGGTTGCCATAAATGGCTTGTATTAATCCTTCCAGGAAAGTTCAAATTACACATTTTTTTTTCTTTTTTAAAGGTGGCCTTGGCAGCTGAGTGGCCCGAAATGGCTTGTAACATTACCACCAAAATAATTTTTGCTGCTGGCTTGAACTGTACGGTAGCTTCTCCTTACAAATTTTGTCCAATTATTTAACAAAATTCTCCAAGTTCTTTAGTGAATTACTGTGGCAAATTATGCACAAAATATGGTTTTAGGGCAAGAAATTCTTAGCCCAGCAGGATAGGGGGCTATGCATAAAATGGAGAACATGCTTAGTATTATTATAACACATGCACACCAACAGGTGTTGTCATATTTCTTGTCATGTATCTGTTATACGTCTAGTTGATGAAGATAGGTGTCACTTTTTCTTCAAGAAATTTCATATTTCATTGGTATTATGGCTGACATGCCTGTCTTGTGACATATGGTCACTGTGGGTACCACAAATGTAATGTCTGAAAGGAAGCAGTGGGGAAAAAAACGGATGATCAAGATGAAGAGGAATCTAACTTTCCCAAATATTTTGACATTTGAGGGGAAAAGAAAAATGCTAGTTGACTTTTCACATAAATTGTGAATGTATGTGGAGATTTAGAGGAGGCGAAGTCTGCTTCATACTCGCCTGATTCTGTGGAAGAATATAATTGCCGCGGAAAGCAGCATGCAGCCCTTTCGTGAGGCACCGTTTAACGCGGTGGTCCAGGTGAGCATATGCGGACCATACAAGATGAATGAGATGGCATTGCTGTAGTACTGCTGGGTCAGGTTTCAAATCGTCAGAAAGTTCAAAGAATTCTGCTGAGCTGGGATGTAGAACAAGGTTAGGCCCAGGAATACGAATGTTTACAGTTGGCTGAGAAATGTTTCTCAGTATATATACAACTGGGGGTTTTTTTCTGTTTTAGTGTTTGTGTTAAGAGCACAGGTAATGTTCAAGACAGTTTGCACAAAAAAGAAGACTATCTCAGCATGGCTGCTTTCAAAGTTATATGAATAAAGGCAGTAGTGATAACATACGTGTAGGAGATCTGAGTGATGCATCCCAATCCAAAGGCACAGATACAGGTTATGGTCAGGTGTGTGAACTTGAAAAGGGTCAGTACTCATACTGCCACTTAGCGATGACAAGATATACTACTTCTATTGCATACCTCATGGATTGTATTGCATCAGCAATCCTAGTCTTAGATGTTTTGAGGAGACTAACTGATCCAGCGTTCCGATGTACGAAAAGATTTCTGTGCAGAGTTAACGAACACAGGCTGCAGAGAGAGAGAGAGAGAGAGAGAGAGAGAGAGAGAGAGAGAGAGAGAGAGAGAGAGAGAGAGAGAGAGAGAGAGAGAGAGAGAGAGAGAGAGAGAGAGAGAGAGAGAGAGAGAGAGAGAGAGAGAGAGAGAGAGAGAGAGAGAGAGAGAGAGAGAGAGAGAGAGAGAGAGAGAGAGAGAGAGAGAGAGAGAGAGAGAGAGAGAGAGAGAATACAGTTGTGTGTGTGTGTGAAAAGAAGCTCCAATCCAAAAGCTGAAGAGGCAAATTTCAATATGTTCTAAAAAATTTAAGGAATTTATCTGACTAGAATAAATATTTATACTTGAGTTTGGATTCTGAGCAAATGAGCCCTGGGCTACAAGTATAGATCAGGCATGGACATAACGACAGAAAATAAGGTGCAAAGGTAAAATCTACAAAGAAGCAGCAAGCACAGTGCAAGTTATCGCTGTTCAAGTATTGTTCATTATTTATCACATTAGCACCAAACAGTCCCTCTAATGACCAGATGGGGAGAACATGTGTTTCGTTTTACGGGAATTTTGCCATGGTTTAATGGGCTACGAGAGGTAACCATATCTGTCGACAGGTACATTAAGAAAAAGATAGCACAAAGGACAGCAAATCTGTACATTACCCTTTGCTGGGGTAACAGTGATTTATAGATGATGCATTTTCATTTGTGAGGAAATAAATAATATATTGGGACTCTGCACTCATTGTATTGAAGTGCTGATACATGTAATTATATACTGGGAAATAATCGGTGGTAATGTACATCTGTATAAACCCAGATTAACAGATATACTTCAAAAGATGGCTCATGTTTTGATGTGTCCACAACATGTGTTATCACCTCTCCATGTGTTATATGACCTCACCTATCAGTTGAATAAATAATTTTGAAGAATTACCATGCGGAAGCTACCACTTACAGGATTTGGTCAATTTTTCCAGTAGCCAGCCAAAGTTGCGTGGGGTTAAGTAGTGAGGACAGTTGATGGTGAGGGCCAAAAAGTCTCATAAATCACAACACCATAAATTATTTGAAAATCTGCAAGGTAACCTATGCTAATATGGGTGATAATGTATCTTTCTGTCATAGAGACACATGGCAGTGTGCCAGTCTATATATCACCTAGCCTTTGTGTGCTCAAGGTACTCACTTTCTGTGTGTTGACTGCCCAGCAAACCCTGAGGCTTGAGGAGTATGAATGAGCCCGCAAAAACAAGAGTCTACTGAGCTAAGCAGGGAAAGGAATATTTATGTAAATTACCTTTATTTTGTATGATTATATTTTGATTCATTCCATAACAGTTCCTAATTATGAAAATAAAATATTTTGGAAGTTTAAGAGCTTATAAAAGGATTTATGTTAAAACCTGTGGAATTAAAAGGTTCATAAGAATACATGAAATAAAGTATAAATATATGTGTGTGTGTACTTGAAGGAAAGAACATTCATGGTTTACTTGTACCCACTGTCTTTTTTGGATTTTGATTCAGTGAGGTTAATAAGACCATGTACAAATACCTGTCTGATACCAAAAACAAAAAAACACAAAGAAAGAAAGAAAGAAAGAAAGAAAGAAAGAAAGAAAGAAAGAAAGAAAGAAAGAAAGAAAGAAAGAAAGAAAGAAAGAAAGAAAGAAAGAAAGAAAGAAAGAAAGAAAGAAAGAAAGAAAGAAAGAAAGAAAGAAAGAAAGAAAGAAAAGGGAAGAAGCAAAAAGAAAAAATAAATAAAAATAACATTCATATTATATATAACTTTACCCATGGTTGTGCACGTCAGATTAATATGGTGCAAAATTAAAGTCAGAGAAATTAGTAATTAATATACTTGGATCTCTTTTTGTTATTATTATGTAATAAGCAGCTGCATAAACATTAACTTTATATTGACTAGGCCCACTCTATACATGCAAGACTTTTAGTGGATAGTATAAGTCTCCTTTTATCATATGAAAATGTTAATGACAGCTTATCCACAACATGCAAATCCATATACCTTGCTTCCACTAAGTGCCATTGTATAATCTTGTGATCTGGTGATGAATTTCTTTCCTTCGTTCATTTAAACATGATCAATGGTATTAACCCCAGCAGTGCCGAGGTTACAAGATTATATCAATACATTTTTGACCATATTAAAGAATTCGTAAGAAAGAAGTGATTAACAAGTGTTGAAAATGAGTTAGGGTACCATCAGTGAATGCAACCTGAGTGTTACAATGAAATTTTTACTAGTTTGCTATATATCAATGTTAAAGGTCATTTACATACGATTTTCGTCAAAGAAATTGAAAGGATTAGCAAAACGTAGGTTAAAGGTACACAAACTGCACAGAGCTTTTCCGGTTTTAAGAGCCAGTGAGGCGAATAATAACTTGCACTTTTTGACTCAAGGAAATGATTCACAGGTCACGGTCCCCACTTAACTCATTGCATACTATGGTCACAGGCCTTGGTCAGTGGTTCTGGCACTGCCTGGCAAGTCATGCTGCAGCTGCCCTTGCGGCAGCTGCAGCATGACTTGCCAGACAGTGCTAGAACCACTGACTTAAGACTATAGGCATGTTGGTACTTAACCGAAAGCTCTTTTCATTAAGAATTTAAATATGCAATTGTCGCCTTAAATCTAGGTGAATATACAGAAAAATCAGGGACTGGTATGGAATGAGTTAACGGTCACAAAAAGCCGCTAAAGTGAGAAGAGCAAGACCACCAATGTACCTAACAAGTCGTTGTATTGCTTTACTGAATAAGGCTCTTGGTCACTATTGCTGAGTATTGCCAAAAGTAATTCCGAGGCTAAACATTTACACATGGGCCAGTCCTCAATGAAAGTATATTGTGCGAAATTAATACAGTACAAACACAAGTGTATGTTATGGTGCAGAGTATGTGATGTCCATTGAGGATTGGGTGGGACATGGAATTGGTCATACAGAAATGCGTGTATGTTTGGGTAATAGCTGGTAACTGACATACGAATGAATGAGCTAACAGGCTGAGTGACCTTCAACTTTTACTCACAGGATTTTTGGCTTTGAAGATACATGAAAACTCTCTGGTGTTACATAAAATACCCAAACTATGACCTGAATTTTTTTCTTGCTGCAAATGTGTAGGTTGTGTGGAATGCTGACTGGACATTGTAAGTTGGAAGGAAAGAAAGTGCATTTTTGGTGAGTCACAACATTGGTGTGATAATTACAGTAAAATGTTCATTTATTTTGGGGGACATCGTTTTAGGTGAAAAGTAGGAGAACATTTTTGTGTCTGATATACTTTCATATATGACAACCTTTGCATTTAAAGTTACTACGACGCATTTCAGGGCACTGCATCTTTTTGGCAATATGTATGTAAGTGATCAAACAAGCAACAGACATAATATAATGAAGAATGAACCTCTGTATGTTTCTTAATTTTCACACTTTTTACATGAGTGTCCCTTTCAAACTGTTAGACGTGCATTTTTTTTGGGGGGGGACATAAGACGAAACATTCTTGATAAAAGAAAATAACAAAACAAATTGGCAGTGCATCAATAAAAGGTGAGTGATCTGTGTAGCTAGATAACCACAGAGATAGGGATTTGACAGAGTCTGTCATCTTATCAGTTGCTATTAACTGTCAGTGTACATGTTTTGATATCTACAGCATTATGTGTTACATGTATGTCACACTGAGTCAAGTACAGGCGTGGGATATATACCTTAATAGTCCAAAGGTTTATGAGCGGTCATTCACCACCAAAATATATCTAGGAATTGTCAAAAGTACTGAAAATGGGGCAGTTGGTTGAAAGCTCTCAAAGGGCTGATTATTCCCCCCCCCTCCCCCAACCATGTAGATCAAAAAGGTTCAGCTTGACCTGCAAGATATACATTGCTAACTTCTTAGCACTTGGAGCTTGATATATATCCTATCAGTAATATTCAGACCATTAGAATGGGCTTGATCATGCAAGAACAGGTGGATCCACTTGGGTAATAGAGTTCCCACCCCCTAGAAACATGCAGATGGGACAGATGCAAGGGGGCGTCTTCGCATCAGTTACAGTAGGCCTAGGTGGGTCCTTGACTTGTGATAGATCTGCCGTGCTGCACATTAGGCCTATACAATATTAGGTCCCAGCAGTTGCAATTTACTGGAAATTTGTATTCCCAAAATGACTGCCAACCATCGTGAACAGTGTGGTCCTCTGGAGTTGTCAATCATGCTGTATATTTTGTCTGGGTGTCAGAAACATGCTGGCCCCATAGAGTTGTTAGTCATCCAGGATATTTGGTCCCCTTGTCAGGAACATGTTGGCCCAGCCATGAAGGATAGCTCCATGTGGGTTCTGTTGCAGGTGTGGCCTATCAGTGATGTTTAGGCGCACTGCATTTGCTGCTAGGCCACTTATTGGAAAACATGTAAACCTAATGCAGTCATTGTGTTTAGCAGTGAGCCTGGCCACTTAAGTTGCCACTCCGTTAAAGATATCAAAGCCCAAGGGGATGCATTTGTCACTGATTTCAAACAGTAAGGCTCACCATAAATGCCACCCAGGAACATCTATGCCCACTACAGTTGTTATAATACCCCACCCACGAAGTGGGGGGGGGGAGGGTATATGATAATGGGCACTGTCCATGTGTGTCCTTCCGTCTGTCCATCCGTCCGGAACAAATTTTATCAAAGCCATATCTTCTAAATTATAAACATTAGCCCTTTAAATTTTCTGGGTTGATAGATCTTAGGTAGGAAGTGTGCAAAGGATTAAATTTATTCGGCTGATTATTTTCTTTTACTAACTAATTAATTAACAAAGATTGTTAAGCACCTCAAACAAATTTTGTCAGGGCCATATCTTCTAACCTACAAATGCTAGCCCTTTGAAATTTGTGAAGTTGGTAGATCATAGGTAGTAGGTGTGCATAGACATTGTTTTGTGTGTCTAATTGCTTACATTAATTGATTAATTAACAAAATTTTATTAGGTAACCTCCAGATCAGAAATGATTTTGTCCGGGCCATATCTTTGGAACTACAAATGCTATCCCTTTCAAATTTTCAGGGTTGGCAGATCTTAGGTAGGAGGTGTGCATAGGATTAAATTCATTTGACTGATTACTTTCTTTTATTATTTAATTATTTGACAAAATTAGTATGTTTTTTTGTCTTTTTGTCCCTGCCTTCATGGACAAGGTTGTGTTGTTATATTGTCGTCCCCACTAAGACAACGCATATGAACAGTTGTGGGCAAAATGGATGCCAGATGGAAAGACGACTTCACGTAAATTTTGAGAATGAAGAGTGAAAAAGGGTCTTAGACTGATCATTGTATGTGACAGATATGGGCTTCAATAGTGGTTTTATGGCTCAGATATCCTTAATTTGTAAATTTGCTGTTCCCACAATATTTACGAGATTTCGTGTGGCATGAGTGTGTCTAGGCGGCTGACCTGATTTCAGTACATGGACCACGTGCGCAACAACTTATCATGTTCTTGGATGTTTTGAAAGATCACCAGGCATCTTTATACTACGTGCTGTTAAAATATTAGTAATATGAATCAAATGCCTGTATTTATATTTGCTGTTGGTGTATTTTGTTGACTTATGAACACAGTTTTTTCACACACTCACGATTGTGGGCGATAGTATGACACTTCAGGGGACATAGTAACCGTCGGGTTGAGGAAGCCCTAACTTTGACCTAAGGCTGAGGAAACTTAGGAAAATTTCACAAATAACTGTTACAATGCACGAAAACAGGAACACAGACAGTGGGTCACAATGTTATTTTGGCAAACTAGCTTGACCCAGATCAAAACCGAAGCTCGAAAGGTACGGCAGTTTTGTTGACTGATGTCTGGTGGGACTTGTAAAAGGTAAGATTTGCAGGTAGAAAAACTACAAATCCCTGAAAGAGGCTCCAACTAAAGGAATTCAAGAGATATGTATGAAAATATATATTTGAGAGCCTCCCCCAATGTTTCGACCCAATCGAGGGTCTTCTTCAGGGGAGTGGGGGCTCTGACTGGTTTTTATTTTCACAGGCTTACATTTTTTTGAGGCTCCCAGTGTGTATCTTGTTCCGGTGCCACATGTGTCTCTTACTTTGTCATATGACTTATGTTTAATTAAGATTTTTTACATGTGTATATCTTATGTGTTATTACTGTGACATAATTATTAACAATACTTAGTCCTATCAGAGATATTATAGAAAAACTATCACTTTAAAATTAAGCAAAGATATGGGAAATAGTTCAATCTGTAATCGCTTCGCCATCACTGCCGGAACTGGAGAGTTGTAGATCGTCCTTTAACATTTGGTATCTTTTGATTTTGCTTAAAAGGTCACTAATGATTTTTAACTGCGTGTCCATGGCCTAGTCGACTTGTTGTTACTTGATCTCCAATGAGCTCAGCAGTCATGGCACATGGTGCTGTCTGAAGGTGCACTAGTGACCAGGCTGTTTTCGTCACCTGAGCGATCTGTTGGTGTCGCTGATTGCATTGCCAGTCTCGGGATTTCAGCCTCTTTAGGTCTTCTTTTTTCTTTCTCTATCTAAGCCCCAGCAATGCCCTTCCTAATTTCCAAATTCTAATTACCAAGCCTGGTGTCTTCTCTGTTTTGGGGAGATTTACCTCATTAACTGCGACAGTTCTTGCCTTCTTTGGCTTAGATGTTTTCCCGCCTTTTTTGCTGTTGGCTTCCCATGTACATTTTGTGATGGGCGCAGACGCTATTGCTCATGGGTTGAATGCCACTGGTTTTAGGTCTTGACCTTCGTGTTTTTTTGCCACATGCCATCTAAAGTTGTCTAGGCAGCCAAAATTTTGCAGGCATTCTGGATGTGAGTGTCTTCTTCTTTCTGAGTCATGCATAGGGAGATGTCTCCTAAGTGACGAGGCATGTCAGTAAGACTTGTTGCAAATGATGCAACTGATTCCATTTTTGGAAGGAAACTTTCAAAATTTTTGCAGATAGGATTTCTCACTACATTTGCACATAATAGGTGTGGTTGACTGATGAGGATATCTCGGTGAGATTTGCCATCGGCTATACCTGGTGCAACTGAAAGTGTTCCCGGGTAGTGGCAAAACGAAAGTCTGTTTCTTGCATCACCAGTATGGAACTGTTGAAAATATTGAGAAACTCTGTGATCGTATATTTAGTTTTGTTTGGGAACAGTCCTGCCAGTTGGTGGACTGAGGCGTAGGGGGGGGGGGGGGGAATCTGAAAGGTGGTTTGTCTAGGGGGACCCCTACTCAATTTTAAGGGAGAAAAAAAGAGAAAAAGAAAAAAGTCATGGGAGGGGGGATGGGGGTTTAAAAAGAAAATTAGGGGATGGGGAAGGGGGTCCAGCAGTGTGGTGCTTTAAAGTGGACCACGGCGGTTCACATGTGAGTAAGCCAAGAGCCCAAGGGTTCTGTATTACCTGGCGGTAGGGGCTGGGAGATCATCATGGGAAAGACTGAGGGCTGTATAGCGAAGCCACCAGAAAGGGGGAGGGAGAAAAGGAGAAAAAAAGAAAGTCGGGGCCGCGGGATCAGTAATATATGGTTTAGTTTAGTCTGGAGCAGTTCTGCCAGTTGGTGGACTAAGGTGGAGGGGGAGGGGGGTAAAATCTGAAAAGTGGTTTGTCTATTGGAACTGCTGCTAAAAATTTTTTCCAAGTTTGGACTTTTTTTGGGGGGGGGGGTCTCTGTCTTTATTTTCATACTACCACCAACAGAAAATTTTCACACTTTACTTGTAAACTATAATATATAAATGTACATCATGTGTATTTACCATCATGTGTATTTACCACCATGATAATTGTGGGCGGAGTATATGGCTAGCATCATCAGCTACTTGTTTATCTAGACATACTACATGTACTTATTCAGGCCTACTGCTGTCAATCAGCTGTGCCCACTACAGTTGATACTTATCTAAGCTTCTTACAGTTGTTACTCATCTAGGCCTACTGGTCTTTTCATCCATCACACCTTTGGCCCTCTGGCCCCTGAGGTGGTCATTTATGAAGAATGTATAGGTTTTTTTTGTCAGGAAATTCAAGATCCACTGTACATGTACTTGCCACTCATCAGCGACCTGTGCCCCATGTACTTGTGTCATCATGATGTCTATGTCAGGTACTGAATATCTTATCAAGAAAATTTGACAAAGCGCAAGGTTATGCATTTCTAACCAAAGAGACAAGTTTATAAAGTCACCGTTGTTGCGTGACTGTCCTGTGTCAAGGTGCTGCTTGCAGGGAAAATTGATGGAAGAAGAGTTTATCTCAATTACAGAGCAGTGACACATGTTTTTACAACTGTCAGT
Organism: Hermodice carunculata; assembly: GCA_964020975.1. Lineage (NCBI taxonomy): Eukaryota > Metazoa > Annelida > Polychaeta > Eunicida > Amphinomidae > Hermodice > Hermodice carunculata. The sequence goes on along the minus strand of OZ026614.1, from coordinate 55,109,379 downwards.
ATGACTGTGGTGTGTTTAACTAGAGTATTTACATGCAACAATGGCATGTCCATTGTAGCAAACAGATGTCTACAGGTTTTTTTTCTTCTTTTTTTTGGAGGGGGGGGGGCACAGTTGGAGATTGCATTTCTTCAGAATTCTGTATGGCTTGTAGGTAGTAGACCACAGTTGTGATTGGCTTGTTGCCCATCCCAACAAAGATATAGTCTGTAATTGTGAAAATACTGTATTTCACTATGCTGTATTTTTTTTTAAATATAAAGTTAGCTAAGACAGGTTTCCTGTAGTACACGGTTAGTGCATGGCAGGTCATGTAAGTGCACTGTCTGATAGGACAGTTGAGAGCTATATGCTGAGGAAATAGAACAGCATGACCCTGGACAGAGCACAATTCATACACCTGTATATAGCTAGCATCCAGGTGTTGTTTTATATTTCAATTATAAAAGAAAAAGTGAGCTGGAATTTATATAGAATAAATTCATCTGTGTTTTTGTGACATTTGTACATGTCAAATGCTGTTCACCAAATTTTAAAATTTTAATTTGCGTGTTCTTTAGCCTCAAAAGGCTAATATATAAAGTAGAAGGATTTATATATGTACATACAGTCTACTGCCTGTAAAGATAATGACAATGGATCACACACAGTAAACAATTGACCTGCTATTGTAGAGAATTCCCAAGCACATTGAAACTATTACACCAAGTTTTTAATTGTACTCTGATTGTATTCTTGGAAGATGTTATGTAAATAACAATCAGGAAGGGACCATCTTTGCCGGCCACATGTGGCACATCCAGCAGGTTGAAGCATTTGGAGACTTTGTGAGTGATCAGTCAGCCCAAAAGAGAAACGCAACGACAGAAAGGCATGTAAGCAGACAGAAGTGTCTGATAGTGGGTGTTTTAAAATTTTTGATTATGTAAATTAAAAAAAAATAAATAAAGTGGACAAATCTAGCTGTATGATCATTGCAAATGAAGAAGCGCACCAGACATTGAAAGAAGGGAGAGCTGGGGATATACAATGTTCATCAGGCAAGGATAAAGGCCAACTTTCATATATAGATATATATATATCTCTGCTTGTCAAGTGACAGCCGGTGGCCAGGTGGCCATGTACCCGGTATGTGCCACAAGATGAGGTCACAACACTCAACACCACAGTCTCAGCTCTGCTGCCATGTCCTGTTCATCAGGGATGAGCCAAATTTTGAGCTGGCTGTCCCATATTCTCCCCCTTCTATGATGATAAGCGGATGGCGTGCCTGGATTGAGGCTCCATACATCACATGCTATCACTTGCGTCTAGCACGGAACTTTCATAGCTCTCACTCATCATAACAGGAAATTTTATCTGCAGACAGTTTGGAAGTTACCCCTATTCAGGCAGGTGAGTTCATGCTAGATGCTTTGTAAATTCTTGAAATCAGATGCGGTATGTTTCAATATGGCAGCAAGACAGCAGGACAAATAATCATAATCACAGATATTGATTTTAAACTTGACATGGCAGAGACAAAGACAGTTACACTGTCAGTGATTGTTGTACAAGTGATGACAGAGTATCCATCAAGATGTTCTCAGATTCAAGTGCTCTGTATGCCTCACTTGAGAGGAAGTTGTCCATTATATGTTGACCTTGGGTAGGCTATATGTTTCCTTACAAATATATATATATAAAAAAAGGAAAAGTATGGAAGAACTACTTCCTACATTTCTTGACATAAAATAGTTACTTTTTGTATGCATGAAGCAAGAATAAACAGCATATTTGATTGCCATTTGTATGTTTTTTTCTTTTTTTTTCTGTTTATTTCTTTTTTTACCTGAGTATTTCAGAATAAAGGGAGAGAATGTGGATGTAGTGAAATTGCATCAAAGAGAAAACAGTACACAGGGGAAAAAGTTACCCTTTGCTTCACTCTTTTGGTGCCACATTTTTGACTGAGTCAACGGCTTTCCTCGGTGCACTTTGGGCCTTGCACCCAAAGCGCACCGAGGAAAGCTGTTGACCTTGGATAATTATATTCTATGTACCTACAGGCATGCTGTTACTTGAATGAAGGATCTTTTCACAGAAACGTTAATCTTGCACTCTTATTACAATGTAGAGCAGTTCATTCTATGTAGTTTGCCTTTAATCGCATTTGACACTGAAAGAGTTAGTGAATTAAGACTGAGTCAACAGCTTTTAGTCATGTCATGTATGATGTCTTGATAGGGTTCATCTGTAATTCTTATCCAAAATTGTTTTTCATTACTGTTGCAATTAGTGTAAAACATTGAAGCAGATGACATTCGACCACTAGCCAGTTTTGGCTGATTTAAGGGGAAGATGGTTAACATGCCTGCAGGGGTAGTGATTATTAGCATGAATCAACTGTCAGAGAGAAAAGCACATTGTGATGATTGCTGGCAAACTCCCTGTGAGTATGCCAGCACATGGATAAAGCACAAATAAACTACAAAATGCAAGAGTGTGCATTCATAAGAAAACCCCAGAGCACAGAAAGGTGCTGTAGAGTTTGTGAAGTGCCACATAAGCCTAGCTTCTGCTGGTACCCACTTTGAGGTTCTGCACAACATGGCTGTTACGAAACAACGTTGAAGCATGTCTTAGGCAAGAAATGCTACTCATCTTGTCAAAGAAACTTATGGGACTGTTTTGATTTGGAGAAGACTGCTAATCAATGTTGTCAAATGTGAATGAGCCTGTTTGAGTTTAACAGGTTCTATGGCATGTTACATGATAATAGTAACACAAATTTAGGCATCAGGTGTTAGGCATGGTGTATGCTAGATATGTCATCATTTGTTTAAGCTGTGCATAGAGCAAAGGAGAAAGAAAAGGAATGTTTTTGATGCTATATAAGTCACCCATTACCTGGTTATTGCACCACATGTCAGCTGGTCATAGTTTATTCAGGTTGTGCTTTTTTTTTTTGTATAATGATTTGATTTTTGCAGTCTGGCTGGATGCAGATGGGCTAGGTTTGCAGAAAACAAGACATCTGCAAAGTAGTATGAATTATCATATTTGGTCAAATTAGGACCTGACATCATGCAAAATGAAGAATGATTTGTGGTCACCCCTTTGTTTAAGGACCCATACCCATGTATACTTTCACTTTTTTACCTCAGCTGGCTTGTCAGTCAGCTGAGGTTATGTGGTGGCTAGGCATCTGTCTGTCTGTCTGGCCATCGTCCACAATTCACATTTTTGACTTCTTCTCCAAAAGCATCAGCCAGGTGCACTCCAAACTTGGGGGGAATGTTCCATGAGGGGGTCTCTGCTGAGTTTTTCAAATGGTCACACTCCAGTGATTTTTTCATTTTTAATGATTTTTTTTTTGCTTCGATTTTAGGCAAAATCTTTAAAACTCTGCATCACTAAAAGTGTTCAGCCAGTTGCTTTGACGTTGCACACAGACACTTCTGGAGACTTCCAGACCTTAATTATGCCCCCCCCCCCTTCCGAAGGAGGAGGGGGCATATAGCGATTACTTTGTCCTTGTGTGTGTGTGTGTGTGCGCAAGTGCGTGTCCCCCTGACAGTTTTCACGGGATAACTCGAAACATTTTTCGGTTAGGGCTTTCATATTGCACATGCTTATAGTCCTCAATAAGGTCTCAGACGAGTTCGAAGATGGGTGACCTTGACCCACTTCCCAAGGTCACAGAGCCTTTTTAGTTAATTTGGTTTTCATGCAATAACTCAATAAGTTTTTCGCTGAGGGCTTTTATATTGCACATGCTTATAGTCGTGAATAAGGTCTCAAATGAGTTCGAAGATGGGTGACCTTGACCCAATTCCCAAGGTAACAGAGCTATTTTAGTTAATTTGGTTTTCAGATGATAACTTGAAAAAGTTTTTTGCATAAGGCTATCTTATAGCACATGCTTATAGTCCAGCATAAGTTCTCAGACGACTTTGAAGATTGGTGACCTTGCCCAAATTCTCAAGGTCACAGAGCCATTTTTAGCTCTGCTGACTTGTCAGTCAGCAGAGCTTATAGAATCTGTTTGCGTCCGTCGTCCATCCATCCGTCCATCCAACTTTACAGAAGCAAGAAGATCATATTCTCACACAAGAAGATTTATAGATGACCTGTGTGCTTTAAACAATGGAGATGAAATAGAGGGAAATTGGAAAAACATATATCCCAAAGAATTAATATGAAATCTGGAAAATTTAAAGTGATACAAAAGCTACTTTCCTTGATCTGGATATAGAAATAAAGAACAACCAGTATGTAACAAAAACATTTGACAAGAGAGACCAGTTCAAATTTGAAATTATCTCATACCCTGATCTGACAGGAAACATTCCAGAGAAACAAGCATATGGAGTTTGCATCAGACAAGTGATACAAATTACTAGAAACACCACACTTTTTAGCTGTGTCGTCAATAGAGTCAGAACACTGTTGTAAAAACTGCAACACAGAGGTTATAAAAACAACAACTACACAAAACTCTGTTGAAATGTTTCCAGAGATATGACCAAATACCTAATAAATACAACACTAACTCAAGAACATTGGTCAAACTATGTCAAGATAGAGCTTGAAATGACAAAGTGTAATTCTCAAAGTGTTTAGAGTGGTAAGAGGGAAAGTACCCTGGGTAAAGTATACTTAACCCACCTGGAGAATTTTCTGTAGTCCGTCTTAAGTCGGAAAACCATGATCATACTCACTTTTTGCAGGATTCTTTCTTTTCAATCTTCATCCAGTGTAGTGGAAGAGGTGGCTTCCAGCTAATACCTTAGTACACTTTACCTCATAACACCTCTAGTCAACTTGATGGTGCTAGAAATAGTATTACTATTTACCTGTTTATACCAGTGTCAGTATGGTGGAATAGTGTATGAAGCTTTCAAGTTTCAAAGGAGACTTCCATCTGTAAATATATACATATTGGAAACACTATAGTCTGTATTTAATGAAGAATATTTCAAAGGTTGAGAGGACCGGTATAAAACCACCAGTTGCCTTTTGTGGGTGACTGCCTGTCTCAAGTCAGGAGTGAAATTTGGTTCCTCACATTGATATTGGAAGATGAATGTTGATGCTTTGGTAACTCTGGAATCTCTTTGCTGTCATTGTTGGGTTTGATGTTTATGAAAATGGGTCATGTTATTCTACATAAGTGTATTATACTAGAGATGTCCATCCGTCTGTCGTTAGACTTTTTACATAAATTTTGTCTTCTTTTCAAAACCCGCTACATGGAATGTTTTGATTTTGCACATGGATGTTTCCCAGGTGGACCTCTACAAAGTTTACAGAAGGAGATGATGATGCAATAATTTTTCTATTTTTTACCAAAACCAATTAATGAAAATTACCAAAAAGAGATGATGATGCAATAATTTTTCTTTTTGATTTTTTTAATTCGGGTACTTGTCGGTACATGCAGCTTTCCTTTTGATTACTATGCAAGTCAATGGGCATTCTAATGCTAATTCACATTTTCAACTTCTTTTCCAAAACTGTTATCCAGATTGACTTCAAACTTGGTGGTTGTGTACCTTGGGTGGGTTTCTACCAGCTTTGTTCAAGTGCTCACGCTCCAGTGATTTTTGGATTTTTAAGGAATTTTTTTGTTCTTTTTTGGACAAATCTAACAAAATCTTCTTGTCCACAGCCGCTCACCCAATTGCTTTGATATTACATGAGCTCAGTCCTAGGGACACCTAGTTCTTAATTTGTTGACCAGGTGGTGCTGCAATTTTTTTCAATTTTTTTATGAATTTTTGTGTGTTTTTGTTACTTGTCACTCTCTTCTCCAGAACTGTCAGATTAAGTTGAAACTTTGTGGATATGTTCCTTGTGAAAGGGTCAAGCAAAGATGTTCTCTAGGTAGAACTGCTGTGAATTCCTGATTTTTTACTTTTTTTTTTTTTTTTTTTTTTTTTTTTTCAATTTGGGTACTTATCAGTAAATGCACCTTTTCTATTGCTTACTGTGCAAGTTAATGGGCATTATAATGGTAATTCACATTTTGGACTTTTGTGACGAAACTGTATGTCAGGTCTACTTCAAACTTGGTGGCAATGTACCTTGGATGGGTCTATACCAAAGTTGTTCAAATGGTCATGCTCCAGTATTTTTGGATTTTTTATGATTTTTTTCAAAAATCTTTAAAAAAAGTTTAAATTGGGAAGTTTAACATAGGAATTTCTTGCAATGGTTATTACTTAAATAATTTTGGCCAGATTTGTACCAAACTTGGTAGGGATGTTCCTTTTATAAGTTTCTACCTACATGTATTTTGTGCAAATGGTCATGCTCCAGTGATGTTAGGACCTTGACCTCATTCCGAAGGTCACAGGACAACTGACATGAAATTTACTGTTCACTTGATAACTCGAGATCTGTTTTGAGTTAGGACCTTGATGTTGCACATATTAATGTTTCTCTATGAAGGTCATGCTTAGACAGTACATGAGTGACCTTGACCTGGTTTCTGGGGTCACAGTGCAACATACATGAATTTTACTCTTCCCTATAACTTGAGAACTACTTGAACTTGGACCTTGATGTTGCACATGTTAGTGTTCTTCCTGAAAGGTCAGACTTACTCAGTACATGGGTGACCTTGATCCTATCCCAAGTTCACAGAGCCACAAGTGTGATGAATTTCTAGGTCAGCTGAGCATGGGCTGGTCACACAACCCTCTTGTTTACTTAGAATCTGCAAAATAATCACCCCCTAGACCAGGGTAGGACTTATTATGGGTTGAATGTCAAGGTCAGATAAGGATAGGCGGATCACACAGCCCTCTTGCTTACGGTCTGTGTGTGTGGGGGGGGGGGGGGCGGGCAGGCGTTCAAAGGATGTGAAGTATCCATTTAACTATCAGCTTATGTTAGTATATGGTTTTATTGTAGGTTAAACACTGTCTACCCATATTGCACCTCTTCCTGATTCAATATTCTTATCACATGGATGTGCTCAGTAGGGATCATCAATCATTTTTAGTGACAAAAATGCACAACTTTACACATTTTACTTCGAGTTTAATTACTGTATTCCTTCGACACATGCCAAGCTAGACCATGTGAAGTATCCATCTAACTATCAGCTTATGCTGGCACATGTTTTATTTTTGTGAGCTTCAAACCAAAGGTCTGTGGGATTTTATTGATGTTCACTGTGGAACGAAGTTGAGTCCATTAAGCCTACAAATGTCCCAAGAATATGAGGACTTACTTTAAAAAAAGTTCTTGTTCCTTGTTTAACACAGCTTTTGTCACTGTTTGATATATATTTAGGACAGTAATGGGTTAAATTTTTGTGTCATTAAGAAATTTTACATGTACTGACATAAAGCATGCTACTATAAGTTGCTTTAATTTTGCTGTATTTTTATTTTTGTTTATTTTGCTGATGGCACAAAATCGTGAAAGTGAAAACAGCGAAATAGCATTTCAGCATTGTTTCAATAGGAATTATGTCCAAAATAGTGAAATTAAAAGGAAAGTGAAATGTCAAAAGTACTAAAACTGAAAATTTAAACACATGAAAGTACAATGTAAAGCAATTTACAGTAAATTATTATCTAGGTCCTTGTCAAATGGTGTCATAAATTAAGAGTGAATTTTGTGGTCTCAAAAACCTCAAGTAGTTGAGTGAAGTGGTGGTCCTTAAAGATATGTCCATGACACAAGTTTGCACATGAGCTGTATACATACTCACAACCTGAGTATGGTGAAATTACCTTCTGTCACATGTACAGTGAGTGTCCCATGTGATACAGGCCTATCACGAAAGCTAGTTGCCATTTTATGTAGAAAGTGGGATTTCTATCATTTTGTTCTCCTCAAGAGATGCTACTAAGATGTGTTACATTTGAGTTAATAAATGAAAAATAAAGTAAAATTTCTTTTTAATATATCAATATGGTGTCAATAATTTGTGTAACAGACATCACTTTTCTGATTCAAAAAGAATGAAAATTTTGTTTTTAAAGGTAATAGGAGGTGGGCAGAAAAAGTAGTCCTCTTTTTACTTCCTGGGTGGGCTCTTCAGCTGTGATGTCATTCTGCTATGGTCATGTGATAATCAGCTTTTCTTTCATCTCTGTGAGACAGGCCTGTTGGCCAGAGTATCATTGGCTGAGGTGTTACCCACTTCTCACCACTGCACCCCCACCCCCCATGTGGGTCCCCTTTAGTTTTATGTATCAGCACCCAGGATGGTGATCAGGAATACAGGACATGAAAATGTGTCACCAGGTCAGAGTCATTTACATATGTAAACAGAAGTGGTGGATGTTTTGCCATTCAAAAGGTATACTCTTCCACCTTGTAAGTATTTCCAGGGCAAAGGTAAAGTGATAAAGTACAAACAGAAGTACTGTAGCTCAAGTGATCAAATATAAGTCAAGGACCATACAATGAGGGTCTGTTTTGAATGATACCAAATGATTACAACTCTTGGCAGTTGTACAAATTGGAAATACAAAATGACAATGTGTGGAAGTAATGCTGCGAGATGACTCTGTACTTCTGGGCACATGACCAAAGCAAAACATAAAAAATGCTGGCTTTTTTTGTTGTTTTTGCATGTGTTGCAAAGAAAAAGGGTAGAAATATATGGAGTATCATGATTGTGATTGCTGACTGGTAGCTGATGTCATTTCAACTATTACATTTACTGGTTAGTTCTCAAGGTAACAAATTACAAACTACATATCACATGTTTAACAACTTTATGTTGGATGGCAGTTTATCTCAAGTAGAGCTATCATATGTCACTATTAAAAGATCTGGTTTTCTTTGTAAAGAAGTATATTTGCCATACATTAACAGTGCATTATGTATACAAAATGGGAGCAGATAAATGGTGGAATCTTTGTTTCATAAACAGTGTGTATACATATGATGCCATCTTGCTGTACAGAAGCAAAGTACAAAGGTGCACAGATTTTTTGAACCCATTCCATATTTAGCAGGCCAGACATCGGATTAGTTATTTCTATATTCTATTCATTATTTGATCATGTCGACTATTCATCAGGCATATGGTTCTTGCCTCAGTGGTACACTTTACCAAGTTGTCATGCAGCAGGTGTAAGGCATTCGAGCACAGTGTTTAAACTTCCCACGTTTGCACTATTCTGATACATGTATCATTTAAATTCATTCTGTCAAGTCTGCGGAGTGCTGATGTAAATAGTGAAAGAAGTTGGAAGTCAAATACAAGGTAAAGGCAAGCAGTTGCTGTCGCATAAAAAAAAGCATGTTTGGGAATTTAAGGATGCGAAACATGCTTGACGGTCTCATGCTGATGACCTGTTTATATGTTCGTTTAGCTGTTGAAGCCTTGAATGTTCAAAATGTTGAATCAAACATGATAATATGTTAATTAATTTATAGGTTTAGACATGGACAGTGACTGAATGGACCATGGTGTGTAGAGAGATTGGATTGTGATAAATTTTTCTCTTTGCTTCAATACAACATGGAGGATGTGGCACTACTTGTTTGCTCCTGTTTGTATAATAGGTTCCATTATGCAGCTCCGTTCGCTATCTGAGGGACCATTCATTATGTGAGTGTTGGGACCAAGTATTTTCAGCATACCAATACATACATGTAGAATACAATAATGTCTTATCAGGGATGCAGAACCCCCGGTGAACCTATTCATCCTATTCTGAAGGAATTAAACAGTGGAAAACCCAAGAGATTTTGTTTTGTCATCCATACTTTTGGGGGGGGGGGGGGGGGGAAGGGGAGAATTACTTCAAGTCAGGTCCTTTTTTGTTCTCTTATTTGCACCTGGATGGTTTGGTGATTTATACAAATTGTTAAACATCTGCATGAAAACTTTGCCCTTAGCATGTTACCATTTTTGATCAAAAGTGGTATGGATAGCAACACAATGATACGAGTTCCCAAAAATCTCATTATGGGAGGGGTGGGAGGGTGGGAGAACAAATTCAAATGTGTTCTCTGCATAACAGAGAGAACAGAAAATTCCAGTATTGTAAGAATAATACCTGTGTGTGCTGTCATTGTGCAGCTGTGTAATGTCACAGTGCCAGAAGACAACCAGATCAAGAAGACTGACACAAGTTACCGTGTAAAAAGCTTCAAATGTTGGTGCGTGTACCTGCTTGCAAGCTGTGAATAGAGGAAACCTGACTTCAGCTATGTTTGTTCAGTACAGCACCTGGTGAAAGGGGGGAACCTGCTTGGCACAGTGTATATTTTCAGAGACCATATTTCATTTGATTTGCATGTAACATGCTCAGTTTTGGCTCCTCTGTTGTCTCCTGGCAGTGCTTCTGATGTTGACCTTGGAGGACACAATGTCGGAGCAAAACCTTTGCGGTTGCTCTTGGGAGGAGCACTGCTGAAGAGCAAGATTGTGAATAAGGCCTCTCGACTGCGTGCAAAGATGAAGGTCTGTCATGGCTCAGACAGCATTGACAGAATGTCTGTGCTGACCAGACAAAGAAACAAGTCATTCGAAAAAATTCGGGATGTCATAAAAAATTTAATAATTATGTCTCCCGGTGGAAGCCGGGGGACATATTGTTTTAGTGCCCGTTTCTTCCGCTTCTTCTTCTTCTGCTTCTTGTTGTTGTTGTTGTTGTTGTTCAGGTTCTTCAACACTTGGTTTCCGTGAGATAAGTCTTGAAGGACTTAATGGAATTTGATGAAACTTGGTAGGATTATGTATCTAGGCAAGACCTAGGTTGGGATTGTATGTGGGTGACCTTGACCTAATTTTCAAGGTCACAGGGTCACTTATGTGAAATTGGTTTCCGTTTGATAAGTCATGAAGAACTTGATGGAATTTGATGAAACTTGGTAGGGTTATGTATCTTGGTAAGACCTAGGTTGGGATTGTATTTGGATGACCGTGAGCGAATTCTCAAGGTCACAGGGTCACTTATGTGAAATTGGTTTCCATGCGATAAGTCTTGAAGAACATGATGGAATTTGATGAAACTTGGTAGGGCTATGTATCTAGGCAAGACCTAGGTTGGGATTGTATTTGGATGACCGTGAGCGAATTCTCAAGGTCACAGGGTCACTTATGTGAAATTGGTTTCCGTTCGATAAGTCTTGAAAAACATGATGGAATTAGCTGAAACTTGGTAGGATTATGTATCTAGGCAAGACCTAGGTTGTGATTGTAATTGGATGACCTTGAGCGAATTCTCAAGGTCACAGGGTCACTTATGTGAAATTGGTTTCGGTTCGGTAAGTCATGAAGATCTTGATGGAATTAGCTGAAACTTGGTAGGATTATGTATCTAGGCAAGACCTAGGTTGTGATTGTATTTGGATGACCTTGAGCGAATTTTCAAGGTCACAGGGTCACTTATGTGAAATTGGTTTCCGTTCGATAAGTCTTGAAAAACATGATGGAATTAGCTGAAACTTGGTAGGATTATGTATCTAGGCAAGACCTAGGTTGTGATTGTATTTGGATGACCTTGAGCGAATTCTCAAGGTCACAGGGTCACTTATGTGAAATTGGTTTCGGTTCGGTAAGTCATGAAGATCTTGATGGAATTTGCTGAAACTTGGTAGGATTATGTATCTAGGCAAGACCTAGGTTGTGATTGTATTTGGATGACCTTGAGCGAATTTTCAAGGTCACAGGGTCACTTATGTGAAATTGGTTTCCGTTCGATAAGTCTTGAAGAACTTGATGGAATTAGCTGAAACTTGGTAGGATTATGTATCTAGGCAAGACCTAGGTTGGGATTGCATTTGGGTGACCTTGACCTAATTTTCAAGGTCACTTATGTGAAATTGGTTTCCGTTCGATAAGTCATGAAGAACTTGATGGAGTTTGATGAAACTTGGTAGGATTATGTATCTTGGCAAGAGCTAGGTTGTGATTGTATTTGGATGACCTTGAGCGAATTCTCAAGGTCACAGGGTCACTTGTGTGAAATTGGTTTCCGTGGGATAAGTCTTGAAGAACTTGATGGAATTAGCTGAAACTTGGTAGGGTTATGTATCTTGGTAAGACCTAGGTTGGGATTGTATTTGGATGACCTTGAGCGAATTCTCAAGGTCACAGGGTCACTTGTGTGAAATTGGTTTCCGTGGGATAAGTCTTGAAGAACTTGATGGAATTTGATGAAACTTGGTAGGGTTATGTATCTTGGTAAGACCTAGGTTGGGATTGTATTTGGATGACCTTGAGCGAATTCTCTAGGTCACAGGGTCACTTATTTGAAATTGGTTTCGGTTCGGTAAGTCATGAAGAACTTGATGGAATTCGATGAAACTTGGTAGGATTATGTATCTAGGCAAGACCTAGGTTGGGAGTGTATTTGGGTGACCTTGACCTAATTTTCAAGGTCACAGGGTCATTTATGTGAAATTGGTTTCTCTGCAATAAGTCTTGAAGAACTTGATGAAAATTGCTAGAGTAATGTATCTAGGTGAGAGCTAAAATAGGATTGTAATTTTCAAGCAAACTTGGTCATTTGTAATTTGTTATCACGTGTAGCTTATTCAGAGACGTAAGTGTTCCACCGGGAGACATTTGATTTTCTGTTGGAAAATCAGTCTGTTCTAGTTATTACCGCAGTTATGCTTCTTTCAGTACAGACATCTGCCAACATAGCATAAACGCTGCATAGAATGGACAGACTGGTTAGATTATGTATCGATACATACACAGTACTTCCAATGACTCATCAACTACATGGTTTCACACATACAACGTGAATACATATGCAACATACTGCTCAGAGATACCCCATATTGAACCATACATTATGTCCGCAGAGGTAATTTGAATGATTAGCAACTCTCCACACGTTAAGTTCCAGCAGGTAACAAATAAATAAATAAATGACTCTGTCATGTTGATTCCATACATATTTAGACAGGGTCAGTACATCCTAGCAGAAGCAACAGTTAGAGTGAGAGTCTCTGAGGGCCTGTCTGCATCATTATGTAAGGATATACAGGTATTACCAACAGGTATTCCTAATATCAAGAGGACTTTTATGTATATACTATGTTTACCTGTTGCTCATTATGTAACTTGCACCATATTGCACAGTTTTATTTGGATTCCTCCAGACATGCCCTCAGAAATACAGTCGCTGGCCCTTAGCAGGGGTTGGATCAAATTTACACTGTACTTCACCCAGATAGGAACTTGTATCTGTTCTCCTTTGGTACTACATGTGGTAAATGTTTCACACTTGGGGGTTGACTGGGATGCCGTTGGGGCTTAGAGTTACCCTCAAGCCTTGTACACACTTTACAGCTCCACTGTTCCTGTCATGTCACCTTGAAATACAGGACATCAAGTACATGTATTTTTTGTTTACTGATATATACATGTAGATATACCATGTTCGTTTGTTCATTCCGAATAGTAGCACGTGCCCTAATAGAAGCATGCCCACAACTTTTTACTGTGTGCACCCCACATAAAATATCAATTTCCTACCACATTTTCTCAAATTTGATGATTTCTGTTGCAAAGAGAGACAACACTGATGATTTTAAGCTTTCCAAGCTTTCTATACACTGAGCAGACTTATTATCGTAAATTGAGAAGAATATAAGTTCACAATCCCCATGTTTGATTCAGGAATGTTTTGCATTGGCATGGCATGGTGCTGTTGGAGTAAATACTTTAGGCGACTGGTGCCAAAGGTTGCAGGTTCGAGTCCCGCTCGTCCCGCTCGTTCCAAACATGAAATATAGACATGTGCTCTTTCTAACTTCAAACCGTCTCAGTTGTGGGTGCCACTTGCTATGTGTGTCCCATGTATTATGTTTGTATTTTGCCTCCATGATATGTCACTTTGATGGGGGGGGGGGGGAGTATCCTATGATTATTATTATTATTATTATTATTATTATTATTATTATTATTATTATTATTATTATTATTATTATTATTATTATTATTATTATTATTATTATTATTATTATTATTATTATTATTATTATTATTATTTACTGTACTTGTATACACCAGGAAGCCCCTTTATTTTCCATACTTTGTACCAGCTATATTTCTTGATTTTCATAGTTGTTATACATTGTGCTGGGACAAGATTATTACCTGTACCAGCATACTGGCAACCCCAACCCCAACCCCAACCCCAACCCCCACTCTTTCTTTGATTTTGCATTGCTGTGCTGGATAAGTTACAAAGGCAGTTTGAACGGTTCCATTTTCATGTACACTGTAGGTCCAGACCAGGTAAATTCTATCTTGCTGGTATTTCTAATGACAGGCAGTGTTAGAGATCAAATATTATTCACCCTGACACTCCAACACTGAGAACCAAGCTCTTGACGATTATGTACAACTCAGTCTACCCTTTGTAATAATTTGTGTAAGCTGATACTTCTGAGTTGCAGTGGGTTCCTCTCCTTTTCAATGCTAATATGTATGCTGGCTGGCTCTTCATGCATATTATGTATCAAGTTTTATTGCTTGTTTATATGTATTTAACCATTGACACTTGATCCATAATAGACATTAATTATTGCCGTCAGCAGCGTGTGTACACAGTGACAAGTGCAGAAGGGATGTTACATATATATTTAGGCACATAAATGTTGTTTTTTTTCAGAAGAAAAGAGAAACAGAAACAGTCTATAAACGTGGCAGGAGATAGTAATCAGTACAGCCTACAGGTACAGAGTGGACAGGTCACAAGTTCAGAGGGAGTTGGTTCAGCGTGGCAGATGTCCAGTTATAGGTGCAAACCTTGTTTGATTTTTTATGCATTTTTTTGGTACAACTTTATGCTCAGTTCATCAGGGGTTATGTGCACAGATCATGCACACTGTAGAAAGGCTATGTCAGGCTGATTTTTCACAAGTTGATCAGCGCCCCAAATGTAATGTGACCTGCAATAGAAAATGCCTCGCGAAATTTTCCAGCACAACTTCAGTTGCCGTGAAAGCAATGTTAAATCCTAATGGATAAAAATGGGGGAAAGCAACAAATGATAGGTACCCATATATTGCTGCTTAAAAAAAAAAGCACACCTGTGTTTTAGCATCTTGATAAAGCAAGTTGGCTTCTATATATGGGCTCAAAAGCCGATCATTGCCTGTCATCTGAGTGTGGCAGAGCTTCAATCCCGCACACCAAGGACACATGAAATTTCAGAATTTGAAAAGTTGCTTTCATTTGTTTTTTATATGCATTCTGCATTACCTGGAGAATTGAAAGTATCCTGGTTGTGGGACACAGACAGACAGAAAGAGAGTAAAAATTAACAGCATGTAAGTTAAGGTCAAGTTGAAAGGCACTAGTCTGACACCAGTCTGACACCTGTCAGACAACGGGACTCTTCAGCCTGTGTGCACAGTTGCTGACATTTTGTACCAGTTTTGCAGCTACAAACTTACGACTTGGTATTCTCAACTTTTCGAAAGCCAGTTGTGGCATGTATGCTGTGCTGACTATTTGGGATCTTAGACTGTCAGTCATAGCACAAGCCATGTTCAAGACATCTCTAAAAAGGGCATATATTTTTTCTGCAGTCATGTGTTTGAAATGACTGTTTCCATGTGTGACAGATATCCATAGCAGCGAAAATTTTAATCATGCTTATTTTACAACTTGTTTAGAATAATCGTCATATTTACTGTAGGTAAAACTGATATGTTTGGCAAAATATACTTTTGAATGTGCAACTGCAGTCCAGGCACAAGACTTTGCCTTCATCGATGCCACACTGAATTTCCTTCCGTACCTTTCGCAATCATGACAGAAAGCTTCAGGAAGAATTTTCAGATTCTCGATCTAATAATATCAATTTTTTTTTATACTTAAATGGCATCAAAAGAGCCAGATTTGCTGCTTGTATTGTGCCCAGCATTCAGGTTTTCATAAATGACCCATCATTGAGACCTTGGTGAAAGTCATGGGAGGAATTGACGATCCCAGTGATCTCCTTGCTTCTATTGGTACTGAGCAATCAACAGCATTAAGTAGTCAAGTAGGTCATATGACAATCCACATATGTCACCACTAGCCAATAGAAAGGATCATCTGATGAGCATCATTACCTTTAAAATAGTGATGTTTGACATGGATTAACACATTGCAGTTGAATTAAACCAATAGGGAATCTTTTTATTGATGTAGACAAAGTATGGAGCTTTCCATTGATACCAAACACATGGTGTCAACCAGCAGTGATCAAACAGGTGCAACTTACTGCTGTTTTTGCAATGTTTTGCCAATTACCAAGAAAAGTGCTGAAAATACATCATGCAAGGTACAATTGCTTTCAGTTTTATTATGCATCCCTCGTAGGAAGGGATGCATATACATGTGGTGTTTAGTCTCCTCGTATGCCACTGCATATCTTATTTTCCTTATATTTCTCTCCCCCTCTTCATTGCCTACTAATACGGTCTATGCATAAGTTCACCAAGCGGGGAAACCCCAACGGAGATTCCGATGTTGGAGCCAGGCGCGCACAGGTTTCTGGGTAATTTGCGGGCCACTCAGTCTTACCACACAGGCTACAGCGCTACTGAATACAGCAAGTAACGAAAAGTGAAACACGGACCATGATTTCTTTAAAAAACAGAATCTGGGGTGGCTGAAAAAGAATTTGAAAGACAAAGGAATATCAATTGATGGAAGGGATAAAACGGCACTTTTATTTTTGGTATTTGTCAGTTTGACCAAGGAAGTGCTATTTAGAATAGCACATCCCTGGTTTGACGTTTCTTCCTGGCAGTGGTATCAACATTCCATCCCACTACACAACAATCGGTGGTTTGCTACGATAATTCACCTTGTCACTCAACGTTCTAACTATAAATGCTTTCCGTACTCCCTCCGCCAACGATCTACAATGGTAAACTTCTATACACCTCCTGTATTTGGTCCATTTCCTGTTTTTCTGTTCATGTTGACACGAACAAGATTAGTGTCCGCCATCATGCATTATCGTGACCACTTTTGAGAAGGTGCACAGCGCGCCATCTGGTAGCAAAAAATCACCCGCATGCCTCGCTTTCGTAATGGGACAACTGTCTGGGTTTTCCCGCTTGGTGAACTTATGCATGGAGCATATTTGGTACAGATAATCTATGGGTCTGCAAACTTTTTCCCATATAATTGTATATAACCTTGAGGTTAAAGGTCAAGATCAAATCCTTGTTGCATTTTTCTGCTGACTCAGCAATTTTCCCATATTGGTTTATACCTCCTTAATGGTGTCTCATAGGCCCAGTGTCACTATTAAACATTAATAGGAAAGTACCCATTTCTTTTCAAATTGCTGTAATTGTTAATGACATTGCAGTTATAACAACTGTTGGTCATTTGTGGTGCTTGAGAAGTGCATTGTATCCTGTTTGCATTTCATAATTAAATACCTGTTAAATTTTTACATAGTTTTTCATTAAAAAAAATCCTCATGTTCATAAATTTGAATTAATTTATTCTCGTTTTCTAGAATGAAATTCAAAAGTGTTAGACACTGTAGATCACATGACCAAAACATTGTCACATAGAAATTGTCATGCGCCTACATCAGTGATGTAGCGCATTAGCAGTATAGACAAAATCAAATGTGTGGGCGAGGGATCTTTGATAATACGTCACACAGGACGTACAAAAGAACAACTGTGACAAATGTAAACAAACATGGCGCACCAGGTCAGCATTGAAAACAGGCCTAGAGCATAATTTTTTGCAATGAATACCCAATTAAACATAGAATAAATAAAATCTGACATGACTGGAGAATGAGTTACCTTATTTCTCTCAATGTCAGCCATGTGAGATTCTCTATTTACATGTATATGATAGTTAAAAATATCTGTTGCCATGACAATCACTGCTATGCAGTGTTAGTGTACATTTCATGTACTGTCTAGTATTATTTGTATGTTAGTACATTGATCTATTATGTTGGCAGAAAAGCCAAAGTGAAGAGACCTGAACACATGTACATGTACATACATGTGGATTGTGGAATGTGTGTGCAAATAGGAATATTTAGTTCCTGAAATGCCTATGTGGGGGCAGCAGTAGACAGTGACTGCATGTGCCCCTGCTTTGCAGACACTGTGCCAGCATGACAAGATGCATGGATCTAGGTTCCTCCTAATGTTTTCATACATGCACTATTCAGGTTGGCCACTATACCAGTAAAAGTTCAAAATCATGTTTGTTTTGTTGGATAAGAAAAGATCTTACATTGGTCAAAAAAGAAAATTCAGCCTGGTGTAAAAGTGATTACATATCATGACAGTGCTGTAGATTGATACGTAGGGTGCACAACAAAAGCGACCAGGGTGTGGTTACTGACCCAGACTAATAGGGTCTTGGTGTCAGTGATAGCTCTCTTAGGTAAGGAGCTTAAGGTACCTAAAAAAAGATTATTTGTAAAAACTGAAAAGTTCAGGAGGCTAAAAAAAGAGTTTCTTTTGGTCCTGAAAAGTAAACAAACTGTGTGCTAAAAAGTAAAAAGTCTTAAAAGATTGAGTAACTGTGGGCAGTGGATGGAATTTGAAGCATTACACGTGTGCTCCTGTCTCTCTCTGAGTAAAGTCTATTATTATTGTAGAACCTTTAATTCTGCAGAAGTGGTTGACATTCTCTTAAAGCTGTTCAGAGCATCAGTATTGAAAACCAACATAAGGAGACAATAATTTACTCTTGGTACTTCTTCAGGCATTTTCAGAAGGTAGGGGTGGAGTTTCCTTCAAAATTATGGAAGAGCTGTAAAATTTAAGGGGTAGGGGTGGGGAAGGAGGTGTTAGCATTGAGCATGTGATATTGAAGTCAGTACAGTGTTGTTTGAGTGGGGACATATAATCAGTCATAGGTAGCTGGTTAAAATATCGGTGGTATACATGTACATGTACACCTAATTCTGAGCAAGAGGCATGATGCCATACGCTGTGGATGTATGTTGTGTCCAAGTACTTCTAATGTGATGATTACCTGGCTCAAGTCACACGTAGGTTAACCCATTTCTGACTTTAACTCTTTCCCCCTTAAACTGGCCAAAACCGGCTGGTGGTCGAATGGCGTCTGCTTCAGGGTTTTCAACTGATTTTAACAGCAATGAAAAAAAATTTGACTTAGAATTGAAGATTAGACCTGTCAAGACAACATGACCCAGGTCAACAGCTTTCCTTGGCATGGGTTTGGGCACTTAGTGCCCAACCCATGCCGAGGAAAGCTGTTGACTCAGTCTTAATTCAAGGGAGAAAGGGTTAAAAGTAGGACAAGAAGAAAAGGAGAAAAAAGACTACATTTGCAAATCTGAGCAGACTCCATGTGGTATAAGTGTGTGGAACAAAGCAAGACCCACCCACTATAATAGCTTGCTTGAGATCAATGACTTTCCTTTGCGTAAGTCTGACATTTCATAACCACCAGCTGTTACAAGGAGGAAAGCTGTTTACTCCACTTTAACTTCAAGGAAAAAAGGTTTGAGGGCCAGAATTACTCAGCTCAAAATCATCTAACTTTGTCCATAGAGAGTATGTGTTTGATGTCTACCTGCTGGCAGTACCCTGACTAGACAGTTTGTGCTGAATAATGTTAATTGAAACTGATTGGCATTGCAATGTTAACGAGTACATTAATCGGCAGTGGTTCATGGAAATGTAAAGTTAGACTTGATGTGTGATGGGTATAAAAGTTCACCTGTATACATTGTTTAACAGCATAAGGCCAGAGTTCTTTAATTATTCGTTTCACGAACTCCGCTGACCCAATTTTTGCCAAAATCAGAAAAAAAATCATAAAAATGAAAATTCGTCTTTTTTTTATTTCCGCCGACCGTCTCGGACAGTTCTGCTATTGAAAAGTCAAAGTTCATCCATGCAAGTAGTTCAGATTGAAAAGTTTGCACCAGTCTAGGACTAGAGGTCTAAAAGTATGCTACAATACAAACAGGCAGGTGTATAAAGTGAGAGGAATATGTTAAATATACTGAGGTCCTGTATGGTGTACAGTAATACATGTAGGCATGCTTTAGTGCATAGAAGTAACCAGTTGTGTGGGAATTTTTTTCTCTCTCCTACCCTTTAGTCTGGAGACTAAATTTTTTTAAAAGAATGCAAGTGCTTTATTTTTATTTTTATTTTTATTCCTCCCTCCTACCCTAGCTTTTTGTGGCAAATGCCTGTGAAACTAAAAATTAAAAAACTCTGGCCTAATGTGCATTCTGGACTGGCTTTTGTCATCTTTATAGATACTTTATGGTAGTGGACATTTGCCATTTGCCGCTGTCAGATTGTGTTTATCATTTTTCGAAACTGATACAGCCACAAAACTACCTTTTTATGTCCAGTTCGTCATCTAACCCTATTGTCATGACTTTTGATGATGAAATTTCTTTGGTTAATGAATGTAAAATTGGCGGTAAATGTTTATTGTTGAAGCTCATGGGCTATAAAGCACATATAACACAGATTAATATCATTTGTTGCTTGTGCAAATGCAGTAGAGAGAGCAATAAAAAATGACAGCAATGTCAGCAGAGGTGACTTTGTGGTTGATCAATGTCAGTTATGATGACAGTAATAATTTGATGACAGTGATTGATGATGTTACACGTATATGCTTTGAGAGAATGGATGAGATAAGACTGATATGTGGGAAACTGATAGCAGACAGAAACTGAAAGAAAAACATGTTTTGACTCAACTGTGCACCAAGTCAGTCCAAGGACCCTCTATCCTTAGTCAGTCAAGTTGTAGATCAGTGCTGTTTGCATTGTGTGGTGTGTCTTGCAAAACACAAACCACCAATGTGCTGTGTTGGTACTTGAGTAAAAGCCCTTTTCGTGAAGCACTTCAAAACTGCAATATCCAATTAATTTGTGTCATTTGTGCATGAAAAAATTAACCCTCTTAGTACCAACTGTGACTGAAGTCAAACTACTTAAAACAAACTGCTCTGAATTATAATAAGAGTGTTAAATTCATGTTCCTTGTAGAAAGACCATTCATTCAAGTACCAGCATGCCTGCAGTTACATAGAATATAATAGTCCAGGTCAACAGCTTTCTTTGGCATGTGCCCAAAGCATGCTGAGAAAAAGTGTTGACTCAGTCAAAAATATGGCGCTGACAGAGTTAAACTAGAAGGGACCAATACAAACAGACCTGTCTGGTATGGTAGCAGCGAGGAAGACAGCAAGATGCCATTTGGACAAGTATTACCATTTCCAAATTATCAGCAGCTATTATTACCTGTTTGACAGAGAGACCAGCTAAAGATTTTGATTAAAGATGCAGGTGAAATATAGTATGCAGACTGTTAAGTACCACAGGGCAGTGGCTGTCCATGTGATGTATTTCTGGTATACAAGAGACAAATCATGAGACAAAGTTTTAGTTATTGTATTTCTGGAGGACAGTACAAAGAGACTGGCCACTTGATGTATGTGACCTGTACCAGGCAATGGCCCAGTGAGCCCCAGGCTCCCCCACTTGTCTCCTGGCTCTGAAGTACTCTGACCTGCTCATTAATTAAGCTGATTGGTTATAAAGACTTGTCCGTGAGGCTGACTGACCACAGCTACCTTTGAGCTGTCTGGTAGATGCGCCCAAAGAAGCTGAGTTGATTGTTAAATGCAGACACGAAGAGACGGGTTGTTCCCTCCAGGGGGTTGCTCTGCATTCTTGTCTGTGTCATACAGGGAGCCAAAGGAATGTATTTGTACCCATACGTGTAAATACAAAGTATAACATTTGACCCATTGCAGTGTATTCGTCTTTTGCCTTTTACTTTTTTTTTTTTTTTTTTTTTTTTGAAATTTTTATTTATTTATCTATTGGGGGGGGGGTATTTTGGGGGTTGGTTGGTCAAAATCACTGCATTAACACTGGTTGTCATCTAAAGGTTTTTCATCACCACCATCTGTTGGAAAACACTGCTGCCTAAAGATTTGTGGTGTATCATGGGTTAAGTAGAGAGCATTTTCAGTGTCCCAAGTCCAGCCTCTTGATTCTTGACATCTTTTCTGCTGAATTATTTGTTTACCATCAGTGAGAGCTGGGTGCAGTAATGATAACCTGACAGTACCTGGAAATTGGAACTGCCAGTTACCAAGTTGTTTTGCTACAGTCAGGAAACTCAATACTCCTTTAGACATTGAGAGGAGAGGTGTACATGGGCCCAGGGCACTGTGTGAGATCCCAAGCAAACCTTACACAATTGACTGAAATATGCTGGAAATAAAAGAGGTTGCAGAGAACAATTTAAATGATAAATGAAAAGAAAAAAAATGTAAACACAATAGAATGCATCTTACCTGGGAACTCAAGTATATGTCATCGAAGATGTATGATGGTCTCTCGTGTTTGGTATTTTCAGGTCCCTTAACCCTTGCCTACTTGATTTAGGACTGAGTCAACAGCTTTCCTACGTGCCCAGCCCATGCCAAGGAAAGCTGTTGACCTGGGGCATGTGATCTTGATAGGCCTCATCTACAATTCGCAGTCAATTTCTTTTTCATTAGTGTTGAAAACATTGAAGTTGACGACATTTGACCACCAGCCGGTTTTGGCTGGTTTATCTGGGGAAAGGGTTGAAATGAACATGGCCCGTCCAAGATGCACATGTCAGGTGGCTGCCTGCTGGCAATCACAACAGGGTGTAGAATTAGGTGACAATTATACTTAGAGGTTATCTTGTGCCAGAACAGTGGCTGCAAAGATGAAACACAGCGGCAGATATCAAAAAACATAAATGAGAGGTGAGCGCCCTGGGGCTTTGTGGCTAAGAAACCCAAGACCTGAAAAATTGCAGGGCACATCGCTGGGATTAATGGCCATGATGGTTTGTTGGTGTCCCACTGTAGGGGCCAGGTGAGGCCACATCAGCTTAATGTTTATAAATGACTTAAAATAACTTGTTTGTAACATATTAATGTGCCGCTGTCTGTATGAGGTACCAACTCCCATACACACAGGTAGGGGTGGGCATGAGGAGAAACAGTATGTCGGACAATGGTTTTAATGTGGACATGTCTGCGTGCAATCAGCCAGTTGGATCTCTGGAACAGCACTGAAGTAGATAAAGCCTCATTTGCCGCATTCCTGCGTAACTTTGCACCGAAGTCTACTCTGAGTAACCCAGCCCTGGTAGCTGCTGCCATAAAAGACCAGGCTCCACTTGTCCACTGTAAGTGGAGTAGGGGAAATAAAGTTTGATCTGTGTAGGAGGCAAGCTATGAAGGCAGGGTGTGTTTAGGATGCCAGTAGTCTGTGAAGCCCAAGACAGTAACACAGGTTTGCAAATTCAAATTAAATAAGACTTGCAAAAGTTTGTAATTCATGAAAATTAAATACAATGTTGACCCTGTATATAAATAAGTAAGTAAGTAAGTAAGTAAATGAATAAATAAATACGAAGCTTCATTATGTCATATTCACAAGTCCTTGTTTTGAATCAGTAGCGATGATCAAGATAAATAGTTTGTTCACTGTAGCATGTCCATGAAATATGATCCATAACACAGCATGCAAGATTTATCATGGGAACGCACTGTAATTCTCCCATGTTTGCTGGTTTACTTCAGTCAAAAATGTTGGAGATAAAAAGTGACAAGTCAATTGGCTGCCAAAAGTGAAGTTAATACTTTATGTAATTAGCAGCATGCAACTGATCCTTTTTGATACAACTTTCTGATATTTTTGGCAAAGACGTTCAAAAAGTGAAATTCAGTATTATTGCTAACAAAAATAGGCAATGGGCTAAAGTAGCACCACAATTATTAGATAGATAATAATGGGCAAGTTCTTGTGTTCTCGTGAAGCAGTAATTACAGAAAGGTGTTGTGGGGAATAAAGAGAAGAGATACAAAACTATTCTGGATCAAACAGGTACATTGTGTGTTTATGAGATAGGCAAACCACATCCTTCATTCCAGTCGTGGCTCACATTCTCTCATCTCGTGGCATCAACACAGGTTGACAAGCCACTTCAGCTTGTTTTCTGTAAACAGAATTCCTTCACTTTAGATTTTTATTTTGTGCAAACTTCCACTGTCAGTATACCAAAGCAGATCAGATCTATCGGACAATGTGCTCAGAAGGACCTGTATCATTTTGTGCAGTAAGAGGCAAGTTTTCCAGGCTTGTTAATTTTGTTTTTCCTATTGCTGTTCAAGTTTTTGATAATACATGTACGTTTCTTCCTCAGTGTTGTACATTTTTATACAAGTATGTGCTGGTCATAAATGTTACCTGCCAGGTATGGTCTTATGGTCTTACTTTCAGGTGCCCATAAGTCTAAGCTGCAACTTCGTAGTTGTGTTCTCTGAAAGTTTTTATGATGCTGTGTCAAGGAAATGTATTGACTAAATGAAATGGATAAATTGCCGTTACTGTTATTTATTTTTAACTTTTGCAGTTGGATGATGCAATTCAGAACTGGGATTCTGCAAGTACTGGCCTAGGTAAGTATCAATTTACTCTCTGTTGGTTTCTTTGGGTTTTTTTTTTTTATTCTTGTGTACCTGACCAAGTTTATCATGCTAACTTCAAAAATATATGTGTTGCATTATTAATATGATATGCAACTCCTCTAGTCTGCGTAAGATACCCCAGTTTGGGTCAGCTTTATCATTAAAATTCTTGCAGGCAGGTATTGATTGCTTGATCTTTGGGTGTACAGGGCTGACGTTCATGGTGGGCTAAGCCAGGCCATACTATGATCACCGTACATAGGAAACAGCAAGCACTGAAACAGCTATGCAGACAACTATACAGCTCAAAGATGGGCATTTAGGGTCTTGTATATATAGTATAAGTGGCATTTTCTTACAGGTATCAGGGGGTAGCCTTTCACATGGACACACACGTTAAAGAAGAAAGTAAAGACATTGGTACATAAATCAGTTATAATACAGAACAGCAGTATGTATAAACCTCCTGCAATACAGAATAAGGATGATCTCACATTTTACTACTAAGTCAATGGCTCCAAACGGGAGAAGTGTGGTAACTTGCTGAGTCAAATGTGGTTAATGTTTTTGTTGATACAACACATTTGTATTGTAAGAAGCAAAAGACAAAGTGAGGCAGCACTAACATGGCAGCACTGTTTACATAGGCACCCCCTGCATTGGCATTTCAACCACAGAGAAGAAAGAGATCTGAATTAACTGTTTTATGCCCACAGTTCATGGTCCATATGTTTCTCAGGTTTTTGTTTTCAGCCCAGTATTTATCATGTGTTACAGCAGAAAAACATTTTGAAAAGCAATTTAACTATTCGCATAGATGTATATACATGTGCATTATATCCATCAAAGGTCATCACAGGATGATAATCGCTAAATTTCATGAGAATTACATTTGATTTGTGATGTACGTAAGAAAAGAGACAGATAGTTCATGCCTTACTATGGTGATATAGACCTGGATCAGTGGCTTTTGCCTTGCCTGGCAAGCCACCAACCACTTGCCCTTTCAAGGTGCTTGAATAAAGGCTTGTTTTATTAAAACTTCTAATATGGAATTGTCTTTTCAAAATTTAGGTTATAAATATTTGGGAGACTGATTGAGAGGGACAGAGACCGTTAAGGTACGCAGCAGGGGGCGGGATCAGGTTGCCTGAAGTCGTAGGTTTAAGTAGGTGTATGATTTTACTGGAGCATGGTCATGATAATGGGGCATGTATTGACTGGAATTTGCCACTGTTTTGGTTATTCACAAATGAGTGGCATAGTATAGTATATCGGGGTTTCATGGATTAGTTATAATGTGTGTATCAGGCTTTTTATTTGCCTACATCTAATGATCCATGAACCAGAGTCACATACATCACGTTTTACAAATCTAGACTGGTCTACATTCTCAATTCAAATCACCACCTTTCAGTGAAAATATATTTTGAGTGTGACATGCTTACAGTGTGTTCATGCTGGTACTTGATGCATCGCAATAATTTCAATGCTTGTATCTCAATGCTTGTATCTCGGGAACTGTTGAGAAAAAGTCACTGCCACAAAGGTACAGACTCAATGGAAATTACATGTTAAGGAGCAGTCAATAGTAACTCATAAATATTTGGATATATCCTAAGTTGATGCGTACTACAACAGGTGAGTGAATGGAGGTCATCAGTGGTTAGAGTGCCAGAGATTATGACACTGTTAAACAATTCTGGAAACATGTAGGAGATTTTTCTTGAATTGTAAGCACATGTCAATTGGAAAACTATCAAGATTCTAGTCATGTGAAGAAAAATGTTTAGTTTTTGGTTGCGTGTAATGCATTTTTTTTTTTAATTGACTCACTTCCTCATGTCTCCAGGTGGAACCAGGGAGACATTGTTTCATGCCCATTTGTTCCACTTTATCTGCTACTAGTTGTTGTTCAACACTTTTGGTTTCCTTTCAGTAAGTTGTGAAAAAGTCAAATTTTGAGAAACTTAGTAGGAAGGAGTTAAAAAAACTTAGTGGATATGGTACAAGAATGTATATGTGAAATACTTAGGTTCGATAACAGGGTCAATAATGTTGTAAATGTATAAGTTTCCTTGGGAAAACTTCAACTTGGGTAAGATTATGCATCTGGGTGAGACCTAAGTTGGGATTGTGTATGGGTCTCCTTGACCTTATTCTGAAGGTCAGAGGGTCACTTATGTGAATTTTGTTTCTGAATAGGAGATACCATGCATTGTCGGGATATATTCTGAAAGCCTGCATTATAAATCCCGACCACGTAGCATGAGGGATTTATGATGCAGGGTTTCAGAATAAATCCCAATAACAAGTGGTATCTCCAAGTTAAACCATGCCTCTTTTGTCACTGCCACAATTTTAAAGTTGGAGATCCTTTTCACCGCCTTAATCCAAGAAACAGTATAGAATTAATTTTTGACCTGCCTGTGCACCCAGGTCTTCCTTGGCACGCTCCATTCGGCACGATAAGAGATACAAAACGTATCTCAATGACCAGGTCACATTGGTTGGTGTAGTGGTTAGAAAAGTCGCTTCAGCCTGTGGAAATAATCAGTGCTGGTTTGAATCCTGCCAGCGCTTACTGCTACGTTATTTTTTTTTTCTGTAATAAAAATTTTTTTCTGTAATAAAGCAGAGAAAACAGTAGTTCTCCATGGCAAAATTCGAAGTCCAGCATTCTGGTCGCCAAAAGTAGTTGTCATACAAGAGACATCCACAGGGATTTAACTGGAAAAACTGCAGAAGAAATCCCTGGCAGTGACAAAAGAGGCTTTGTTTAAGAAGAGGATACATCCCAAGTTCAAGGGATTTATCTGGAATCCTGCTCTTTTAAATCCTGGAGCGAAGCGTAGGGATTTAAAAAAGCAGGATTCCAGATAAATCACCAGAACAAGGGATGTATCCTTTTTATACCATGCCTTCTTTGTTTTCATGAATATAAATGCATTTTAAAATGTATACACCAAAGCAAATCAGTCCTGTGTTGAAATTTAGCCACGGAAATTAAAGCAGGGATATATGTGTAAGCAGGTGACATATATATCCCTTGAGAAAACAAAGGAGGCATGGTATAAGTGCAATATTATCCCTCACAGTATCTCCTTCAGAGACACAATGTACCCCCAGGAGAGAAGTACACCATCATAACAGAAGACAAGAAATACTGAAATTTTGAAATGTATTAAATACATAGACACACCCATAGATTGCAAGGTCAGAGGGTCAAATATGTGAATTGGTTTTTGTGCAATGATATCGTCTCCCTCAAAGACAAAATGGTTTTCCAGGAGACATTTACTGTAGTTCTAGAAGCTTGACTTAATTAACGATATTAGTGCACTTACGCGATGTGCTAAATTAATGTGCACTTAAATATCTATGCAAAAATAATGCAATCACTGTAGAACCAGGAAACTTAATTAGAGCTTAAGAGTTGTATGGAGAACTTTGTGGCTTTCCAAATGAGCACTTTGAAGACTGTCATACAGTTGTGATGCATTTTTGCATCTTGAACACATGCTGGTCGCAGGGCGGACTGATAGCTTGGTAAAATTTCCTCGGCAAGCATACTGACCCAAGGCGGGAATGGGGCAGAAATTTTCATTCAAGATTGAAAGGCTTTCAAGGTGACCAGAGTTCAATTCATTTGTGAGGTGTGCCACACTGCAGGATTACAGGCACTTCTTAGGAGAGTCACTTGAGTGCATTTTAATTTAGGACCACCATCAATATGTGCTAAATTAAAAGGTGCTAAAATTGCTATTTTAAGGCAACAGTGGCACTTGTGTTCAATAAAGTGGGCACTAAAATATCTGGAAGCACAGTATTTACTTTTTGCCAGCATTGGTAACACGTACTGGCTAAGTCAGACACTTGGTAAAAGGCAAGAGCCATTATTTGATCATGTTATTTGAAAATTTGTTTCCATTTTGAATCAGCTGTAAATAAAATTTCTTTCTTCCACTTTGGTTGGTTTATCAAATAAAGCTACAAGAGTTCACTCTTTCAGTGCCACGCTTTTGACTGACTCAACAGCTTTCCTTGGTACGATTTGGGCACATTGCTCCCAAAACACACTGAGGAAAGCTGTTGACCTGGACTATTATGGTCTGTGTAGCTACAGGCATGCTGGTCCTTGAGTGAAAGGCCCTTTTACAAAGCACATGCATCTGGCACCCTTATAATCCAGAGCAGTTTGTTTTAAGTAGTTTGACTTTAGTTGGAGCTGGTACTGAAACAGTTAAGGGCTGCAGCTGTATCAAGGCCAAAAACTTTGCTGTTCCCAACAGTAGTCATGGGTGTTGGTATTGTGTAGTTATGCAAGTCAAATGTCTATATTTACACTTCTGTTCACTTTTGACACAACTTTATGAGAAGTGCAAATGTTCACCCGAGAACGTAATATCTAAATATTGAACATTTCTCTTTGTACTGCACAAAGAGCTTATTTGTACTGGAAATTTGATTTGAACATGGCCCACATTCTCATGAGAGTTACAGCCTGGCATTTGTCCAAAAGCACTTAGGGCGTATGTAGGGTAATCCTGTTTTATCATTTTGTGTCTTTCCTTGCCAATCAGAGTGGAGTTATCTACATTTGCAGGAGTTTAATTAGAAATGTGGATACACCTTACTAAATTTAGCCCTGATCGGGTGATGTTTTTATGTTACGTCATGGATATAGATTGTTATGCTGACGGCTGTGTGTTATGTCTGACTCACAGAACAGTTATGTCATCAGGCTCCCTGTAATAATTGTAATTTCTTTATGTTCTTGCAAGGCTGGTCTAATGGGACATGTCTCAAAAAAGAGGAAGTTATTTTTGGAGACTGTTTTCCATCAGTGGAGCAGGACAGACAATACATTTAATTTGTTTTGCAAGTAAAAAGTAAACATGTCTAAGAATGGGTTGATGAACCAGTCTCTCTGCATCAGGATGTTACACTTTCCTCATAGCTTCCCATTAATTGATTGCTCTGATAAAATAGAGAAGATATGTCAACATGATAGAAAATTTAGAACAGGATCAAGTACACTTATTTCCTTTTTGTAATCTGCTCTCATCCTGAACTTCATGGCCATTTTTTCAATTGATGTAAATGATGGATAGACAGAGAGATATTGAGCCTGGGACCTGCGTCATGTCACTCAAAGCAATTTCGTTCTAAAAATATCAGTGAGGGCACTGTTCATAGATTGTACCCGATTATCTTATTGAAACCAGATCAACCCCAGCCTTGCCATAGCTTTCTATCTGCCATTTTCTTTTTTCCCCTCTTTTTGTTTTTATTTGGGGGAGACAGGTTTGATTTTTATTTTTTTAATTTCTTTCTTTATTTTTATGTTTGATTTTTTTTTAATTTCTTTCTTTATTTTTATATTTAAAATAGAAATTATTAATGTGTTTCTTGGAGCTTGCAAAGGTTACATGGGACATTTTAATAAAGCCTATAATGCTCAGCTAGACAATCAGTGAAAAGTGTGCAGTAATAGAGAGACACCTGGTGACGGACCATGGAACTATGGCTGGTTTTCATCCAGGCCCTGAGTGTGTAAGGTTTTGCCTTTGCATGGTCTCAACCTATTTGATGACATCAACAGTCAATTATTTCCAGGTTTGAATGAGGGTGAGGGTGTTCATTTTCACAAACAAACAAATCTTGCTCACTTATGCAACACAGAACAATGACTACAAGCAATATATCCGTATTTTTGGGGCAGCAAGGTTTCTTTGAGGTGCAAATGGCATCTGAAAAATTCCTATAAAGGCATTTTGAGTGACTTTTATGCAATTTCTGAGGGACTTAAGTGCATACTCATGTATAGTTAGAGTTTAAGGGTTTATTATAAAGGGGCTAACTTCTGTTTTGTTTATAAATTGTTGTTTCATGCATTTTCCACATTCAGGATGAACCGGATGTAAGAGTATTGGTAGTTGGTTTAAAACATTTTATTCATTGAAGTGTTTCTTATAAAGGGGCTAACTTCTATTTTGTTTATAAATTGTTGTCTCAAGCATTTTCCACATTCAGGATGAACAGGATGTAGGAGTATTGGTAGTTGGTTTAAAACATTTTATTCATTGAAGTGGAAACAGTTTGGAAAAAGGGAGTGATTCTGTT
The DNA here is from genome assembly GCA_964020975.1 of Hermodice carunculata. Taxonomy (NCBI): domain Eukaryota; kingdom Metazoa; phylum Annelida; class Polychaeta; order Eunicida; family Amphinomidae; genus Hermodice; species Hermodice carunculata. The sequence continues at coordinate 55,078,823 of OZ026614.1, read as the reverse complement.
TTCAATCCTGACTGGGAAGATATGCTTGTGCAGGATAGATATGACACACTACGATTTTCCTTATAGCTGTATAACTACTGGGATAATCTGGCGCTACTGATAACTACCATGTTTCTCCCAGTGAGCAGCCATGTTCTAATAAGCATTACCTTATCCTGTCTTGTAATAAAAAATAACAAATAAATAAGATAATACATTATACTTTTTTAAATCTGATTAATGACCTGTATATAAGTCTACAGTGGAGATTCATTGTTAAAGTACTATTAATTTAATAGTTACACTGTGCATTTATGAGAATGAAAATGGTACTTAAGCCTTATACAGTACATGTATATGATTTATGAGTGATCCACTGATGTTTGTAAGTAGAACATTCTAGTTGCATGTCAGCAGACAGGTATGTGTGGACGGTTAGGCCATGGTTATACGATTTGCTGTTACTCAGATTTTTCTCAGGAGTGTGAAAAGCAGCCTGTCAAAGTAAACAAATAAAATAGTAGAAACTAAACTTTTGTTATTTTCATTTTCTCTTAAAATTCAGTCAATCAGTTATTAAAAAAGGGGGGGGGCAGGCTCTGGAGGCAGGCCTTTTTTTATGCATATATGTGTCAAAATTTGAGCCGAAGATAAATTATAATTATACACACAGGTCAAACAATGGTTAAATTTGCTGAAAACTTTCTCCAATTGTTCCTCATACTACAACTGTCACAATCTTCAAATTCTGTACAAATAAACATGGAACATGTGGCAATAAAGGAGGAAACAGAGGGGGAGAGAAAAAGAAAGAAATAGCGATTTAAGTGTTTTTAAAATCAGTCAAAGCTATTATCATAAATTTTGTGACAAATGACTGGATTTATACTCCTGTGTAGTTTGTCAACCCAAGAAGAAGAAAAGAGTGAGATCTTGGTCAAGGTCTCAAATCTTCCTACACAAGCAACAATGATTACAGTGTACATTTGGTGAATACTTTTGTAAATTGTTTCTCAGACAAAAACTGTCACAATGTTGAAATTCTGTACAAATTGAACATATAGAAAGAGAGACAAACAGAAAGAAAAGATTGATTGATTGATTGATTGATTGATTTATCTATCTATCTATCTGTCTTTCTACCAACCTACCTACCTACCTACCTACCTACCTACCTACCTACCTACCTACCTACCTACCTACCTACCTACCTACCTACCTACCTACCTACCTACCTTCCTACCTATTGTGATTCAGTGAAAGTTATCATAAACTTTGAGAAATTGCTTCATTTATGTTACTGTCTAATTTCTATGTCAATTTATCCTGAAACTTTTAAGCAAAGAAGAAGCAAAGAGTTAGATCTTGATCGCAGTCACAAAAACTTGTCAATACAGTCCACACAACAGAACTCAGCATGCACACATATGCAATATGCCAACAATGAATGAATCAGGAGCAGCACTTACTGCAAGATCTACATGTTTTTTCCAGCCCTTCAGCATGCATCTCACTCTGTGGTATTCTCTGTAACAGATTTGTTCCATTCAAATATTTCAAAGTAACTAGGATGATAAAATTCAGTTACATGCTTCAAATTCTGATTCCATGATGTGTCTCATCTGATCCCTTTATTGCATGCACCAATCAACAACACAACGTGCATTTTCACACAAAGTTTCGTGTCAACTTGCGTTGCATACTCCTTTGCCCTGCATCATTTGTTTTCACTCCTGCCTTATATTTAGTGCTCAAGATTTTTTTTTGCAGTGTTTTCATGAGATTACAACATTAAAATTTGGTATCTAGGTCCAAAAATGTCTCATAGAACGTATCATGTTGGTCATCTGCCTGGCACACCAAATGAACTCCTTGCGTGGAGCACAGGAATTTGACACATTTGATTGGACACTGAGCTACACATAATCAAAGCCATCAACGACAAGCCTGGATACTTCCAAAGGTCCTTGTAATGACGTTTCATCAGATTGCAGTTTTGTTTTTTTTGTTTTTTTTTATGGGGTTTTCCTAGCTTTTTTTTTTTTTTCTTAATCAGTAAGACAGGTTGCCATATAAAGGTATACCAATAAGACAGCTTGTTATATCTAAAGAGATGAAATCCGGTGCTACCGGCTTTACCGGCAAAATTTCTTCACTGGTAAACCATCAAACTAGGCGAGGTATTTAAACGTATGATAATTAAGGACCTTTTCCTATGTGGCAGTTGGTGGCAAATAAATGAAAATTTGTCAGTATAATAGATTTTTGGACTGGAAGAGTTGTGTTCTGATGGCAGATCAAAGTACATGTAACAACGAATCATCTCCTTGCTGTGCAGTGGGTTGTGAGGAACGTGCTCTCTTCTTTAGTAGTACTGTGTTTGAAGTGTAATTCCTCAGTGTAACATGTACATGGACATGTACTGAACTGATATATTTGAGCTACTCATGTGCAAGTATTGCCATATTATTTGAACATTACATTGAAATTCGTCCATCGTCCAATAGTGCCAAACAGGTTTTAAGAATAAGGAGACCTAATTTTACTTGATACAAGCATTAAGCAACAACAGCATTATGTCAACCGTTATCAATGATGTACGTGATTCTCAGGGACGTAATGGACACATTACAAAAACTGCAGGGTCTGAAGTCTTTCTCCCTTCAAATTACCCAAAGCTGCCGGCAAATTGTAAATTGTTCCGTTTTATTGTTTTTACTTAAATTCCATGCAAGTAGAAAATATCTTTCCAGAGAATTGTAGGTAAGACGTGTTATGATGGTATACCCCAGGTCAATAACTTGTCCTGTTCCCTGCGCCAGGTCAATAACTTTTCTTGGTGCCTGCCCCAGGTCAATAACTTGTCTTCTTCCCTGCCACAGGTCAATAACTTGTCTTGTTATATGAGTAGACTTGTTTTGTTATATGAGTAGACTATTTCAATTTCTCCTATTGGTTGAGGCACCATCACGTGTCATGCTATAAACATGTGGATCCACTGCTGTTGCTGTCTCGTAGTCACTGGACCTGGTCCAGACCTCGCGTGCGGCCAGTCCAGACCTCTTGAACATTGCAAGCATGACATGATGCGTCATCAGCAACTTTTAGCCAATCACATTCCAGAATTAAGTACACTGTTGGGTAGCGCCCACCTTGATTCACTGGGAACATGGCAGACGAGCTCCTTTGGATAATTTGGTAAGGATCAGTCTGCTATGTTGATCTTGAATATTTGACACTGATACTTGCACAGATGCATATGACAAAACAGTTATAGTCTTTGAATTGGGCCTATACATGGGTCTATCGACCTGTCCACACCAAAATACACCTCGGCCTTTGGCCTCAGTGTATATTGGTGAAGACAAGTCGATAGACCAATGTATAGCCCTCATCCAAAGACTATAATTGTATATTGGTGCCTGCCCTAGGTCAATAACTTGTATTGGTGCCGAGTGGGTGCACTACCCATGCCAGGGGAGTTACTGATGTGCAAGCAAGCAAATCAGACACAAATAACATGGTCAAGTGCTGCCCTGTAAAGGCCTATAAGGGTCTATTCATTTCCAAGTCTGGGTGCCAATGGAGGAACCATTGAGTGCTATATGTAGTTGAGTCCTAAAACTGAGCAGCTAACAAATCCAGACAAATCTTGTCAAAAGAGAAAAAGAAGAAGAAGAAAAAAAGAGTACAGACCATTCAGTCCTTGTTGTGCTGACGAGAATGATTTGTGAAATGACAGATATTTTATGAGACTTAATTGTGTTATACAGTCATGTGCCAGATCACCCCAACTGAACACTATAAAGTGGTCTGCCAAGGTAGGTGGTGAGGCACAGTAAAATGGGAAAGATGCCATCAGTGGGGTCTGTCAAGCCTGGTCACTTAGCAGGGTGGTCGGTCAAAGGAGGGACTGCTGCCGTTGTATATGTATTGATTTAGATACTTCACAGTCTGAGTATGAAACTTAGATCCCAGAAATTCCCAATCTCCTGTGGAGGCGCAAGATCACCTGGTTTTTTCTTAACTTTTTTACAAAGTTTCCCACTTTCCCACTTTCTTGAAATGTCACCTGCTTTTTTGCAAAAATTAAAAATTAAAAAAAAGGTGTCAGTGTTATTTCATTTTGTTAGCTATTAGAGCTGCAAAAAATTTTCCTGGATCCACCCCAGCCATACTTTGCTGCTTCAGCTCTCACTCACTTGCTTTTCAGGACCTGCAGGATGGAGATACCCACTTTCAACAGGGGTCACATTGAAGCTTCTGTGATCCCTCATAATAAAACAGAGGTTGCTGTAAAAAGTTTGTATTCATAGGAGGGGGGTGGGGTGGAAAGGGAGAGAGCTGTCTGTCATGACAGTAAAAGGTGTGTGTTTGGATATCTGACCCAGTTTTCTGTGGCTTTAACCCATTCCTGCTCACAGTACAACTAATTTAATAGCTTTCCTTGGCGCGGGTTGGGTGGAAGGTACCCAACCCTCACCAAGGAAAGCTATTGACCTAGGGTGTGCCATCATGAATGGTCTTGCATGCAAGTCTCAGCAAAAAAGTTCTATAGTAACAAGAAATTAAGTAAAAATGTCACGGCAGAGGAGAATTTTCATCCAGGCGCTTGAGGGTGATTTTAGCAGGAAAGGGCTAAGAACAGGATTGAGTCGTAGTAAGACCAGTAAATGTAATTGACTAATAATGTAGCCATTGCAAACTGCATCGTGCACACACAAACATTTTGCAAACATGCATGGAGATACAGATGTTGAAAACAAAAATTTATTCAGAATCATGCTCTTGAAATTACCAGAATGGACAAGTTGCCATTTTAGCCCTTCCCACCTTGGCCTAAGTGAAGACATTTCCTTCATGTTGGTTGTACATTTTGCCCTGTGGAGAGCTGTTCAGTAACATGTGGGGCATATTGGCCGTCTGTATATGGAGTTCATCCACCACTTTGTCTAAAAATGTTTTCCTTATTCTGCATTGAAGAAGGTCAGGTTTTACAGTGATCCAGCCAAGTTTGGTTGTTAAATTATTTGCCTGCATAGCAGACCTGTCACGGTTTTCTTGAGGAATGACAGCCATGCCAGAAAACATCCATGTGAGCCTATTATGCAGGCATGGGAGTACAGTGGTCCCCCTCTCATATGGCCATGCCAAGTGCACCAGAAATAGAGTCTTATGACGGGGTCGCCTCTCGTGAGGGGGGAAATAAAATGAAAGTACCATACATGTACTTGATGCATGGAGAAATGGCCTGTGTAGAGGGGGTGGCCTTTTGTCAAGGGGTGCTGACAAGAAGGGGACCACTGTACCTGTTATACAAAACTCCTTTCCTTGGTTGAGCTGTTCACAAAGGGTCAATAGTACAGCATTATCTGAAAGTGAATACCTGGCAGTGAATTTGTTCTTCATTGTCACATAAAATAGTCTCATGGAATGGCCAAGTACTTAACAGGGGTGGGTACGCTGAAGTGGCTCACAGAATAAAGTAATGGGCAAAAGTTTCAAGTGGAGGCTGTCGTTTATGGCCTTTGATCATTGCAGCAAGTAATGATGATGAAGGGCATTGACATGAAAAGACTGATGTAATATGATATAAAATGGTGGATGTATCAAATTTTAAGTGATGGAAATTTTTCTTTTTTACAATGCTATTGTCACAAGATCATAAGGAAGTTCCAAGATTTATATCTTTCACTTATTCTGAACAGTATCATTGAACTGTAAATGGACAGTTTGTTACCCTTGAGCTCGTTCTTGTGTCAGGAAAACTTCTGCTTCCCCCTCCCCCCCCCCCCTTTACCAGGTCAATTCTGAATGGGCCTCGGCATGTTTATTTATTATGGGTGTTCCAACACACACGTGAGCTCACGGCACATGTCTGCACAGCACAGGTTTACAGTGATGTAGCTACTGTAAGTGTTGTCACAGTAGCAGCTGGAGAGTAGAATAGTCTGATAATCCCAGAACATGACAGGTACAAGGTACCCTTTTCTTGCGTTGACAATTTTGGTTCTTTTCTCATTGTCTGGTTGCAAAAAAAGTTTTGACTTGTGCTGTAACAATGTGTGGCAACGTCTTTTAGAAGTTTCATGTGCGCAAGATTTGTCTTTAGGCCACGCAAATTTCAAGTTTGCTGTCTAGTTTGTTTTTGACTGATGGACTCAAAGTCAGTCCAAGAGCCAATAGCCTGAGGCTTGGTGGACAATTTTGCCACTGTAAAGTGGACCTTAATAATGAGGGTTCCAACCCTCATGGAGAAAATCGGAACATAACCAACTTGAACACTGTACTTAGTAAAGTTTATTTCTGTGTGCAATCATAACATGGCTGTGTGAGTTCATTGTCAGAAGATCTCTGCTCTACTTACATGACCTTTAAAAAATGTGATTGGACAATTTTTTTGTTTTTTGTTTTGTTTTAAGAGCGTCTGGCAGCAACATACAGTAGCATCTGCTGGCTGAGACTATATGTGATTTAGTGGTCTCATGGTGTAGGTGAACTTTCATGACACACGAATTAACTGAGAAACGAACCAAGCTGCTTCAGAGTGTTTTGACAGAATGACTGTAGGTCATGTCCTCAAATTTGAAATCATATTTGGTCATTGGTCAATATCACTGGAGTCGACTTGTGGTTCAAGTGATCGTTAATCACAGTGATATAATTGGTTGCAAGCAGTGTGGTGGACTGACAGGTTTGTCAACAAACATGTTTGTCATTTTTCATAAGGGTATAAATTTGGCTGGCCTCATGAGAAAGGTCAAAATCACTTCTAGTTTTAAAAAAAGCATGTGGCCACTCCTGACTTTGATCTTCTTGGGGATAGCAGAGCCACCTGGTGAGATTTTGAGGATTCAGAATGCCGCAGAGTAGGCATTCATATGGAAGATAGCACCAATGAAGTCACAACTTGATACCTCAGACAACCTCAGTCAACACCAAACAGATTACTGGAAATCCAACATGGAGGCAGATTGGTGGTAGATCTGGCTTACTGGCTAATAGAAGGGTTCATTATGCACAACTATAACACTGCTACAAGCGGTGAAATTCAGAGAATAATATGTCCCAAATTATTTTTGCAGAACTAAGCACAAAGGAAAAAATAATGAACCAGGCTTGAAGAGCCTCACGAAGTTGAGGTCAGCAGTGTTGACATTTCAGGAAATTACTCCCAAGTAAAGCATTGAAAAGCAAGAAATAAACTGAAAAATTGTTGAGTTTATTTCCTTTTTAAACTTAGATTTAATCTTAATTTGAGCAGAGTTAGTATACTTCAAGTAACCTTGTCACTGTGGCAACCTCTTTTGACCAACAGTCATCAGAATGAAATATACAATCTGGGAAAAAACATTGCAAATTCAATTTTATTAACATCAATTTTGAATTGAACTAAATATTAGATAATATGGAAGAAAAAAAAGCAAGGCCAGAAAAGCTGACGTGTTTGCTGTAGTGGTTTCATGGGACAGTTTGAATGTGGGATAACTAGTGAAGTCCATGTGATCTGTAAGAGGGCATTGGCATAAATGGCATGGACTACTGCACAGATCCTGTTCAGAATTCTAACATTGAAACAAGCGACTCCAGGACTGCATCATAAAATACATACATATATCTGCATTGAAGGTAAGGATTTCTAGGCTGTTGTCATTAAATTGTTTTCTCAATGACAACAGCCTAGAAATCCTTGATTTTAATGTAGATATAAGTAAGCTTTTATAAGATATGTATGGGACATTTTAAAATATATATATATATATATATATATATATATATATATATATATATATATATATATATATATATATATATATATATATATATATATATATATATATATACAGTGGTCCCCCTCTTATAAGGCCCCTCTCACCAGAGGCCACCATTCTCAAGCAGAAAGTGTGGCATTTCCATTATATTGTCCCCCTCTAGAGAGTCCACCCCTCTTATAAGGCCACTTTTGGGCTGCATTTGGGGTGGCCTTATATGAGGGGGACCACTGTATATGTATGTATGTATGTATGTATGTATGTATGTATGTATGTATGCTATTACATATATTGGTCATTATATCATATGATTAGCCATTATAAGATATACATTAGTCTTTATAAAATATATATTTGCTATTATAAGGTATATATTGGTCATTATAGCATATAATTAGCCATTATAAGATATACATTAGTCTTAATTAGATCATGTATTGTGGCCATTATTATCAAGACATATATTGTTCATGATAAGAGCTATGCAATTAGCTATAATAATACAAGATATACATTGGCCTTTATGAGGTGGCAAAAAGATAAAGGGAGAGCTTGGTCACAGCTCGTGTTTACAGCGATAAGACAATGAAGGACAACCTGGAACATGTAGAGTCACATAACCACAGTAATGACCACAGCTTTCTTGTCTACGTTCTAATTCTTATGTGTGTATATATACATATATATCGTATGAAGGTAACAGCTTGCACTTTTCGGCATAATGAGAAACTTGGGTGAAAAGGTTATTTTACGTTGCACAGCGCATGTTTCGCCTGGTGTTTAACACTTTCTCCTTTGAATTAAGACTTGAGTTTAAGAGTGTACATGGCTTTCATTGGCACGGAGCACCCAACCCATGCCAAGGAAAGCTGTTGACCTGTAGTGTGTTACCTTGATAGGTCTCATCTACAATTCTCATTCAAACAATATTTTCATTCTTGTTGAAACCCATCAGACGTTGAAGCTGACAACATTTGGCCACCAGCTGGCTAAAGGAGGGATATCGTTAAGACTGTCAAAACCGAAAAGAACACTCAACACTTTTGGTTTGTTACTCTAAAATTGTGCATTGACCACTGTGAAGTGCATAAACTAAACTTTTAATGTGGATGAGTTCAGCAACCTTTCTTTTGATGTCATGAGACAGGAAATATATTTTTTTTAAATGCATACAAAAGCTAATGATAAGAACTAGTTAACGTGGAGTCTGTTGACTCAAATAATATGATTAGGTATTTGAAATACATGTATAACAGGGACAATGAAAACATTTAGTTTCATGGTTTGCATTACATCGGTTCCCCTCTAATAAGGCTTACTCAGGAGAGACCACCCTCTCTACAAAGGCCACTTCTCCATGCCACAAATTGATATTTCCATTGTATTTCCCCCCTCAAGAGAGGCCACCTGTCTAGCGTGGCCACATTTTGGTTGTATTTGGGATGGCTGTATAAGAGGGGGACCACTGTACCCTTTCATACATAACAGAAGACTACATTTTACTGTCATAATAACATACACATTCAGTTGAGTTTTCTCAGTTGAGGAAACTGGTGTGCGGTGTAGAAATTGTGTGTATCTTGGTACATGTATTTGGTGGGAAAAACTTTTGTGTTGGCATTGAGTGATAGGTACTGTGTGATCTTGGTAACAGTTGATTGCTGTGTCTACAAACTGTAATGAATTTTGAAGAAAGTTTAAGTACATTTGTCCCCAAAACATTGTTTGTCCTTGCACATATTACTTGCAAATCACTTTGCATTGTTTCTTATATACTGAAAATCAACGGTTTTGTCAAAGAACAGTGTGTGATTTTCGGCTCTGCTGACCAAAGGTCGCAGAGCTTGTAGTATCACTCATGTCCGTCTTAAGCAATTATTAATGAACATAAGAAATTACTGATCATCTATGCAATTGTCAAAATGCACAAAAAACCTATCAAATTTAGGTATATTATCGCAGCAAAGAAGTGCATTTCAAAACAAGTTTCTCAGACAGATACTAACTGAAGTTCTGAAACTTGTCCAAAAATCCCATACTAATTATTGTGAAAGTTCATACATACAAAAAAAAAAAAAAGTATAGACACATTTGTTTTACATGGATTGTGAAAGAAGTCAAGCATTGACTTATCGAGTCACTCTCCATGGCACAGATGTTGGCGTATACTTCCTACCTTGCCTAGTGGAGGAAACCGAAGAACTCGGAGAAAACCACCGTGCACGGTCAAAGTGGTAGGAACTTTTTCCACATGCTGCCCAGGACGAGAATCGAACCCGGGTCGCAGAGGTGAAAGGCGAGCGTCTTACCGCTCGGCCAACCGTGCACAAAAGAGTCAATAGGATGTGGATCACTGCAAGTACCACATATATCTTACAGGACATAGATAAGATCAACAAGAAGGCAGGTGCCAAATGTATCCAAACCTTTGATTTTTCAACATTGTATACAAAGATTGACTTAACAGACCTGAGGGAAGTGTTAATTTCAATGTTGGACAAGGCATTCAAAGGAGGAACAGGTCAATACATTAAAGTTTCCAAAGGAAAGGATAAAAGAAAGTGGTTCACCAAAGGAGAATATTCTGATTTGATAAAGTATATTATTAACAATGCATACTTTAGATTTGGTAATAAGGTATTTCGCCGAATAGTTTGAATACCCATGGGAACTGATCCAGCTCCTTATGTTACCAATTTATAGCTACATTATTACAAATTATTAATGAAAATCTCTGCCACAAAACCTCTGACACCAAAAAGCTATATAAAACTGTTGAAGTGTTTCCATAGATATGAAATAATACTGGCAAAATACAACACTCATTCCAAGACACTAATAGATTATATTAATCTACAGAGTCAGGTTGGGCTAACATAGAAGTGGTGGGAGGGTGATAGTTGGTATACCGTAAAGTAAACTTAAACCCAGCTATAGATTTTCGCTAGTCTGTCTACAGTCAGAAACCATCATTCATTGTTTTCCTCCTATTTCATTAATTGGATATAGAGGTGACTAGACTCACTTCACGATCAGTGTTAGTACATAAGTGTAACATACCAGAGACGTCCCTAAACTGTTGGTTTGTGAGCATGATAACTTTAAAAGTTTTAATGTTAGCCCAATATAACTTTCAGGACTTATAAGGTCTATGAAAATCTAAGTTCCTTTATATATTGGTGGCACCACCTACAATATTATGTAATATAAGGGTCACAATGTGAAAATCTATGAAAATCTAAGTTCCTTTATATATTGGTGGCACCACCTACAATATTATGTAATATAAGGGTCACAATGTGAAAATCTTGTGAACACTGTAGGAACTTTAGTTTTTAATGGGTCTTCACCAAATTTGGTGTGGTTGTGCAGGAGGTCGAAGTCTAAGTTACTAGTGATACTAGTGGCACCACCTATAATTTGACAAATTATGAGCCAAAATGTGTTTTAAGATATAAAATTCCATATTTGGAAGAGTAATTGGATTAGACTTGCCAAATTTATAGGATATATATCGACCATGTCCAATGCTAGAATGTTATTTAATGTCAGTGACCTTAACCTATTTTTTGTGAGGTCATCTTGCGTGTAAAGTTGAAAGAGGTGATTTTATATGGCAGGGTCTGGCTTGGACATCAATGGCAAAGAGAATAGATGTTATGCTCGCGGCACAGCGCATGCGCCAAATTTTTTGACGCGCAGTGCATGGCAGGCTTATTTGTAGTACTGTATACGAGCGGTTATGGCGATATCTGTGCTAACCTGTGTCGACTATGAAATTACACAGGTAGCCATGAGAAGTTTAATTTGTTATTTGGCTGTGTGCTTTACAAATTATTCCTGAGGCAAACAACGTAAATTTTATCCCTTGCCAACAAATAAAAACTGGGAAAACAATGGATAAGAAGAATTTCCTGTTCTGGAAAGGACTGAAAATTGTGTAAATTCATGCCCATGACCTCGTCATACTATGTTTGCCGTGTAACTTTGAATGATGACATTTGCACATTGCGATCAGTCTACATAGTTTACTTTAAATATATCTGTTCCAACTGGGTAACCCTGTCATCTGAATCATGTTCCTTTTGGAACCAAATCCTATTGTGTGTTTTGCAACCAACGTGTAAACACTATGGTTAATGATAAAAGAACACGAAAGATAGATGGATAGATCGATCGATCGATAGATAGATAGATAGATAGATAGATAGATAGATAGATAGATAGATAGATAGATAGATAGATAGATAGATAGATAGATAGATAGATAGATAGATAGATAGATAGATAGATAGATAGACAGACAGACATGCAGGTTAGTAGATGAAGGAGCGAAAGAAAGAAAGAAAGAAAAAAGGAAGAAATATTACGCTCCCTAAAATAACGAATTTTCCTTCCTTTATTACTGATTCTTCAAAGATAAATCCATGTAGTTTTGAGCAAAGTTGTTTCAAAACTAAGGTATTCTTATACCAACTTTGATTTGGGAATAATCCGAGTCAGACATGAAAAAAGGAAATGTTCAACTTTCATTACGCAATGTCATACATGAAAACAGGGACGTGTTCATCTGCAGCAGAAATTAATCAGATTGATAAGCTGAGATTTTGCTCTTCCACCTTAGTCATATTCAGCTCGACAACCATGTTATTAGTCATCTAGAAGTACTGTTGGACAATCCTGTATAGATACATATGTTTAAACCTATGCGGTGAGTTTTCTTAATCATAGCCGAAAGAACGGGCAAAAGATTCCGTTTTTGACATGTCACTAAAATATTCATTTTAACATTTAAAACTACAGATATTTTTACCATATGCTCCTCAACTAGCAATCCGTGTGTTGTTTCTTGGCGTGTTGTTTTCACAAGTTGTTTTTTTAAAGCAACCAGTACTTGTGCTAATCTCAAAAACTCTTTAATAGCTTAAGCACCAGGTGATTAATTTTATGCAAACATCGTTAACACAAAGAAAGGCAAAGTACTTAACACGTACTAATGGTTTCAGAAAGCACACTTTGAAGACTCAGGAACCATATCCCTAACGCGTTGTTTTCCCATTTTAATTCGGTATTTTTAGGGTAATTGTGTGAAATAAAAAGAATCACAGTGAAACCTCATTACAACGACACTCAGATATCCGACACATTCAATATAATTACACAAATTTTCATGGGAAAAGGTTCATTTTCTTTGTTATTTGACTCATTTATCTGACATATTCAGTTATCCGACACATTTCTTTGGGAACAGATGGTGTCATTATAATGAGTTTTCACTGTACTGAAATAATATACATGTACATTGCAAAGATGTGCAACACGCTTAAATGTACAAAGTTGCATCGATATCCGCCCAAGAGATGGTCTCGTATAGGCGTTGCCAGCTCCCCAATGGTACATGTATTTTGAGAAATAAAATACGTTTAAACCAAGAGAAACACACACACACACATACACACACAAATCTAGATTGTTTGCAGGAGCAAATTGTGTCTTGCACGTGTCTTGTTTGTTTGTATACGTCTGTCGAACCTCTTGATTACCAAAGGGATGTCTTAAGGCAAGTGTACGTTCCTGATTTGAAGAGAAACTGTTGAAGTATGTGCAAGTAGTCGTCATTATTATTATGCCCTTTATTTGACAATAAACGCACTAAAAATGACATTTTCGTTATGTTCGATATGCCCATGAGTTTGCCGTTTCCCCTCATTGAAATATCATTGAAACCTGCGCCAAACCAGATGAATGTGGTCTCTCTGAACATTGCATTCTTATGTTCATTTTGTCCAAGGATTATTTCTCACTGAAAGGTAGATCTCCGCATCAAAGAAAATCACACTTCTTAAAGGAGGATCGAAACGCACCAGTTAACTCGAAAAAAAGGAGAAAAAGAAAAAAACTACCCACAAGCGAAAGAAAAAGATGAGAAAGTAGGGATGCATGCAAACAAAACACACCACAGTGAATTGATGATATTTGTCCTCAAGGATACCCTTAACTATAACTTATTTTTCTCCCTTAAAGACTTAAATTTTCCACATTGTTTTTGGAGACCAGATAGTTTTTATACTGCACCTTCAGAAACCAAATATATATTACATTTGTCCGACCATGTTAGTGAAAAAACTCGCTAAGCAACGAGTGAAACTTATCACGGCGAGCTATCTAATATCAATGCAGTCCGCACACTGATCTCAGCAGCGTACTACAATTAATCCCAGAATGCAATTTCCCAACATGGCGCTAATTTGTTCAAAATGGCGACCTTGCATAAGATCTATTGAGCCTCCAGATCAAAATTGCACTTGATTACATAATACATAAAACTGTACTTGGTGACCTACTTTTTGGGTCACTGTGACCCAGTAATTATGGAGTTTGGCGCTTGTCCAAGTTTATTGCTTTTCTTTAATAACTTGAAAAGTTATTACCTGATTTGAACAAACAGACTATATATGGAAGCTGGATGTGGGGCGCATATTTTGAACATTAACAATTTTTTAATCTGAGTTGAAGGTCAAGGTCAAATGGCCAGTTTGAATATAAGGGTCATCTTGTGAATGCTGTGCACCCCACAATTCTTGAGATAGGCCCATATAAGGTTTAGGACTCAAAAAGTGTATAACAATTTTTGTCGAGATCAATTTTGGTGGCGACACCTATAGTAGTATGTAATATACGGGTCAAAATATGAAAATTTTGTGACCGCAATACAGTCCACAGATCTCAAGCTAGCCCAATATAATTTATATTCAGGATTTATAGGGTGTATAAAAATTTAGGTTCATTTCAATATTTGTGGCACCACCTACAATATTATGCAATGTAGGGGTCAAAATATGAAAATCTTGTGAACACTCTAACATCTTTATTTTCTGGCAGATCTTCACCAAATTTAGTGGGATTGTGGGGGAGGTCAGAGTGTAAGTTGCCAGTGGTGCTAGTGGTGCCACTTATAACTTGACGTAAATCATGAGCCAAAATGTGTTTTGAGATATAAAATTCAATATCTTGAAAAGTAATTGGACTAGACTTGCCCAATTTTTGGGAGACAGTGTCCAAAGCAAGAATTTGTTTAATATCAGTGACCTTTACCTATTTTTGACCTTAGTATTCTGTTCCAAGGTCACTGAGGACATAAAGTTAAGGACTGGCTCATTATTGTCTTGGCACTTGCAACAATATCCATCACAGGAATTGCACAAATAAGCTATGATTACATGTGGAGTGAAGCACCATCTGGTGGTCAAATAGGACACTAAAATCACATAATCTTTGTATGTTCAGAAGGCACTTGAGGACTCGCAACTTTGAAAGGAATAGGTGCAATATAGCCATGGTGCCAGCAGAGCATTTGGCCCATGGGCCTCTTGTTTACATAAATAGTCCTCAATACTGTGCAAGTTCACATGTTGTTGATGCAAATTGTGAAAACTCAGTCATTTGTTGGGGTTTTTAAATTCGGGGGGGGGGGGGGGGGGGAGGAGGGTAAATTCTGTTGTATTTTGTGTTTTTTTGTGGTTTTTTTTTTTTTTTTTTGGTTTGTTTGTTTTGTTTTGGTTTGTTTTTTTTGTTTTTGTTTTTTTTGTTTTGTTTTTTTTTGGTTTTTTTTTGGGGGGGTTGGGTTTTTTTTGGTTTTGTGGGTTTTTTTTTGTGGGTTTTTTGTGTGTGGTTGTATTTTTAAAGCGAATAATCATCCCTTTGTTACTTTTGCCTGCTGAACCATCAGTCTTAGCAAGGCGACAAGAGGAGGCTTGATATCAATAGAGTGGCCCTTCTAGTGCAAGACCTAACGAAAGATCCCATTTATCATGTCCCTTTTCCCAACCTAGCTGTGTTCTTTGACCTCTATTGATAGACCACCTGGTTTTTGTGACCCATTGTTGTCCCCCTCTCAGGGCGGTGTCTGAAAGGAACAGCCATTTTACAAGTTTCAAGTGACTGGTTTGCCTGGGGATACCCTGGGCTCTTTTTCTTTCCGTCAACAGTCTGGGAACATACCTTTTACAGACTTTCTTGTGGATTATGTAATTGAAAAGTCTTCAAAATGTTCACTGAGTTCATCTTCGTGCATGTATTCTGTGCCAAATTACAGCAGATACAGTATATTTTGTAGCCTGCATAGTAGATTGTCACAAGGGTTTATTATATAAATGGTTTTGAATGAGTAGAGTACAGAATAGCTAAATAGACTACAAGTATCTGTTATCCTGTAATGATGCACCTTTGATGGAAAGGAAATGCTGTGACTAGATCAGTTTAGAATAGTCAAAGCTTTGTGCACTGGTGAAAAGCTTTTTGAGTCTTGTGCAACTTTCTTATTCTGATTTTATGTGTGTAGCAGTTCTGTGTATGAAGTGATGATCGTATTCTTGTTTCATGATCCATGATTTTAATTTTGTGCCCTGAAAATTCATTTAATCATGAACACACACAGACGCACAGACACACACACACACACACGCACAGACAGACAGACACACATACATACATAGGCCACAGGATTATGCACACCCCCTTCAGGGCCCTCTTATATGTATAACTGGTACCAAAGAGGATCAAATCAACTCATATTCAATCCATGATACTGTCTCCACTGCCTTCCAGAAAAAGTATGTACCGTACATCTCTAATTCCTCTTAAAAAGAAGCTCAGACCCCTTTATCGTTTGCTTTCATTTGTGATGGGATTATATTCCAGGACTCTATAAGTCAGATAGAGACCCCAAAACTGACAGGATAGGCGTGCATGATGTGATCACCACATATCCAAACTTAGGGCTGATGATTTTCTATTTTTGGTTCAAGGATTTTCCGTTTTTGCCCTATCGTCATTTGGATGTTTTCCAGATTTTCACAAAAGCCTTGTCGCTCATCAGAGCGACCACGCTTCGGCATCGCAGCAGCCATCTTTCCTATTGAAACTCAAGTTCACAGGAGAGTCTCTAGTTGCGAGAGTAAAAGCGTATTTGTAGAACAGAAATGGTTTAGAGCTTTAATTTTAATGTTTTAAAAGAGGAAATGTGCAGATTTTTCAACATTTTGTGTTGCTTTAATTGATTTGTTTCTTTTACTGGGAAATTTTTACCGATTTCCGTTAAATTCCATGGGAAAATTACTTTTCCGTTTTTTGTTACTCATTCTGCAATTCTGCCGGTTTTCCGTGAAAACGGAAAATCATCAGCCCTACAAACTGTTTAAAGACACAAGATGGAGTGAGGCTTTGGCAGTCTGGACACAACTTCAGAGCTGTGTAATTTTTAATCTGTTGCTTTTAGTATTGGACAGCCACAAAGGCCATTCCTGAAGTACCGTCAACTTTCTTACCATTTCAACAATTGTGTCCACTTGAATATGCAAGGCATACATTAAAGTGGGGTTCTTTTTGTTTTTTTTTAAGTGTTTTCAAATGTCCCCTGATGAGTTCACAGAGAACGAAACTGGTCGGGACTTCACTGCTATAGGCATCCCTCGCCACTGGTCTCGCCTGGTATTTTCTCATTGCATACATAAAAGTGGCCGTGGAAAACGCATTGAACTTGATTACCAGTGTCTGTCCATTTTGAACAGATGGGATGAAAAGTGTGTGTGAAAAGCTAAATGAAAGTTCATACTCATTCATAAAGTTTGCTGACTGGACAGTTTCCACAATTATGGTGTGTCACCAGAGTATAACATACTCACAATCACGTAAAAGTTACTTGTTTTAAATGTGCTCTGTTGGCAATCTAGAAACTACAATTGGAAAAATACAGACATTTTTAACTTGAGTCCTTAAACTTGAATCTTTGTGTACTTGAAGGTAAGAAAAATGTCACATTTATTATACCATACCTCCTTTGTTTTCTCAAGGGATATATATGTCACCTGCTTACACATATATCCCTGCTTTAATTTCCGTGGCTAAATTTCAACACAGGACTGATTTGCTTTGGTGAATACATTTTAAAATGCATTTATATTCATGAAAACAAAGAAGGCATGGTATAAAAAGGATACATCCCTTGTTCTCGTGATTTATCTGGAATCCTGCTTTTTTAAATCCCGGAGCTTCGCTCCGGGATTTTAAAAAGCAGGATTCCAGATAAATCACGAGAACAAGGGATGTATCCTCTTCATAAGCCTCAATACCGGCTGTTTTGAACTGGTATTTTCTATATTTGTCTTCGACACATATTGCAGTAGCAGTGATTTTGAGGACACTTGAGTTTGGATCAACTTCAGAGACTAAAATGAATGGCGTTTAAATTTGGAAGAGGTACAACCATGTGAAATTTGTCAGACTGATGTTTTCCCACACCTCTTTTCTTTTTTCCTTTTTTTTTTTTTTTTGTTTGAAATAGAACATGCCTTGCAGTATATATTATAGTGGCAGAGTATATCAGTACCTCTGGTGGTAATTCAAAGGCGCATTGTTTGCTTTATCGTCACGGTTAATGGGATACTTTTTCCGACAATTGTCCCTGGTCCCTGTGGTGTTACAAAGTATACATGTACAGGACAGCTTAGGATTAGCAAAACCACATGTTTTGAGTGCATATGCCAACCTTATGGGATTACCACGAGGGTACTCTGACATCTTGAAGTGAAGCACTTTCAGATTGATAAGGAAAAAGGGCAAATTGCATTGTAATCCAGATTTGTGGGTGAACATGCGGATACTATAGTCTCAAAAGTGTTTCAGGTAGTGTTATGTAAGACTGTCAGGTTTTTACTGGTCTCGACCATAACATATGTTACTTCATGCTGTGGAGTGGCAATTCTGAAGACACGTGAATGCTGTCACGTGTCGCAGCTGACTGACCCTCAGGTGCAAGCCAACAGTTGTACACAAGTTTAGGATATTGACAGGCATTTCTGATCGGAGCTCACCAAGTTTTGTAGAATTTGGTGGTCATCCAGCAGTTGGATGACTTTGATGTCGCTTCTTAATTGTTTCGTATCACTGAAGGCCTGATCATCATGTGGGAAAGAATGTTCAAGTTGCTGACTGGAGGTAGGAAAATAATTAAGAAGCCTTTATTTTGTTTATTTATTTTTTTTTTTTTTTTTTTTTGACAGCAAGGTTTATGTTAATGCAAAAAAAAAAAAGCTTGAGAGGGAGGTATGAACCCTTGGATAATTTTTGCACATTTTTTATCTGTATACATATATACACCAAATTTGTACAAGTAGTTCTTTTTACTTAGTAAGGTAGATCAAAGGATGACATTGTATTTGTAACTACTTGAAGCAAAAAAGCATGCAGGTCTGTGGAAAAAAAACAACATATTTTTAATTTTCAACAAAAAAAAAAAAATGCGTGCAAAGTAATAGATAAATGGCATAACGTGAAGTTGCATGTAAATACTGTGACAAAATGTAAGCTTTTCACTTTTGAAATTGTCCTCATTGTTTTACTGTTTACTTACATTCAAAATCTGTGGACTGTGGTTCTTAAGATATTGACTTTGCATGGCTTTAGTCCAAAACTAAATTGGACAGTAATTACAATAGCTGACTGATTGCACGGTGGCATACATGTAGCTGAATTACCAGGAAAAGAAGAAACTTAAAACTAGGTATTGATTTCAAAAGACTGCAGAAGGCTGTGAGCATCCATCAATTAGGTTACAGTAGGCTACCTTTTTGTTCCCCCCCCCCCCCCAGCCCTAAACCAGCTGGTGGTCAAATGTTGTCAGCGTGTCAGCATTCATGTGTTCTTTATTTTAGTTTTTTTTTTTTTTTTTGCATATTTCAACAATAATGGAAAACAAATTGAGTGCGAATTGTATACGTAGTGTATCAAGATAACATGTCTCAAGTCACCAGGTTTACTTGGCATGGTTAGCACTCAATCCATGCCAAGAAGAACTGTTGACTCAGTCTTAAACTCCGCCTTTATTCAGGGGGCAACAGTTAACCAGCCCTTTATTCAAGAGGCAAGGGTTAATCACTCTTCCACTGTTGTGAGTCAGAGAGTGCTAAATAATTTCAATATTGTGCATTTTCATCTATTTATACCATTATTGACACAAAAATCATCTTAGAAACACGGGTCTGAACATCCAGATTCACATTCTGTAAATTTCATAAGCACCAAGGGTGCTTAGTAGGTATATAATGTAGTGAGGTAAAACTTAGCTTTTATATTAATTAGAGTAAAGTAGTATACATGTACTAGATGAGAGGAGAGAGAATCGCCCTCAACCTCTCTCTCCCTATAGAGTAAAGTAGGTCTGATAGTTTGTATTAATCAAAGTTATTAGTACAACAATACAATACAGTAGGAAATTGATTTATCAGATGTCAATTTAGTGGACATTTCAATTGAACCAACTGCTATTATGTCTCCCAAAACCCAAGGTCACTTATTATTAAGGATCGATGTACCAGATAATCAATACAACAGACTTTTTGGTTGTATCGGTTAAATTGACTCTGTGTCGCTCTCCCTCCCTCCCTCCCTCTCACTTTGAGTTAGAAAGCTAAAGGTGCCATTTTATTTTAGGGGTTTATGTACTGTTTATTACGGTCCAGGGACTTGACGAATAGCTTCAATAATGGAAGTGATTAGGGGAGAGACTTGACACTTAGGGGTCCAGGGTTTATAGGTGGGTTTATGTGTTTGCTGACCACTCTACAGTCATATATTATTCATGAAGGTTTACTTTTTTTGTTTTTGTTTTGTTTCATTCAAGAATTAGGTGGCTTACAAATAATGTCGTCAAGTTGTGACAGAAGTCAAGTGGCAGTCGGGACATGTAACATGGACTCCTTGCATAAAGTGGGCATATGGTAGCTAATACTTTAAAGTAACTTATAAATGCCAAATTGGGGAAAAAAACCAAGACAATACCTTTCATGTTTTATGATTTATTGAACATGGCATGAAAAGCCAACCGGAAAGTATTTTTAAAATGCAGCTTGGATGTCAATAAGCAGTAATCAGCTTTAACCTGCGTGTGGTGGAGAATGAACAATCCAAGGTGCAATAGATGGATTTTTCACTTCTAAGTAAAAAAGACCAGCTGTTTTTTTTTTTAATATTTTTTTAAGCTCAGCTGACTTCTCAGTCTGCTTATCTCATGGCAGAGCCTCCAAGGTAGCATGTGTTAAAAGTGGGAGTTCTCCCTCCTGCAGGTACTGAAAAGTGGGAGGGCAAGTGCTGCGGGCCCGAAGCATAGATAGGGGATTCTGATGGAATGCTCCCCCATAAAAAATTGACATTTGCACCTTCATTTCCTGCATTTTGAACCGTATTAGGCACCATCAGAGGCATTTTCAGTCAATGAAAATAATCGCCCAACTGCTCTGCAGCTAACAAAAGTAAGCCATACATCTGTGTATTTATGGTCATTACCTTTATTATATGAGCAAAAGTACAAATTCCAATGATGTAAGATCAGTAAGTAGAAAGGCAAAAACATTGCTATACATTACACAAATCACAAAATGAGGATATCTTCCACGGATGGAATAATGCTACTTTTTAAATTTTACAATAGGGGGGAAACATTTTACAAAAAGTGGGAGAGTGGGAGACTTTGTAAAAAAATAAGAAAAAGTGGGATATCTCCCACCAAGGCAGGAGACTTGGAGACTCTGTCGTGGTCATCCATCTGTGATCTGTTGTTCATTGCCTATCCATCCAATAATAATTTCACATTTTTGACCTTTTTTTCCAAAATTGCTACCTGGATTCTCTTCAAACTTGGCACAGATGTGCCTTGGGTGAGTCTCAGCCTTTTCTTTTTTTTCCTTTTTTTTTCAACAGCTAGGCCACGGTCCATTAATTTGTAAAATTCTTATATATGTTTTTATTCAGGTCCAGGTTAATTTTAAAAAGTGAATGACCTTGACCTGGTTTCCAAGGTCACAACATAATTATTCTGTATGTTGTTTCAACATGATAACTTAAAAAGTTTAAATGCTAGCATTTACACAAGATTATACTCATCTATGAGGTCCAGCTTTCTGCATGCAAGGTCAGCAGTATGAGCATGGACTGTCACTTGTCTGCTTGCTGTTTTCCTTCATCTGTCTTTGAGGAGAATTTGGGAATTCATTGCCTATGTATACTGTTGTTCACACACAAAATTCAGTTAGTAATCAGGAAACAAATATTTGTGGAACATTAGATCGGGGGGGGGGGGGTATATTCATGGGTATAGGAACAAATATTCATTCATTCCCCTAGGGAAACACATATTTGCAGATATTTGTTGCTGGGGGAACAGATAATACTTTACACCAGCCAAACTGGTTGCAGTAAAATGTCCTCAGCTTCTGTGATGGTGTATTGCTTTAGTGTTCATGAAAAAACAATTTAAATGGGACGTGCAGACAGGTTACATTGAAGTAGCGGAGTAACCCCTTTCCTTGGAGTGAATTGGGTGCTTAGCACAGGGCCACCCCACCCTCAGGCAAGCTTTTGACTCGGCCTAAATCCCAGGGGGAGAGGGATAAAATGCAACATCATCTTGCAGTAAATATCTTATTACTTTAAAGAAAAAATAGTTCATCTAATTTCAGTATAATTTTATATCATATTTGTAGTAACCCTCAGCTATTGTCCTACCTCTTCATTAAAAGAAATAGAATGAATGGGGAAAGAAAAAAGAGAACACACACATACATATATGGGAACTTCAAGCATGGGGAAAAATCATTGATGAAGCTGC
The DNA here is from genome assembly GCA_964020975.1 of Hermodice carunculata. Lineage (NCBI taxonomy): Eukaryota > Metazoa > Annelida > Polychaeta > Eunicida > Amphinomidae > Hermodice > Hermodice carunculata. The sequence continues at coordinate 55,056,410 of OZ026614.1, read as the reverse complement.
TGCCAAACCAGACAAGATGAATGATAGATGTAATTGTCATGTGGCCATGAATAATGTAGAAAGAGGATGGGAGCTACAGCATTTGCTGTGGTACTAAATCAAGGAGAGTTATTATGGGATGGTCACATGTGTGCAAGAAGCGTTGTCAGGAGCCTGACATTTAACATGCACTGCAGCAGTGTCTGCCAGAGTCAGTCCGTCATACATAAATTTCAGATGCTGTCGTTGACATAGGGACTTCACTGTCTTCCAAGTTTTCATTTTCACCTCCTCCAAAACTCTGACTTTGGTGTGTTTGTACACTTTTTTTCCCAAGCCTGCTCCAGCTATGATCAATCATCATTTATTGGTATTTTGAGCTGCAGGAAGGTTTTGTGAAGATGTGAAGATGGTCAGAAATTTTAACCCCTTCCCACTCGGCTTCATGAGGGTTGATGCAGATGTTGTCATAATTGGTGGTAAGAGAATCAGATGTTGACCACACGTTCCTCTTATATGACAGAGACCAAGGACACAAGCTGGTCTTCTCACCAAAACGTGTTAACACATTGATCAGTGCAGACATATTAATGAGTTCAAGTTGAATACTAAGGTGTTGCATGTTGAAGTGTCTCCGTACAATGATTGATGAACATCAGATCTACATGGCTTGCAATCATTGAATATTTAATTGCTTCATCCTCATGGTACCTACATAGGTACATGTACATGCAAACAAACTACCATTTTGTGCTCTAATAAGGGCATTTTCATTCAGACAAAAGATGCAATTCAGCTTTTTTTTTTTTTAATTGGATGAGGAAAAAAAGGTTGTGCCAACTGGAGAACAGGCATACCTGCTATTTACGACCACCCCTGTTGCCAGCAAAAAGTAGTGTGACATTGAAGGTAGTCTTAAAATCCAGGTTAGTTGATTAGAGAAATAATCTAGTGTCATGAAAGGATGGTATTAGTTACATAACACTACCTCGACCACCATTGCCAAGACCTCTGTGTCTGGGCATAACGCCCAAGAAATCGAGTTTCCACTCACTTGATCCTGAAAACTGATGGTCCTGTGGCGCCATCTCTCAGTTCATGTGGAACTAATAGTGACTACTGGTGCGCAAATTGTAGCTATTGTAGCACTGCACATTTTTGTAATTTACATGTGACCTTTAAAGGTCAAAGGTCAAGGTCATTTGAACCTTTGAAATTTTCATCTAGCCAGAAATTGGTCAATTTTCATCTGATTTCATTCATGTTGGGCTAAAATTGTAGGTATTGTAACACTGTACATTTTTTGCAATTTACATGTGACCTCTAAAGGTCAAAGGTCTAGGTCATATGGACTTTGAAATTTTCATCCAGCCATAAGGTTAATGAAATTTGAAGTACCAACGGACAAAAGTTGTAGCATTTAATATTTACAACTTTTGAAGGCACACAGTCTGATTTGCTTTGAAGCAGAACTTCTTTTCTAGTTCCATGTTGTACTTTTATATATGATTATATCATTTATGAATATGGGTCATATATCAATGTCCAAGCTTGCATGTGGAAACCATTTCCCAAGACCATGGAAACATATGTATATCTTCTTTGTGTGTGAATACATTTATCAGGAATTACTTCCTAGGAAATGAAAATGTTAGTACATGTATGTTACTGTTTCACAATGTGTGCATCAGATACATGAGCCCAGCATGTGATTAGGGATTGACAGCGACAAATACTGGTCTAGTTAAAAGTCAGTGCCCTGACTCCACATGATCATGAAAATGCACACTGTGTTTGATAATTATGGACTTTGAACACCAGATGGTCACATTTTAAAACTTTTTGTAGAAAAGATGACACTACTTTACATGCTGATTGTACTGGTGGATACCATGGATGCAGGGCTCATGAATATGATGGAATAAATGTTCCATATCAGGTTGCAGTACTGCACATTATCATGATGTAGTGATAACCTGTATAATTTCCCCCCCTTTTTATGATTTTGCAGGTAAAGTGTTTTCAAAGCAGTTCTGGAACCACTATGATGAATATTACTTCGGTTACAACTCAACACGACAGTGAGTATCATATACATTATTCTTAATATAGTTACTGTATATGATGCACAACACACCTGTGCTTGGAACTGCTTTACATAATTGCACAGTCATACCTGCTAGCTGATTAATGAATGCCTCTATGTTGTTACATATGCTGTGTGGACACTACTTTGATTTTATTTTCAGAAGTAACATTGACTTTTTTGCTCACCCAAAAGACATCTGAAATGTGTGTTCAGACTATTTACCTGACTGCCGAAATAAAAGTGTGTGGATAATTCACACTGTAAGGTTTAACTTTTGTATTCACCTACCAAATTGGCGGGCTTGCACATGTTCAATATTTGGCAAACATGCACATTTAGCATTCACACATGCAACAGAACTTGCACAAGTAGACGCTACCCGTTAACATCTGCAAAAAATACCACCTCCATCAATAGTTTTGCTTTCAGAAGCAGCTTGCACATTCTTAACAGCTTGCAGAAGAATTTTAGTGGTCTAAATGCCACTTTCGCAAGTCTTACGAATAAAATGTAAATTTTCATCAGTGTGAACAGGGCTGTAATGTCTTGTGAAAGTGGTCTTAAAGACATATATTATCTGTCAGGGCAGGTGGTCAGCTGTAGAAGGTACCAATGTATCATCCCTATAGTCCAGACCCTGTCTTCTGTAATGCAAAAAGACTGTCATCACAACATGGTATCCTCAGCCCAGTCCATATTCTTTTATAAGACTGTTATGGCAACCCGGGCCCAGTTTCTTGTATTTTGTGCTGTTGAAAGACAGACAGTGCCATGTATAAAACAAACTCACCCTTGGTTCTGTTTTGCTCTTTCCTATTTTAGCTCTGCTGACCTACGGTCACAGAGGTTATATGATCAGCCATGTCTGTCCATCACTACGTTCGTCTGTTGGTAAACTTTTTGGGGATTTTTTGGTGAACATAATACAGTTCACAGTTTTCAAGTTAACTCCATGTAACTTTCAGGGCTTACTAAAAGAAAAAAAAATGTAGCTTGATTTAATGTTGGTGGCACTACCTGTTGTATTATGTGATATATGGACCAAAATATACAATTTTGAGAATGTCATTTTCCTGAAGAGTTTGCTATGAATCATCACGAAAATTCATAGGAATGTTGTTAAGGCAAAAAGACAAAAAATGTGCTGAAATTTGGTTGCACCCACGTACAGAAGATATGGACCAAAATGTGTTAAAACATATTAACCCAATATTTTGATAAAGAATAAGGTTTATGATATCAATTGTACCACAAGTGTGTGTCAGGTGTTGAAGTTTGATATTGCATAATTTGAATGACCTTGGCCTACTTTCTTTATGTCACAGAGGAAATACAGTTCAGGAAATTACTATTTTTACCTCAGCTGACTTGTCAGTCAGCTGAGGTTTTTGAGGGTCCGTCGTCCGTCCGTCGTCCACAATTCACCTTTTCGACTTCTCAAAAACCATCAGCCAGATTCACTTCAAACTTGGTGGAGATGTGCCTTGGGTGGGTCTCTACCAAGTTTGTTCAAATGGTCACGGTCCAGTAATTTTTGGATTTTTAATGAATTTTTTTGTTCTTTTTTGGGTAAATCTTAAAAAATCTTCTGCTCCGAAACTGCTCACCCAATTGCTTTGATATCACACAGGATCACTCCCTGGGACTCCTAGTTCTTAATTTGTTCACCTGGTGGCGCTGCAATTTTTTCCTAATTTTTTATGAATTTTTGTGTGTTGTAGCTATTTTCGACTTCTTCTCCAGAACCGTCACTCAGATTAAGCTGAAACATGGTGGATGTGTTCCTTGTAGAAGGGTCAAACAAAGTTGTACACTATGTGGGAAGGCTGTGGATTCCTGATTTTTAACGATTTTTTCAATTCGGGTACTTGTCGGTCAATGCAGCTTTCCTATTGATTACTATGGAAGTCAATGGGCATTCTAATGCTAATTCACATTTTCGACTTCTTCTCTAAAACCGTCATCCAGATTAACTTCAAACTTGGTGGCAATGTACGTTGGGTGGGTTTCTACCAATTTTGTTCAAATGTTCATGCTCAAGTGATATTTTGATTTTTAATGAATTTTTTTGTTCTTTTTTTTGGACAAATCTAATAAGATTTTGTAAGTCAATGGGCATTCTAATGCTAATTCACTGCACAACTGACATGAAATTTACTGTTCACTTGATAACTTGAGATCTGTTTTGAGTTAGCTACACGTGTTAATTATTCTGTATGAAGGTCATGCTGAGACAGTACATGAATGACCTTGACCTCATTTGTGGGGTCACAGTGCAACATACATGAATTTTACTCTTCATTATAACTTGAGAACTACTTGAACTTTGATGTTGCACATGTAAGTGTTCTTCTATAAAGTTCAGACTTACTCAAAACATGGTGTCCTTGATCCTTTCCCAGGTTCATAGAGCTGCAAGTGTGATGAATGTCAAGATCAGCTGAGGCACGGGCTGTTCACACAGCCCTCTTGTTTTTTTATTCATTTATTTTTCTAACTTTTTTTTTTTTTTGATGATGGTCATTTCACCTTAGCTTGTGTGCATTATTCATTGACTATTACAGGAACAATATACATACAGACAAAATTATGTGTGCAGTCATGGTGGACCCCTGGTGGATTTAATTAAAACTACCATCATGGGTGTCAAAAACACATTAAATTCATTGTTGTGATAATATATAATGAGATTGATTTGGGGCTAAAATTTCACAAAATTCTGCAAGAATCTGTGTGGATTCACTCTAATTGAACATATAGGGGAATCTACCTGGCGTTAGGAGAATCTTTGTGAGAATAAATTCTCAAATTCTCACCAAAACTCAAACCGTGGATTTACAAAATTTATGCGAAGTATGCATTAGGACATTGGTCAAACTTTGCAAAATTGTGGGTGACCTTGACATTTTTTCACGTACGTAAAGGAGGTCAAATTCCATATGTTGAGAAAGACTAAGGCTGAGGATACTACATGTTCATGTACCGCAAATGTCTACCATGTGGAAATGTGATATTGCACAGTATGGGTGACTGAACACTACTTTCTCAAGGTCACAGAGGAATGGCATTTCTGGAAATGAATTTTATGTGATGATCATCTGATTACATGTTGAAAGAGCATCAGGGCAGTGATGGGCCTCTTTGTTCCAAGCGGTTCTTTGTTCTGCAAAGTTTCATTATTTTCTTTTTCTTTTCTTTTTTTTTTTTTTTTTTTTTTTATGGTGGCCATGTCCATGTGTATACTGCTTTAAATGGTTATAACTTAAATTCTGTTAATGTTGGTCACAATTTTAAATTTTGCCAAGCTCCTTTCTGTAAAAAAAAAAAAAGCAGTTCTTGATCATTTTGTTCAAGGTGGGAAGATCCTTGAGATGTGTAAATCGTTCAAATTTTGTGGTGTGTTAAATGTTGATGATGTCTTCAGTGACTGTACATTCATGATAGGGTTCAGCCGGAGGGAACGTTAGATAGGCGTGGTCCTCCCAATGCAACAGTAGCTTGGTAGACAGAAGGAGGCAGGGGGTAACCAGTAGTGATTGCCTGTTCTAACACTGATGCATTGAAAGGGGATAATTTTGCCTGTTTTTGTAAGTGATTCGCTCACATTAACATCAAATAAATCCCACCTATCATGAAGTCAAAAGTTTTATAGGGTGTTATTTAAAGGTGAACATTTCTCTTTATTGTGCCTTAGTAGTAAGAGTGAAAGCTTTGAATTGTTGATCTCAGTGAGGGATGATGGTAGGGAGGTGTTTCCTGAAGTGGCCATGGTCAGTCCGTACTGTGACACAGACAGGCGCAACTGAGCCGTGACACAACACAGGCTCAGTCCACAAGGAACAACAGTTCCTTGGTGTGGGGGGGGGGGGGGGGTGTTTGGTTGGTTGATGGGTTGGTTGGTTGTTTTTGTACTGAGGGGCCCTTTTAATTGAAGACTATACACCAGGAGGAGCCCCCTTCATCAGATCCCACCTGCTGCTATCTTTTCAGTGTTGTCACACCTCTGGTCATGAAAGACCACTTCAACTCACTTCATCCTGGGCGGAATTTGTTGCTACTTTTGGGTGGGATTAAAAAAAGGAAAAGAAAATACATGCTCCGATCCCTCACTGAAAGAACTTAGTGCCAACATGCCCAGTCTACAGTCAGTGACTTTTACATTACGTGGCCAATGATGGTCCTTCTCGACAGTGACTGGCCAGGTCATTGCAACAATCACCAATCAGGACCTTCACCAGTGAAGTATGCAATGAATCATGGTCCCTAAATAAAAATGCTTTATGGAGTATGTTTCAAGACAGGTGCAAATATGCACTTCACTTTTATGAGCATAATATGTTAATGTGCTTAAGGTAAATGTCAGAATTGAATGTATTTAAGCATTTAGTACTTGGGCAAATAAAATCAAATAATATGGGACCGATGCTGGTCCCAGAATAGAAATGGCAATGTAGAATGACGGTCAAGCAAATTAAACATTGTCACCAGTGGATTTATAATGGAATGATTTTGTTTATTGATTAGAGGCAAAGTTTACTGGGAGACACAAACTGAAGCTTGCTTTATTTTCATGGTTTTTTTTTTGGCCTTTTGCGCATTCAAATGAAGTTTGAACTCATAATTTTTGGTGTTCTTTCCAGTATATATATTATTGTAAAATACTGTGTCACATGAGTTTTATTTCTTCCGCTTGGCTTCATCCACTAGATATATGACAATGAAACAATCTTCAGTAGCTATATCCATTAACCTACTTTAATAATACATGTAGTATATCCAATGCTAGGTTGTGTGTAAGGTGTTGGGGAAGGGGTAGGTTGGGGAGGGAAAAGCTACGAGTTGATGATTTCTAGTGTAAGAATTTGAACTTTTGTAAAGTCACATGGCTCTTCAAACTGTCATGGTGTGTGCACAGTGAAAGTGACCACATTACAGAAGTCAGTCATGTCTCAGTAGGGGCTGACACCTTGTGGTAAAATGTAAAACTACTAGTCCCTTTGGATGCGGCTGGATCTCAAGTTGGTGCATATGTAAACGGCACATAAACAGCATTTCATTATTGACGAAATATCTTGTGTTATGTAATTGGCTCTGTTGTGATACAGTGGCCCCTCTTTTTGTTTCAACATATTTTATCGAAAAAACAATTGGCCCACAGGCTCACCAGCCCATATTAGGGCCTCATGTCTCCTTTGAAAGACCCCTCTTGTGGCAGGCCACCTGCCTTTTACGACCACTTTCACTGTTCAAAGGTACCATGTGATGAAAATTTAGGAAACCACCTGCAGAACCTAACCAGTGACCTCCCAAAATTACCCCAAAAGACCACTTATCTGTCCAGAACTGCCCCATTTCATATAAGCAAAACTTGCGTGTTTTGAACAAGATTTATAAACAATTTGTCAAAATCAGTTTACAAATTTAAGATATGCTTGTAATATTGATAAATGAGTAAACACAAGATTGACAGATGGAATGGGATCTAATAAGTGTATGTGGATCATGTTTCAATAAATGGAAATCAAAGTAGGGGCAGTTGTTTGACTGGTGTGCAAGGGTGGAACCTTCTTTGGGAGACCACCTGCTTTATGTGACCACTTCTTGCAAGGTGCTAGGGGTGGTCTCTTAAAGAATGGACTACTGCACATGAAGAGATTGGTGGAATGTTTTTGCCATAAAAGTAGGCAGGGGCAGGGGTAGGGGAAGGGGAATAAGGGCAAAGAAGTTACGGGGTACCAGTGTCCTGTTTGTTTGAACTCACTGTTCGAGCAGCGGATTATTTTCTCTCAGTGTCAACACTCTTTGCTATCTAAGCTGATAATCAACTTACTTCATTGGTGAATGTAACTAAATGAACCTTGTGAACCAGGTCTAAAGAAGAAAAGTAATCATTTCATGTCAACATGTCAATGGGTATCTGTACCCATTTTCTTGATTCCAATTTAGTAAGGAGTGAGTGCATCTTATTGGCTCTAACAATGTGTTCATGCATGAAGTGTATTAATGTTTTAATAAACGTTTCTTCTATTTCATAATCTTTGTAGACTTCTGAAGGAGAAGCGAGAGACAGATGAAGAGTTTGTTACATTCTGCCGTATCCGAAGGGGCGCTGCTCGCCATTCGCTAGAGTCACTACTGCTGCTGCCTGTAAGTCTTTTTTTCTCTCACCTGTACATGCACTCACATACTTTATATTTACCTTTGCTGTATTCTAGTCAAATATCATGCTTTTCATTTATATTCAGGTGTTTGATAGAGTCCAGTTTTCCAGGCCGACCGATATCACAGGACATGTGTAGAGGAGTAAAAATAGCATATTGCCCTGTGTAAAGAGTTTTGTGCTTTTCTTGACTTTCCCGTATGACAGTACAACTATCACATTTTTGTCCATTTTGTTCCATGCGTGTTCTGTAAATGCAGCCTTCAGGGCGCATATACACAAGTTTGGACTAAAAAATTGTGTTTTCTGTGGCCAATAATAGACAAGTACCCCTTGTCTTTAATAGTCCAATGACAGCTTATTACAATCCAACTGAAGTGGGCTGCTTCTAATAAAATATATAATTTTTAAATAAATGTAATAAAATACATTTTTTAATAAAATGTAGTTTAAATTTTGTACAAAAGTTAGTGGTCAAGCACGGTATCTGATTGTGATCCCAAGTGTGAAAGAGGAGCTCTTATAGGTGTCAGTGTGAAAGAGATGGATGGCACTTAGTGATCTGACAATTATGATGTCATATGTCACATGCAACATAATACGCCACTGCAATATAAGGAAATTGAATTGCAAAATTAATTAAAACGGTCAGGGAAAACACTCGGTTAAGATTACATGTACTTTAAATATACAATCTACATTCTTCTTTTGTGCTCCATGCCTGTATTATAGTTTGGCTTGTGTGGTTGGAGAGATGATGATGAATCTGATATACGGTATTGTATTTTGTTTAAATTTAAATATTTTTGTTTGCCTGCTGAAGATTTTGTCTTGTACGCTGCTACCTGCCATTTAAAATCACCCTGACTGCCAGCAAACAGTGGTCTTGTGTTACAGGTGGTCTTAAAGTACAGATAAAGTTATCAGAGAAATAGGCTCTTGTAAAGGGACAGTCCTAAAAAGGTATGCAATCTGTCCTGAGAGGTGGTCTCTAGAGCAGGTACCCGCTGTACTACTCCTTTGGTGCTGTCTCACTGGCACCAGTGTAGGTGCATGTAAAAGGCGTAATGAGGGCCCAAAGAGACAAGCGCTACATGAAAATTTAGCTTTACCCCATTCGGTGCAACACATGTGAAAATGGGTAAATTATGTAAATTCTGTAAAAGGCACTGTACATTGTGTTGATTTTACTGTAATTAATTGGGACATTGCATGTCATGCGACTGCGCAATAGTTATTGCTGCATCCGTGTGTGTGTGCATGTGCATGCGTGCGTGCATCACATATTGAGCTCCAGATGACAAATCCACAATTTTTATGCTGGCCATCATGTCACATGTGGTGATGGTTCTTCTGGAGGTCTAGGTTGGGATTGTATATCGGTGACCTTGACTTATTTTCCAAGGCCACAGGGGAACTATAAACGGTGATGACCTGGAAAGGGGGCACTTGTGGTGCAGCGATATCATGCTTTGAATTATTTCCTAGACAGCCTCCCTGCATGCACACGCGGTGGACTTTAAAAAATCTTGTTGACATGAATTTTTGTTAAAAGTATGGCCAAGATAGTGAATATAAACCTTTGCCGCAATGCAAAAGATGTGAAAATTAACAGCTGTACAAGTTAGTAAAGTTCGTAATGTGTGACAGTATGACAGTAGCACCATGGCAGTGGTCCAGTGCACTCCACTGCACGACTGCATGTTGTGCTGTAAGTGTACATAGGCAAAGCTGTGACGGCAAACAGTAGGTGTTGTGATGCTGAGCGTGGTGTCAACATCAAAGAAGGATTACACATTGTTGATGGTGTCTACAGCAGACACTGGGCCCTTTGTGCTCTTACAAGAACACGTTTGCTTGAAAGTAACAAACAAGGGGCGTAGCTTCCATGTACTGCTTTCTGACCAAGCTCCCTGTCATGTTTGGATTCAAGCTCTTTTTCTCGTTCGGTTTCTGTGGACATTTTCTAACCTGCATGTGCATGAGCAGATACCAAAACTGATTCCAATCCATATTTGGTGGGCTGTTTACCTCCCAGTATCAGTTTTTGTGTTTTTAGCCAACACTTTTTACTTTTTCTTGTTTTGTAATCTTGATCACGACAATGTGTTAAAGCTGTTTGTTGAAGGGTAGACTGAAGATAACCTCGTAATTATTCTATATAAGTCTCAGCCAGGACTTTGATGGAATGGGACATGCAAGTTTCACATATAAATTTTATATATTCACCGTAGTAAATGAAAATAAAAAGCAAGGAACACCTGAAAAAGTTCAAATGTTAGTGCAACCAATAAAGTAATTGAACTGAAATTAAGTTCCAATTTGGTATAAACAAAAAGTAAGATCAGTTCTAATCAGTGAATACAAGTAATTTAAGTAACTAAATACACACAATTTATTGTTTTGAAAAGTTACATCTGCATGAAAGTAGAAATTGACAACTGAACTGATATATGAATTAAGATTGTACTACAAGATCAATAATATTTATAAATGACATTTTCATTGAACATTAATTATTGGAAAGAAGGTATTTATATGGGTTCCAGCTAGATAAGCTGAGCTGAAATATATACTTCCGATGTAAGCAAACCTCCCTATACCAAACACCTCACCATACCGAAGACTTTTTTCCAGTCCCAAGGGTGTTTGGTATATGGAGGTTTAACTGTACTTTTAAAACATGACTTACTACCTTAACTTCAATCTGCCTGCTCGGTTGTGTCTAAACCAGTTGTCATCGTTTGTTACAAATCCAAATGTGACACAATACTCTGGCAAATCATGCACGTGTTGGGGAGCAATATATACTTTTGGTTTATATATTATAACATCCCCCCTCCTCCCCAAGATCGTCCCATTACAATCATTTACAAACCATTTAGTGCAGAATCCACAATTGGTTTCCCATATAGTGGATGCAGGTCTGAAACTACTGGTGGGATTTTGTATACATGTAATTGGTAAAACATGCTCTCAAAACAAAGGAGTTTTAGAGCATATAATATTTTATCTTAGGTTGAGATAAACTCAAGATACAGGTGCATTCATGTTACTTGCTCGTTTTCATTTACCAATACAGGCAGACAGTTTTTTCTAAAAACTGATGAATAAAGTCCAGATTTCAGGTCAATTGGACAGATTATAGACTGGCCTCAGTTGATGTGTGTGTGTGATTGAGGTCAGCACAGTGTCATCATGCCAGAGTCCATACCTGTCATTGTTTGTGTGAAAAGTCTTAACTTGCTTGACAGCTCGGTGTCTTTTATCTTTTCAAAGCTCTGTCTCGTCTTGCCTGACACCCTTGTATCTTTTGTCCTTTCTAGGCTCTCAGTCTCAGCATGTCTTCCATATCATACCCTGAGCACAGGTTTGGATATTTTGATGACAATGTTTCAGTCCTATAGTGAGTGGCCACAGCGGGGAGGAAACCCCAAATTTGTCCCATCACTTGCCCCTGATTTAACCATGTGGTGTACCATCACAGATCAATATATATTTCAACCTCAGCATCCATTCTGTGCTGCATAAATTTTCAATATTGCAGTGTTAACAACCCACCACACTTAATATCCAGGAGATAGAAAATAAAATTCCAGGAGATTGATAAATTGACATGAAATATAGAAGGAAAATATTGATGAAATTCAGGGAGGTAGCTAAAAATTGTCAAAATTCTACAATTTGTCAAGAATTTTGAGCACAAAATTTCAGGAGCCTCACAGGTAATCTGGGAGGGGTTGGCAACACTGATATTGTTCCCCTCCCCCCAAAACAAACCCACTCCACATCTCTGGTCATTCTTCACCCCACTTTACCCCATTCCAAATTCCTTGATGCACCTATATGGGTGAGACAGTAAAAAATTTTGAACAAATTTGCTGACTCATAATTTCACCAGCTCGGTTGCCTGATGAGAATATGCGTCAATAAAACTTGACTACTGTAGCAGCAGGACAGCAATAAAACCTTGTACAAAGTTAATATATAATAGACAGATGCTTTTGAACCTGAAATAAGTGGCTATGTCAGGTCACGTTCCATTGTGATATGATGTGCATCTTAGTGCAACACTAACTCTGACCACACTGTCGCTGCAGACTGTGACCAAGCGTACATACAGTGGAACCTGTTTTGAGAGACCACTCTAATGAAAGACCACCTGCCTTTTAAGCACATATTTTCAAAGTCCCTTTTGCTATTTTTCGCATGTTATTGCACCTCCATTGAGAGACCACCTGTCTTATGTGACCACTTTGGCCTGCCCTAAGGGCGGTCTCTCAAAACAGGTTTCACTGTACCACCAAAAACATGTGGCAGTTTTACCTACACACGGCTAGCCATAACTGAGGTTTAGAAGACCTGGTGGAGCTGACAGATTCTCCCTGTCTTAAATGTTCTGGGGTACTGTATCTTATGTGAGATTACAAGACTCTCTTAGTATATCTCAGGCATCTTTATCCCAAAATTTACACAGATGGTAGGCCTATGTCATTTTCACTGCTTAGGTGTGAAGTTTCAATAATGTATGCATACGAGATTATCCATCTATTTTGTTTATGAATGCAGAGGGTCCTCAATTTGCCATATGTCAGATGGATAAGCAAGGTATGCCTTATCCTGAATGAAAGACAAGATGCAGTTTGAAAAAATGTTTATTCATATAAAGATACAATTGGGAAACAAGGACGCCCAATATCAGTTATGGACCTCCGGGCTCAGGTGTGGTTTCTTGTCATCCCTTCAGTTGTGTAGACGTAGTTCAGAATAAATGATACTCATGATATTTTGAATGTAAAAAAAAGCCTGGACTTGACATTTGATATGTACACCTTCAGCTCAACTTGGGAACATCTTGTGTCAAGCTTTCATCCTTGTACACTTCGTGGATGATTTACAACACATCAAATGCATGTAGTCAAATATTTGTGGATTAGTCTCAGTAATCCCCTTAAGCCCTTGGCGTGACATAGTTTTCTGGCATATGTCAAAAGCTCCATGGTTCACTTTGACTCTTATCCAATGATGGAGAGCGCAAGGTTTTTTATGTTGCAGAGCCCATGTGATTGCTCATTTTTATTTGTCCCTTCCATCCGTCCTTCTGTCTATCCATAAACTTTTTCTTTGTGAATGTGAAACAATCCACAGTTTTTAAGTTAGGTCCATAAAACTTTCAGGACTAGTCAAGTGTAAAAAAATCTTGGTAAAATTTGATATTGGTGGCACCACCTACAGTATTATATAATATAAAGTTCAAAATGTGAACATCTTCTGAACATGTTGTGAAGACTTTAGCATCTTTAATTTTTGCTGGAACTTCATAAAATGTAGTGGGATTGTGGAGGAAGTGAACATGTTTATGACAAGCTGTTTTGACATTTAGTCCTGTTAGGCAATATCACAAAATCATTTAGCTATATTACTAAATCATTTGGTGATATTGCCAACTCATTTAGCGATATCATTGAATATTTAGTGATATTGCTAAATATGTAGCAATATCACTTAATGGTTCAGTGATATCACTAAATCATTTGGCAATATCGCTAAATAACATATTTAGTGATATTGCCAAATGATTTAGCAATATACAGTTTGATAAAAATTATGGGTCTAAATATGTATGAAAGATATAAAATTCCAGGTCTCAAAAAATAATTAAGTTAGATGTGCCAACTTTATAGAATATATAGATTGTGTCCAACACTAAGATTTTATGTATTATGGATGACCTTGTCATATTTTTTCAGCAAACCAGGCTTGTAAAATTGAAAGAGATGACTTGGTTATGATAGGGTGTAGTTTGGATGTAGATGAAGAAAAGAATTGACCCTCTAGATCAAAATATTCGCTGAGAGCATTATTCATAAATCTCTACTAGGTGACCTACTTTTTTATGGTAACCATGACCCAATTATTATGGAATATGGCACTAGTTTAATTTATTGCTTTTTTTCTTAGATAAGTCAAAAGCTTAATGAAATTTGTTGGAATTATCGGGGAGGTCAAAATCTTCCTTTATTGTGATACTAGTGGCGCCACCGACAGTTTGACAGAAATTAGGAGCATAGGACTGTCAGAATCCTCTTGGCTTTTTTTTTTTTCTTTTTTTTTTTTTTTGTTTTCTTTTGAGGGGGGGGCGGCAGAGTTGTGATGGGTGTCAATGTGACTACGAAGAAAAATACTGCACTTGACTAAGGTTGCATGAGGGAATTGCCCATTTCCCTGGCACTTTGCTTGTCAACAGAAGTTGGTGTTGTCATGCATGTGACAAGAAGATGGAAGACACTTGCAAGAAGACAAACAGAGTAAAGTGTGTACCCATCAGGACAAGGATTATCCAAGCAGAACAACTTCAGTCACTTCTTCCACTTGACATCCTCTTGCTTTTTACCTCCAACTATGTCATGATTTTTGCTTGCTTGATTTGTGATCCATTTCACAAGAATATGAAAAGGCATGATAGACTACCTGTGTCCCGATTGGACCCACACCAGCATGAGAGGTCAGGGTTAGACTGTAACTATAACAGCTTCCCAAACAGCTAGCGATAACTGTCAGGATAAAATGCTTGAGGCAAAAGTTATTTCTGAGGTGATAGCACAACAGCATGGATTTTGTCTGGTGAGGATTATTTTTTATGGATAACAAAGCCTTGTAAGACAATATCAAACTTTCGTATGATCAACTGAGTTGCCACCCCTGTGGATGTGTGACGTCACGGACATCAATGTTCCTTCAGACATAATGGTCTGGGACTTCGCTCCCATCTGGTGCAAGGTCAAGAACTGCCTCGTAAGTATTTGAATATATATTGCCCCAAAGTAAAATTTTGTGCTGTTTTAAATACATTTTGGTGAATCACAGGAAACGTTTCTGAATTGCAGGTCACAATCTGTGCATAAGAAAACCGATCGACAGAGACATGTTGCCTGCTGGGCTGCCCCTTGAACCATTTTCCTGGCGTTACTGATCACATTGGTACTAACCATGAGTAAAAACCAGGCTGGATACTTAGGCCCTTGCATCAGTTTGGCACATTTAATGCATATTTTTTCTGCAGATGTGACTTTGTGGGTTTTTACCCCTCGGCCTTCTAGGCCGGAGGGGTATTGTCGTCATCTACACATCCATCCGTCCATCCGTGCCTTGTTAACGCCATATCTCCAAAAATATTCAATTTACAGAGACCAAATTTTAATCACAGGGGGCCATTGAGGTGGTTCAGCTGCCTATTGAAAAGTAGGTCACTATTTCATATATTTACGTCACAGTAGTACATTAAAGAAAAAAAAGCATTAACACAATGTATAAAAAAATATTGAAGCTTCATCAATATAACAGTTAGTCCTAAGGATGCCTCAGAAGCCTCGAAAACTAGGTTACTGGGTCACATATATAGGTCACAGTGCTGCATTGAAGAAAAATGGCCTTGCCATGATATCTGCTCATTGCATTTGCACCAAAGCTTTGTCATTAGGTCAAACAGAAGTAACCTTGACCTACCCAAGGGTATTGTCATCACCTACGCATCTGTCCCTCTGTCAGTCCATTCATACTGGCCAAGGGGTTTTCGGTCACTGATCGGCTTCTAGTTTGTGTTATATTCTTTTTTTTTTTTTTTTTTTAATTTTTTCTCCTTTGCATGGGAAAATAATGGGACAAGAACTTTCAACTTTTTCATCTGGAGGAAATAAATACATTTTTCATCCAGAGGAAACAGAATTAGTTCTACAGATATATTTTAGCATCAGAATAATATGAAGGAACATGAATATATATAGTTTCCATAAAAATGTATGGGTGATAAGTGTCCGTGTCAGGAGAATGGGCAGAAAAAGACAATGATAGAGAAAGCAGAAAGTAATTACTGGTACTGTATATTGCTTTATGTTTGCATGTATAAATACATGTACAATGTATTTGCTCCCTTTTCCAAAGTGGACACATTCATGAGATCATAAAGTTGCAATTTTGACAACATACATGTGTGTGGAGTTCTGAAGCACATTCTGGTGAACAGCCATGTAATGAAACACACAAGCAAAAATCTTTGTTTTGAGAGGGAAATGATAAAAAAAAAAAAAAAAAAAAAACAGTAGTCCTAGAATTTGTATATTTGATTGAATCTTGAAAGTAAAAATATGACAGAAAATAAAGCAACGTACAGTATACACGTATATGCATGGGAATTATGTCACATATAGGTAATTAATGTTTACAAAGTGTTGTGCGTCCACATTGAAGCTTCATGGTTACAATACAATACAATACAGGTCTATCCAACTGGACATGATATGTCTGTGTGGGGAACTTGATCCAGCAGAGTAAAGATCTGTCACATACACAGAGTGTTAGTTAAATCTGATTTTTCAGTCAATCCATATATTTATTCTATAGCTTGGATGGCATTCCAGTGAAAGAATTTAATAAGTTTTTTAAGGCCTGGGTTTGTTGGTTGATATTGGAGAATTTAGTGAAGTTCACACTGTAATGATAACTGACATGGGGCAGCTGACTGTATGTTAATCAACTTGTATGTGGACTTGTTTCCTGTGAGTGGCTCACAGTGGCTTGTTGAGGGCAGGTCTTGTGAGGTAAATTAAAGGTCACTGTGACAGCCACACCAGCTCAGCAGTTTGTGAGCAGACTGTGGAAAAGCAAATATACAGTCACGTAGCAAAGATTTGGGGTAGGGTTTGAGGTTAACTTATTCAGGGCAGAGGCCCAACTTGGTATGTTTTTTTTTTTTTTTTGTTTTTTTTTTAATTTTTTTTTTTTTTGCATTGCCTGGCAAGTCATGCTGCAGCTGCCCTTGCATGACCTGCCAGGCAATGCAATAATCACTGACTTCAGACCAGGCAAGTTGGTGTTTGGATGAAAGCTCTTTTATGGAGGGAAGATCAGCATGCAAAGTTTATGCTCCCTGTAAATAAGCATACATGAAAGCCAGGGACTGATGTAATGGGAGTTAACTCTTTTAGTGCCAAGTTTTGATTGAGTCAATGTTGATATGCTTTAGATGCATTGCATCCAAAGTGCACAGAGGAAAAATGTTGACCTGGATCATTCTTTTGGTCTCTGCAACTGTAGGCATGCTGGTTGGTTTACAAAGACTATGAATGAATTCTAAAATATCAAGTCAGAACACGTTGACTTGTTATCAAAATTGGCCATGAAAGAGTCAAGGTGTATGGTATCTGCATGGTTCTGAGAGCACAGCGTTTAACAAAAAGAGGTTCTCTTTGTGGATCAAGTTTCATGTAGCATTGCCCATAAGGTTCTTGGTGGGTATCATACCTGAGCCAGTTTTGAGGGGGTAAAGGGGTTTTCCTTACAAGCATAAGGGATGTTATTATTTTCTCTGCTTGCATATGAGAAGCCCCTTTATTTTCTGTACTTTGTACCAGCTTTTAATTGTTCTTAAATTTTGATACGTCCTGTATCTTGCACTGGGACAAACTTGTTACCTATCCCAACATACTGGAACCCCTCACCCCGTTAATTTTGTTCACAATTGTCAGACAGACATCTCTGGTTTCCAGTGGCTGTATACATTGGAATTTGTGTTCCATGGAATGAAAAATTTTACCAGTTGTCCCTACTTTCCCTTTCCAAATACCTGCACATGTGTAACAATGGGCATCCAATGATATTATGGATCTTAGTATGTCAGTACACAGACAAAGACAATTGTCACCATTTTTGTTTCATCATTGTTGGCACATGGATCCAATAAGTATTGAGGAACATTGTCACCAGGTCTTAAACTAAATTTCTTGTGTAGAACTTATTCCAGACACCAGAAATGGCCTGTATGCCACTGTGCTCACCAACAGAACAGTAACCCTGAAAGCACTGATTTAAGACAGAGTCAATAGCTTTCCTCGTGACACTTTGCACGCAATACATGCAAAGTGTCATGAGGAAAGCTGTTGACTAAGACAGCTTTTTGCTTTAGACTAGGACTTGCTGGTGTTTGAATGAAAGGTATCTTCACGAAGAATTTGGATCTTTTAACCACTATATGTTTAACAAACTGTTACAGTAATGAGAAAATGGCTATAGCCGTGATTAGCACTTTAAGGGTTAACACATTCTTCCTCCACCATGTACCTGGTGGTCACTGTCATGAGAGACCACTTCAATATGGACATGTGGGATGGAAGGATGGATAGACAAGCCTTGCTCATGTGACCAGTCCGCTAACTAACGCATGTATAAATTTGCATCACACTGCATATTCAATGACAAACAGTCTGTCAGATTTGCAATACAGAACAGGAGACATGGTGTACTTGTGCTGCATATCTGTCACAAGTACCTGTATAGTATCAGTTGTTTACTGTGTAAACCCGCACAAGCTTAGCATCACTGGTGTGACATTAAAATGCTTTTTATTCTATTTTTGGCCCATTTTCTTTTGGAGTAGAGAAAACAGCATCCTTTTCTTGGTGACAGGCAAACATCTGGTACTTCAATCCCAAAAAAATATGTTGACACTAGTCAGCTTTTTTGGGGCATACCAAGGTCGTGTTTCTTTGAATGGCAAAGTAAGCAAAATTTTTCTTCAGGTAAGAAACAAACATTTGAAGGGGTTGTTTGAAATTTGACAACCAGGACGTTCAAAATTGTATTTGATTATGACAATTGACAACTGGATACCACTTTGATCAGGTAACAAGAAGGTATACGTGGTTTAGGGCACTGAGGTCACTGTTGAATTACAGGTCCGTCAGAAAAATTAAGAAGGACAAGAGAAGTCCAACAATGGTGACAATAGTTAAACTGGTCTTTGATACCCTAGGCTTGAATGGAGATATCACTTGAGCAACCTTTTCCTGAAGCTAAAGCTGTTCATAGCAGCCCAATTTTCCGACAGAATTTCAACCATCTGTGGAAGATATTTTAGTTAAGTCTCCCATTTTTTATGGAGTTTGACTACGGAGCTTCCTGAACTCACAGCATTTACATATTTTTGTTTGTTGTACTTGTGTTCTTTCGTTTTTGTTTTTTGTCCAGAACCACTTCCTGGTAGTCATTACCCTATTTTGCAGTCCGAACTCTTTATTCTCCATAAGCTGATCTGTCACCTGTAGGTATGTGTGAATATTTGAGCTTAGCAAGTGCCATATGGCCACATATACATAATTAAAAAATAGAGTAGTTCAGTGGAGGTAGGTAGGTGGTTTAAACATATTTTATTGTCAAAATTTACAAGAAAAATCCACAACATGATCATACATAGCAATTGGGAAACTTTTCAACAATACACACTAGGATAATTTATCCTGCACCCCAAAATAGTGTGTCACAGTTGCTGCCCCTGGCTTGTGGTTCTGAAGTCAGCCACTTGAGGACACTGTAGGGTTTGATATACATGCAACTTAACCATTGTACTATTGATTGGGTTTAAGACCTCAGAGCCAGTTATGTCTGAATTTTTCCACCATGCATATTCGCAAAGGCACAAAGTTTTGACACACGTTGGAACCACAGCTGAAGACAAACTTCACACCAATTTGCAAAGTCTATAAAATCATGAGAGCAAGTTTTTTCCCATGGGTCTGTTTCTTTTTATGTCACCTTGTTAACTCATTCCATACCAGTCCCTGATTTTTTTGTATATTTACCTAGATTTAAGACGACATGCAAATATTAAATTCTTCATGAAAAGAGCTTTAGTTCAAGTACCAACATGCCTATAGTCTTAAGTAAGTGGTTCTGGCACTGCCTGGCAAGTCATGCTGTAGCTGCCCTTGCAGCAGCTGCAGCATGACTTGCCAGGCAGTGCCAATCCCACTGACCAAGGCCTATGACCATAGTATGGAACGAGCTATTTCCTCAAAGGAAAAAAAGAAGTGGTATAAGAATGGAGCTGCATCAATGCTTGATATGCCATTCTTTTGTCTGTAGGTGAGAATGTTCATAAAGAAATAACGGTATGTCATAATGGCCACTCGTTAGGCAGTCGTAGTGCTGATAGACTTTCTGCGAAAAGTGCCCGAGGGGCGGTCATAGGTGAAGACAGGTGATCCTTGCATCACATCTTTTATGCTGCATGCCTTCACATCGTTCTTAGAATTACGGTACCAGGTATTATTTTATTGTCTGCGTGGGTATGTGCCGAGGTAAGGGACCATATTATTGTTTTTGTTTTTTCCTGTGCTTTTGTTTGCTCCTAAACATTTTTTAGAATAATCATAAATAAATAAGATTATCTATGAACCTGGAATAATTAGTGTGTGTTCATAGTTGTTTCATGGAAGTGGGAGGCATAGCATTTCTGGTTGGTTTTCTTGTTCAGAATCACACATGTGGCTGGAGTGCTGTGGTGTGTGGTGCAATGCAGTTGTACCCAGTGTGACTTACATGCTGAATTGGACAGTAATTCTGATGCCATTAGGAAAGCAAAACACAAATGATATATGGTCATTATGTATATGAAATTGGTGGTTAATGAATTAATTACAGGATCTATAAGCATGCAGACCAAGGCAGAGAGATGTGTAAATGACATTAAAGTGTTAATTTGCTGCTGCTTCTGTTACATGAAGGCCAATCCTGGAATCTGAACTTGGATCTTTCTTGCACATTCATTTTTTTATTCATTTTATTTCTTTTAATGGTGTACCTGTTGCACATGAAATAAAGACACACACACACACACACACACACACACACACACACACACATACATAAACATGTGTATATTACTGTCAGTACATTTGTGAATTTAATATCCAAATGAGTAGCTTAAAATGGTGTTTTCCAAACAGAGATACAGAGGCAAATAGATTTTCAAACAACATATATTTAACCATTTTAAATATTATAAACTAACAGAAAGGATATGGAGACCATGCAAATTTGGCTTAAGCATATTTTATCGAAGAAAAAAAAACAGCATAACAATTGGGCAGTGGGCGGAACTTTTTTAATACCCATTGGTGTAAGATTGATGTGGTATTGTATTGCATATTCGGTAGCTTAAATTAGCACTGTGAGTTTCCTGCTTTCGCAGAAATTGTGGATTTATGGCCCACCAGCAGCGCTCCATGCGCAACATATTGTTCCAAAGAGCAGACCACAATGGCAGGGGATCATACACCTTTAGAGGTCTGTGACAGTCTTTCTTGCAGACATTGTTACAGATCCACAGAAGCCCTCTGAGACCCTGCATATTGCTCTCAGTCACAAGGTCACTCTTTTAATGAAACCAGAATATAATACAAATTAGATTATTGATACGACTGGAGTGTTTATCCATGCTGTAATTGCCAATATTGTTCCGTGGTCATTGGCTGATTATTTCCTCTGCAAGTTTAGCTTCGTTAAGGAGTCACAACAAAGGAAGTTTTGAGCACAACTCGAAATGAAAATTGATGCTGGGGGCATTTAGGCTGTGTTCTGGCGGATTTGAGGAGATAATTGTTTCTGTCTGAGCTCTTGAGTTGACTGTCCTGAATGCTGTGTGGTAGCCTGGAGGAAAGACTCTGGCAGACTGGGTCAGTGTTGTATACTTGCTACCGGGCAAGACGGCATGATTGGCATTCTTTGAACTTTATGCGCTGTTTACATATTTGTATGTCTACCTGGGTCCAAAGTAAGAAGAGTATTTGCATAATTATGAGTTTGTTATATTTCTCTGTTTTGGTGGACTCTCCTTAATTGCCATTTCTGAATTCGTAAGAGACAGTTCAGCAAAATGGTCGAATGTCAGTCAACGTGTTTTGATGTTTGAAGCTTTCTCATGCAACATTATATGTTGGGCTGTCAAAAAGAGCCGTAAAGTCGTGATCAATGAGATAAGTAATTGTTTGAGACTTTCACTAGTACAGACATACACAGAGACCACAAGATGAAAGAAAAGAGAACTAAAGGAGCTAAATTGAGACAAGAACTGGACATATATGAGCACAGTTGTCACCAAACAACCATGGTAAATGGGAATGATTGGCAAGCCAGAGATACAGTGAAGACTCATCACAGAGCATCCCATAAGTTGTGCCACAAGTTTAAACAAGTACGGTCGTTCCAAGTGATAATGGACATGATAGACAGACAGGTTCCCACTCAGGTAAGAAGGCACCAGATTACTATGATTTGTCAGGAGAGATGATGCATTGATGGTTTTGAAGCCAGAGGATGAGAGACACTGTACAAGTGAGATCACACTGGTCCACAGATGTACCAAAGATAACTGTGTCAGTCTCATTTATTTTGTGCCCGAGCTTTTGACAAGAGATCTATAACAATGGAGGAAAGACTGTGTTTTGGTACCTAATTTGTTTGACTCCAGGTCGGGGGATTACAGGGTTTTTATATGTCTCAAGGCATTTGTCTTGAAAGGTCAGAAAACTGTACTTTATTGAAGAACTTGTCATCAAACTTGTATATTTTGGCTTTATTTTATTTCATTTTTTTTTGTTTGTTGAGTAAATGACTTTTTAATTAATTAATTGCATGTAATTATTTTATTTATCAATCAATCCATTCATTCTTATTTTGTACATTTGTATTAATTTTTTTAGTTTAATTTTATTTATTTATTTATTCATTCATTTATTCATTCTTATACTTCTGATGAAGAAATAACATGCAGGCATTGACTTTTACCCATTAACTGCAAAATGGTTAATTATCATGCCATATGAACTACATTTGTTGCTTTGTGCAGTTAGAAGGGTAACTTAGTGTGACAGTTTGTTTAATCCATTCGAGATCCAAACTTTTTCCCCCAAACATGGTAAGCAGGCCTTTCTTAGTTAATACATCATGTCATCAAAGTCTTTGAATGTTCGTTTCAAAAGAAGGCTACCCATCAAGAATTGTTGGTTTGCAGTGTCATCACCATTTAAAATTGGGGGGGGGGGGGCAGTGTGTAGGGAAATTCTTTTTATTTGCCACAAATCCCAAAATTATCAAAAAGGTAATATGGAATGACAAGCAATTTACACCTTTGGAAAATGGTAGGCAATGAATTGATTGGGTTTTGGTATGGTAACAGCAAATTGGCAATCTTTACAGGTGAACTAAGCTGTTATTTCTCATACACTGATACTACCTGTATACTATACATGCATGAATTGGGAAGAGCAAAAATAGAAGATTCATATATCCATCCTGTAAAGGGTGCTTCAGGCAGGAGGGCTGGAGTTGTGTATTCCCATTGTAGTTTGCAACCTGATAACTTAAAAATCACTGCATGTAGATACAATTTTTTTTCATGGTAAGTCTAGGTGTATAAATTTAATGGTCCTGAAAATTGTATTTCATTGGCCCTGAAAGTTCCAGTTTCTTAAATGTTACTGCACATGTAACATACACTCCATGGGATAGTGCAAGTCTAGTCTGAAGAATTTTGTGTATTGGGTTGTGTATGCAGCTGAATACACAGGAAACTGCTGTGATCTCTCCTTTTGTATGATGCTTTGCATCATAAATTCTGTGAGAACATGTATCCTGGTTCCATGATACAGTGAATCACAGGTGAACTTCAGGGCATCTTTTAATGTTTTATGTATGAACTTGTGTAATTGGGTGGATAAAACAGTTGACTGGGCAACGATGAGTTAAGTTGCTTTTATTTTAAATAGACTATTTAACATGTAAATGTTTACAGTTCCTAAACTAATGATTTCGGTCACGAAATGATTCAAGTTGCTGAGATCTTGATTGAAGTGTTGGGGTTGTTTGTTTTAGCACTTTATTTCCATACATTATAAAGCAGCTGCACATATTATCACTTTTAGAATTCAAGCAGGCTAGCATCATAAGATATTCCGTAAATTTTATCAGGTGTGGCATTTATGTCATTCTTCAGGTGATGTTTTTAGTGCATGACTTCCAAAGAAAAGGAAATATTATCTAAATGTATATAAAGTTGATATTATATTAATTTTACAGCAATTAAGAGCCCAGTATTTGTTTTGAAGTCAGCAGTATATTTTGGAACGAACAGCCACATGCACAACACCTTCAGAAACACCAAGCAGAGAATGCCGAACAGATCTACAAGAGTGAAATACTATTGATGCAGAAGTGACCTATATATACACTCTTATAGCTTATGATTGTTTGTGTCAGACGTAACTTTGAAAAAAGAAAAGAAAAAGAAATGAAAACAAACAAACAAATATTTTGATGTACCCCAGGGGGGTTGAAGTATGACGCACAATGTGGTGCCCAGTATCAAACAGTTATATTTTTTGTGTGTGACTTACATGATAGCAGCACTGTAGCGTAGTAACCTCCTGACCATAGTATAAACAAACTGTACATTACATTTTTGCCTGTGGCGTGAAATAGCATATCCATATTTATATTATTGTGAATTGTGACCACGTGCTCATATTGTTCCATATTTACATGGTGAATAAAGAGAATTCTGTGTGTCTGTCTGCCTCTTATAAAGTAGGAAAAGTAATCCCCAAATGACAGATGACTTACTTACAAACTGTATTGATCATTATCATGTCATTTGCATGGGGGGGGGGGGAATTTTGCAGATGTGATACTATAAACTGCTTTATTTTTGCATGTATAAATTTTCACCTTTTTTTTTTTTTTTTTTTTTTTTTGACCTTTGGCTGTAGTTTTGATTTCACTGTTATGGACATAATTCCTTTTCAAACAATGTTAAATACTATTTCACTGTCTTTTTATTTTCACGGTTTTGTGCCATCAGCGAAATACAAGCGGAAAAAAAAAAAAAAAAGAGTACAACAAAATGAAAGCAATTTACAGTACAGTGGTCCCCCTCTTATAAGGCCACCCCAAATACAGCAAAAAAAGTGGCCTTATAAGAGGGGTGGCCTCTCTTGAGAGGAAAATATAATGGAAATACCATACTTTCTGCACAAGAATGCATGCCTTTTAAGAGGGGTGGCTTCTGGTGAGAGGGGCCTTATAAGAGGGGGACCACTGTATTGTCAAATGCATTTCTGTTAACTATTGAATAATATGTATTGTTTATTTTTATGGGTCATTACATATGTTTTCAGTTCAAAAGCTACACCCTGCAAATTGGTGTCCTGTCCAACCACAATAAAGAGTGTAGTTCCTGCAACCTCCACAGGTGTTCTGTTACCCTAATTAGTGATTTGGCTGCACATGAATATTTAAATTGGCGGTCATGTTTTGGTTCAAACATGTATGTACATACATATGTTTGTTTTGTTAGTGTCTCATTAAGTATCAGCGACTACATACTTTCCGTTGTGGTATCCTTCACTTAATCTTTGTGAATTGGAATCATAACTTTTCCATTGTGGATGAATTTTCCCTGCTGTTTTTCATTGTGTTCTTGTCCTTCTCATCATGGTGTTGCCTCTACAGCCATTGTGAACATTTACTTCCACAGCCAAGTCAATGTGTTGTGGTTTTTGCTGGTCGAAAGTCAGACCCGGTGGTTTGCAGCCCCTGTACTGTGGCTATACAGCTTGACTTCCCCCTCCACAGCAGTAACAGGGACAATGCAGGTTTACCTTTCCACGAACATGATAAAAAAAAAAAAACAACTTATGGCATACTGAAATGTTGCCAAGCTGTGGGAACACTTTATATTCACAGAGCATTAACGGAAAGCATGTAGCATTTACCACAATCCGGACACGAGAGCAAGGTCAAACTGATTAACATTTTGTGTTATGTTTTGTCAAAAAAGTATGCTTCGGGTGGCTACAATAACGAGCCAACCCGCAGGACGCACGAGCCAAGCCTGTGGGTTGTACACCCCAATCTGCCACTTCGGGACATCTCTGTAAGTGACCACCGCAGCTCTTGTGCACCAAAGGAACTTTAATGAAAAAAAAAGAAAAGACAGTGGTGGTGTTCAGTGTAGTGCAGACTCACACTTTCACTTTGCCAGTTCTGTGGTACTTGCTTGCACTTCTGCTGGCATTTTAGTTTGTGTGCTCAAAACACAAGACAATGTGCACTCCAAGACTCAACCCACGAGAAAAAAAAGTACTTTATAAGAAAATGTCTCAGGGGTTTGTGTTTTTGTTTTTTTAAAGCCATCACCAGTTGTGAAATTGGCTTTGTTATTCTAAAGGGAAAGTGTTTTGCTTTGCCAAAAAGATGCTTTTGTAGTCACAAAGAATAGTAAGATTTCCATTCTCCTGTGGTCTATAGCATTACAATGTACGGTGCCAGCAACTTCCTGTATTAAACACCTTTGAAGAAAGTGTGGGCGGCTAAGCCAGATCAACAGGGGACTAAAGGGATAATTCTAAATCACTAGGATGTAATTTGGCATGATAGTAATTATATTTATCAAAAGGTGGGCAGCAAAAGCTGGATCTGCTGAAGATTAAAAGTTATTGAGTAATGAAAATGTGTTTATTGGTCTGATGTTTTTGTATTGAAACAAGCACACAAGGTTAAATCTATGTAACAGTGGCTTTACAGTCCGTCATTATGAGCATGATGTTTTTCAGGGTCCGCCCCATGGGGGGACTCTTTCTGTTTTCGGTTTGTCCGTCCGTCCGGATGTTCAAATGGTCGTTACCACGATATCTACAGAATGCCCCCGTGTATTTTGCTTAAATTTGGCAATATGCTTACCTTACCTGGCTAGATGAACTGATTAGATTTTGGAGTCACCACGACATAATTTGAGCAAATGGTGGACCCTTCTGTCAACGCTTGCATTGAAGATATGTCTATAGTTTAAGACTAACTGGCTCTGATTTTTTTTTCCCTCACCCACAATGTATGTGTGGAGGGGGAAAGAGTATGGTAATGGTTCCTTTGTGTGTCTGGTGCCTGTCCTTCCACCCAAAACAATTTTGTTAGCACCATATCTCATGAACCATTGGAGCTCGCCCTTGCAAATTCTTGGGATAGGTAGGTCTTGTCTGGCAGATGGGCTTTTTGACAAAATTAGGTTACTTATCTGGGTCACTGTAACCTCTCAAATTTTTATCCAGGTGATTATTGACAGGCCATTTCTCAAAAACTTTCCCCACTTTACATAAAATACTAATCTACCATATGCGCATACTGTATATATATTGACCAGTATGATTTATTGTGGGTGGGGGATGTAGTTAGTGTCAGCCACAAGTTGTTTACTTAAAAAAAAAAAAACTGATGAATTCCAGCTGCATTTTGATCATACTTTCTTTTGTTTTTACATTCAGACTACATGCAAATAAGTCAGTAAAAAATTGCAGAAACTGCTGGAAGTAATATTCAGGCATGTTACATTCCCACTGGTATATGCATGCTTTTAACAGAAGTATAAACATAGACCTATGTGGATTTTGTGCATAACATGCAGCAGTTAGGAATCTGTTGTTGTTTTTTACAGTCCTATTATGGTACTGTGTGGTCCTTTAGCATCTCCTTGTTAATCCCTGACTGTGTGAGGCCATGAAATAAGTGGACCAAAATCAGGATATAGATTCTGCAGTTTTACAGACAGAGCAGGCGATAGATGCATGTATATAATGAAAGAAATTTAGAGTCCAGCCGCAACCATCAATGTGACATTATTGGTATGAAGTAGGCCGTTAAACTTTTGAGATGAGCACATATACTGAGTGGAGGAGTCTAGATACAAAGAATGCCAAACTTATGAAAAAACTGTAGACTATTTGGTACATAGTCATGGCAATAAATTGATCGAGGTATCAACATTCCGATAGTTTAGGGTAAGTTTTAGTGTGGAACAATCAATGCAAATGCAATGTATGATATAATTTTTGCATTAGTGAGTGCTTCATTTTTTTAATCTTTTGTGTCCAAAATGAAATCTAATATGGGGGGAGGTGTAAGTTTGAACATTGAAGGGTGATATAACTTGCTGCATCAGTAAGTGATCATCAGAGCATTCTGGTACATAATATTTTGCATTTAAACTGGAGATGGTGACCTGGACAGACAAGAAAAGTATTGTAGTGTGGTAAATATTGACAATAAATTTTAGGTTGGTCACCCAAAGCAGCAGCACTGAAGAACAGGACCTCCTCTGCTTTGAGCCGGATGATGAAATAGCAGTTTACAGTGCTGCCATCTGGGAGTGGAATTTAAAACTGGGAAAGTAACAGCATTCAGTCACGGTGGGCTACTTTAAATGCTAGGACTTGTCATGATTAGATTGAGTAATAGATGTAGGCTACTGCATGTGGACTTTGTAAAGTGGATATTTGATGTAAAATAGGCACATATAGAATTGTCTTTATGTCCATTAATGAAACTTCCAATGAATAACGTGACAGATGGCAGCAGGTATTATTGATAATTAGTGAGTGCATCACATTTTGTTGCGTGATTGGCATAGTTTTTGCCTTTTTGCTTTTGACAAGGAACTGATCAGTTGTGAGCAAGAGAGAGAAAGAGAGAAGGGAAGTAGGGTGAAGGGGATTTGTCTTTACCACACGTAATCAGCCATCATGTTCCACTGTAAATTCACTATTTACATTCCACATACGGAAGTTTTGAATACACACAGTGTTTGAGTGGCTTCAAACATTGCTGAGTATCACAGATACCATATAATTATCAGTTTCATGCCATCATTATGGAGAGAGCATTATACACAGTTGACTGTCACCTGAAGCCATTAACTTCACACTTTAAAGTTTATGGTTGAGGAAGTGGAAGTATTTTGTATACATGTATTCTACGACAGTGTATATCTAATGCTTACATCCTAATTTGAATGCAATAAAATTATCTGTACACTGAAACCTGTCTTGACAGGCCACCTGTCGGGTTGATCAAATTATGGTCTGTCAAGATTGGTGGTCCCTCACAAGACATAGAAATAACAGGGAAATACTAATCAAAGTATCATAATGATTGGTCTTTCTAGACAGGTGGTCTGTCATTAGAATGGCCTCTGAAGACAGGTACCACTGTAATTCCACAACTTTAGTACAGAGAAATGGTTGGAAAGGGAATGAACACACCTCCTCTCCCACCCCCCTCCCCATCCTCACTCCCACCCTCATCCTCAATATATACACACATTTAGACAGGCAACAGCTTTTCTGGGAATGGGAAACTAACCTATACATGGGAAGCCTGTAGGCCTTTGGCATGTAATCCTCACAGATTCCATTTACATTTCTCTCTGACAGTGTTTTTGGGTTGAGTTGACAAATTAAGAAAGGTGCTCCGACTGGTGACAGTTCACAACCGGGAACTTCAGCATTCAGGGGCAAAGGGCTTTTTCTCAGTGTGGCAAATCTTGACAGCACAACTTCGTGCATCTTTGTATGCTACACCTGACCAAAAGCACCAAAGAACATAATTCCTTACTTCGGGTGCTCGCTGTAACTGCTTGCTCAGACAGACTCTGTTGTACTTAAAGTTACAGAGCTGAAATGTCTGAGGGCATCACAGTGTGGTCAGCCAAGACGCAGCGCTTCATAAATCAGTAGCAGCACTGGCTGGAAGCCGGCAAACTTGTGAGAAAGTTAAAGAGATATGAAAGCTGATGGCGTTTGATCATGGCACTTCTGGCTCCACTGACCGCTCAACCCACATATGTCAATTTTATGAGGCGTTAAAAAGTACTTGTTGCAAAGTCATAATAATTAGGCATTAAATTAGACAAGGTAAATACTAATGTCCCTGTTGTAAACTTGTCATGAGTCCACCCTTTGGCCATTAGAATGGAAGAATCCAGAATTATATCTCCTCCAAAGCACCTGAAGGAAGAATTCATTGTTGTGGGAAGGGATGACAGGTTTTGGCAGGATGACAGATACATGTCCAGTTTTCTTTGTGTTGTATTTGTTGTAAATTACACATACGGCAGACTCATTGCCCACAGCTGATGAAAAAAGAAGAGAGAAAGAAAAATTAATGACAATATTTTGGCATGCGATATGGTGTTAAATAGACAACTTGACCTTTTTAGAGCTAAAAAGACAAGATTAGGAGTGGGAAGGCAACTTTCTCTTCTCTGGTGGCTGTATTGTCATCTCAGGCCAACAAAAGTATGCCACAGAGATTGATTATAGCCACAGATGCTATGGTTGCCTTGCCTGCTACCCGGTATTGTCAGAAAAGTGTATTCTGTTGTTGAGTTATAACAAAGTGAAAGTATTAGATTAACTTTGAAAATAGGCAGAACAATTCAGCAACTTCAAACTTTCACTTTGCAGTCATCAAAAACTGACATTAAACAGAACCGGCAGTCAAAAATACAACCTCCAATCCACAGCCATAAAACGGAAAGCTTCATACGGGGAAAAAATTTCTTTCGTTAATGACATGTCAAGAATTTGTGAGCATTTATATATCATTGCATTTTGAGTTTAAAAATTTTCACCAACATGCCGGTGCAGTGAACTGGATGAATCTGTAGATTTGGGACGCAGATGAAAGTCACTGCAACCTGTCATGGTTGACAGCAGGAAAACTATAGTTTTTTTGGTGTTCAAGTCTGTGTGATAAGTGCTGATAATACACACACACACACACACATAGATTCAGTGCCCATTTGGAAACTTTATGTCTTCGAAGATGGTCTCCATAATTTGAAGTTTATTTGAAAGTATTTCATGGAAGTTGATATCAAAGTAAATTGTGGAAGCCTGAAATTTTGCAAAAGAGACTGAATGAATGAAAAATAAAAAAAACAAGTTTCCTTTTGAAAAGGAACCAGACTTGACTGGTATAAAAGGGGGGAAATCGGTTGGGACAAATTTGTATACAATTGGTACTGAGTCGCGATTTCCCATTGGTTTACTCATGCTTATAGAGGAAGCAGTGATTGTGATTGGCACATAATATTTATTGTCACTCAAAAGATTATATGGGAAAAGAAATGTGCTATCGCGATGTGAAGTAGTATTAAAAAGTAAAATGGAATTTAAACTCGGGGTTGAAAACATAATCACTTAAAATGCCATTCACAGGGTCAATGTGATTATGATGTAATCAGACGTGGGCAGGATCGCATGCTGCACATGGTCAAACAAACATGAATGCCATACATAGCTTTTTCGTGTAGTGATTGGCTGAAATTACCATAAATTTCAGAAAGATATGTGTAGAAAGCAGTGTATTTTTATTGAAAATATATGCGATGGGGTACCAAAATTTGTGAATGGGCTGAAGTGGAATTTTTGGCACGATATCTTTGACGAAGAATATGAAACTGTAAGTAGTATCATTGAGTGTGGAGGTCGTAATCCCTCAAACTAAAATGATGCCAGACTGCCTACAGTCTGGCAAAAAATTTGAAACCACCAGATACTCATGATCAATGATCAGTTTCAATGGGAAAGTGTTAGCCTGTTTTGGGTTGGGCAGGTTTTTTTGTTTTGTTTTGTTTTGTTTTGTTTTTTTTTTGTTTTTTTTTTTGTTTTTTTTTTTTTTTTTGGTTCTTTGATTTCATTTTTGAATGCTGGTAACGAGGTGTTTTGTATTTAGATACAATTGCAGAGGGATCCAAATGCTATAAATGTAGGCCAAGGGACTACAGCTTGAAGAGACGTCTGCAGCTTCCCAGGTGTAATAATTGAAGACCAGCACCAATACCTTTGACTTCTTAGCCATCTATAGTTTTTCATACTGAGTGACTGTAGAATGTTTGGGGACAAAAGTACCCATGATGTTTATCATATTACAAGCGTATTTTAGCTTTTGAAATGGTGTCTGTATACAGAGCAGTAGGTTTGAGAACATTACAGAACAAAAACTTGTGTACAGGCATTCTCACCCTCGGGAAAGACCACCAGTAGCTGTCAACATGTTTACTGGGCATATTTTTGGGAAAAACAGCCTGTCGCATTAAGCTGGAATTAACCCAAAAACCTGACCGAAAAAAACACCCTGTAGGGAAAGTTTATAAGTAGTGGTAACTGCATTTGGCTCCATACAGTGTCTTACCAGTTAAATTATTTTGGATATTAGTCAGGTCTTTGATGCCTTTGTATATGGTGTTGACCCTTTGACGCATTTACAGTAAGACTGTAAGAATGTGTCAATAGCTTGTGTTCACCCTTTCACTGCCAAATTTTGGACTGAGTCAACAGCTTTTCTTGGTGCACATTGGGCTCAGTGTACCCAATGCACGCCGAGAAAAGCTATTGACCTGGGATATTCTCTCTGGAAGTATAGGCATACTGGTACTTGAATGAAAGCTCTTTTCATGAGGAATACGAATGTGGGATCTTAGTGATAATTCAGACTAGTTTGACATAAGTAGATTGACTTAAGTCGTGATTGGCACTGAAAGAGTTAAGACAGCTTTCAGTGTTTAGCAAAAAGCTATTGATTGGTGGATAATTTATCATCCTTACAAGTCTGCGCGAAATCCCATTTGAAATATTTATGTTAGTCGTTCATTGAAAAATGAAAGAAATAACGGAATGAATCCCACAAGTTACAATCTTGTGTAATCCATATTGCCAAACAAACATAAAAATGTCACATTTGAAATGAAATATTGTAACTTGTACATGTAATGATGTTATTTCATGTATACCTGTGATGATAAACTACATATTGTATATCAAAAGCTGGTTGTTATCATAGTTAGTTTATTGGGCATATTTAAACTTTTGCTTGTGTGCATTTAGTTAAATGTAGATTGGTCCAATTGTGATGTTGTTAATTTACAAAAGATGTGATTAGCTTATTATTATGGTACATAAACTTCTGTTTTAAGGAAACGGGGAGGGTTAAAGTAACATTTGGACACTGTTACTATTTTGAGGCAAAAAAATGTTAAAGAAACAATGGAAGGTTCATATCCAGTGGTTCTTTAGCTTCAGGGTAAAGATTTAGGTATGGGTCATCTTAACTTTGTACTAGGATACCTGGAGTCCAGTTGAACACACAAGAAAAAAGAGGGAGAAAAAAGAGCAAAGGTCATCAGGTCATTGTCCACAGAATACAGCACATCCAGAGATGTCAACATATACACATGGTACACAGAACCAATAATGTATGCATATTAATTGCTTCTACTAAAATAGTACATCTCCTTTTTTAAGGAACATCTTTCCATATGTTTTTTTTTTTTTGTTTTTGTTTTTTTTTTTTGTTTTGTTTTTTTTTATAATTTAGGAGGTTTTAATTTTATACCTCTGTTCTTTGACATTGAGGATGAGGTGAACAAATTAAATTTAGTTCTTTAGACTTTTGTATATCAATTTCATTCTTTGACAGAACACATACTTCTAGTTGACTACAGATACATTCAAATAGCACTACCTGATATGTCTCAGCCAGAATTATATTGAACTGTTATAGTTTGATTCAATCAATCTAGAATATGCAGGAATGTAATTGGATTAGTACTGATGGGTTCTTTGGCTATTGTACCTTCCTCTTGGATGAATCATCATAAATCTCAAGCAGATCTAAAACAATTGACAGTTTCATGTACATGTTCTTACAAAATATTCATACTGAATAAGTTGTGACCACAGTAGGTCTACATGTATGCCTAATTCACATTCATGGTGCTTTGAAAATTTTTAATATATATCGACTGCAAATCAAACGTAATTTAGCAACATTGGAATCAAGGTATAAGATACTGTACAAGGTGCCATTTTCACAGTATTCATATTTTCACATTTTCACAGCTAAATTAAATGTGCAAGTTTCAAAATGCCATGAAATTTTGGGAGTATTAGTGTTATTTCCCTCTCAAAGCAAATTTTTGTACAAAAGTGCCTTACAACACAAAAGGATCTGTTCACTGGAAAATCTATGAGAGTGTGTTGTGTGTGTGGTTTTTGTGTTGTTTTTTTGTATAAATATCAAATGTAAGGCCTCAGGAATTATAAAACTTTTGGAAAACCATGAAAATTTATACATTTAGAAATAAATGAGTTTATTGTATTAACTTTAGTATTATATGAGCATTCATGGCTCATAGAATACTTCAGACAGCCTGTTTACTTCCCTCAGATGAGTTCAGGGCAGCTCACATTCCCAAACTTGTCAAAAATTCCTTGTGTTTATTTAGGAGTTATCTGTTCTCCATGTCCAAACAAATATTTTTAAACTGAACAAAATGCAGCTTTGTCAACCTTAGATTAATTTTTTGGGGTGGGAGCAATAATTGACATTTTGGAATTTGATAAATTTCGGAGCTCATGTGGATAAAATGCTTTTGTAGAGAGAAGAGATGGCTTTGCATAAATAACAGGGCTTTGACAAATCCCTTCATTTTGGTTCAACAGGTACACTGTACAACTTACCTTGTCCTGAATTACCTTGTTTGTGAAGTAATTCAGTCACTGGTTTTCACTGTCATCTCAAAATCTCCTGTCTTTTAGAAGGAATCCAGTAATGACAGCAGGGGCTGTCCCCCTATTCTTGGAATTGAATTGACTATCATGCTTTGTCTCTGCTCTCTTGCAATACGCAAAAACTATGTCTTGCCACCACATATTTGCAAAAATTCATCTGACCTTCATTATAACCGCAATTTCCACGCTGTAACCTGATTGGTACTACATGCACAAATATTATTTCAAGTCCAGAAGTTTGACTTTAAGTGTTAGTTTTGGTGACGTTCAATCTTCCATGTCAGAATTTTTTTGCTGCTTTTTGATCTGTGCATGGAGCCTTACCCTTGCTTGAATATTCACACCTTGTATCTTCACCTGTGGTAGACGATGCAGCACAACCTCAAGGTATACTAGAACATTTGTACACAAGTCATCAATGTTAAAGTGTGACTGCTTACAACTTCAGCAAATATGGATGCCTCCAGGTAAAAAAAAGTAAAATTTTTGTGTGCATTATTTAACATATGAACAAGTACATGTGTCAATCTTAAGGGAGTTATCCGGTTAAAAAGTAGAAGGTAAAAAAAAAGTTAATTTTGTTCTTTCACAAGTTAACAGTCTCAGGCAGTCTATGTTTCCAGTATACAAATAGAGAAAACAAAATGTTGATGCACAGTGTGATACACTGTTGACAGTGATTGTTTTTTAGACGCCATTGTAAACTTTGGGCATTCAACTTTATGCCCAGGGGTCAGATGGGGTCATTCTCATAAAGGGGTTCAAAGGGAAATTTGAACAATTTTGTTGTTGAAGTGTATCCTTGAGGTTGGCCCAGAGAGGTTTATGTCACAGTAAGTGAGAGGAAAGTTAAATACTTGACACAGAGTTACCTGTCTGATCCGGCTGGTCGCTGGTCGAGGAGAGCAGGACAACCCCAATAGATGGTAAAGGGGGGAAGGGGAGCTTGGTGGTTCGGCCACAGTTCACACAAAATCTTGCATTCTTATCACATTATACTACACAAGATTATTTTCATTGTAATGATGATTCATGTCCAGTAATTGAGCTTACTCCAACATTGCGTGCAATCAAATT
The DNA here is from genome assembly GCA_964020975.1 of Hermodice carunculata. NCBI lineage: Eukaryota > Metazoa > Annelida > Polychaeta > Eunicida > Amphinomidae > Hermodice > Hermodice carunculata. The sequence continues at coordinate 55,020,871 of OZ026614.1, read as the reverse complement.
GGGTATTCATGCCAGGTAGAAAGAAAGCAAGTATGCTTTATAAACTGAATGTACTCCTTGCCCACCCACACATAAACACATGATGTCAGCGGAATGAAAAAAAAGGGTCTAAGAAGGTTGGAAATCAATTTGATGTCTCCTGATTACAAGGTGTTTGGGTTATCAAAAAGAAAACACCAGTATCCTGATGATGTTTAGATGCTTTATGGTAGATCAGATGAAGTAGATTAAATGACAAGAGAATGATACCCATGAGACCAAGATAAGTCATCATAGGACTATTACCTTTTCCTGACAAAACCATTGTAGTTGCTGTCTCCCTGAAGATTAACTGCTCAGGTAAAGGACTGGAGATTTAAGCTGCATATGCAGCATTGCATGATTATATTCCCTACTTAATCAGGATTTATTTGGTTTTAATATTAAGTCATCTTATTCCCAAAGCACTAGGTATGATATGGAGATTTCCTTTGTATGTTACCACTGGAAGCACAAGTCCCAAATGCCACATAATATGTCACAATTAGGTACAGTAACAAGTTGACAAATAGATTTTTAGTAAATCAGGTATTAATTTTTTTATGAGAAATTAACCTTCTTTTTTCCCAAAATTATAATTTATTAACATACACAGAAAAATTGGGGTTATGAGGCACAGCAATGAGACAAGAAAAATGTTGCAAATATTGACTTGATATCATCAATATTGTCTACAGTAATGCTTCAGTGGAGGAAAACCTGAGAGTTAATGGTACAACTGCATTTTGATGTTTGTTTTTTTGAAGTGTTGGGTCACTGTAAGGCAGGGGTGACATCATGTGATACAGATTGAGGTGATGTTCATTGGATTCAAATCTAGTCAAGGAGGATCAGAGCATGTGCCAAGCTGTTACATGTATGTCAATATATCCCATAATACTATGTACTTTTATGCATAACTTTTACTTTTTCCAATAATTTTCTTTTGTGATTATGATTACACGATAAATATATGACTATATATATATATATGCATATATATGTATCAGGGGCAGCTTAATTGATTTGTGCATGGCCCCTGTCAAAGTTCAAATGAAAAATACCATGTACATCAAACTACCTCGAGATCAATCAACCAAACCATGGAATGCTGGGATGTATTTTAGAGACATTTTTTTTGGAGATTTCATTGTATGCCTGCATACCTTAGAGGTCGACGTTCAGTGCACCATTTCAGTTGAGCAAAATGTACTCATTAAATCCCTATAGCTTATGATTCTAAGCAAGACTTTGTAGCAGGGGCATTTTGGTGTTTGCAAGAAACAAGCGTGGCTTTACTGCCAAAAGCTCGACCAGGGACAATGGAGTCATAATAACTGGGTGCATATGAAAGTCAACTTAGTTCCAGGAGAGGGACTTCACTGGCAGTTTGGGTGCTTAGACCTAAATCATTTTACAGTTGATACGAAGATTATATATCAATTTTGTGTGGAGATTATTAATGGCACAATACATCAGCAGGTGCAAAGAAACACGGGCCATAATATATATACAGTGATATGGACAAAATGGATAAACTTTGCCCTGGTCACGTAAGAGATTGATCAAGCGAAAGGCAGCAAAAGTGACAGATTTTGTTGCTTGTGCAGAACAGTTAATGAAGGGTACCTGAATTCATGCCGAATCAAAGTACTCAGTATCGCTCTATGACAAAGTGGTGAGCATTGTGAGTGGTAATTGTGGTGAACATAAACAGTGTTAAGCTGCTTGTGGTAATGTTGCCGAAAGTGGAGGAACAGACCTGGACAAGTCATGCCACTGTCCCCCAAGGTCAGCGCCAAGCCTCTCTCATAGTGATGACGCTGGGCCTTTACGTGGATCTCTTCAGGACAGGAAACTGAAGTTCAACATTTGCCAGTGGCTGGAGGAAGGCTGTGGACGTGCTTCATAAAGTGGCCCTGTTGCTGTCTTGCACATACAAGTGTCTGCCTGTGATTATACAGTGAGAACCCATCAGCACAGAACAAAGCAGTCACCTGCCACAGTGTCAGAGACAGCACAGAAAGTCATGAGTGGAACGCATGTGGAATTTGGCCATGCAAGCATAATAGTCTGGAGATAATATGTGAGCAACCACTTATGACTATTGCCACTAGTTGTGAATAAAATTGAGAAATTCCTGCCATTGAGGGAGTCTTTGGTGAGCTCTGCAATAATTATATGTAACAAGTTTGTTTCTACGGTCACTTTGGGGTGTGTACATGTGCTGCTGGGAGCCGCAGGTATTCCATTGTGTGGCGAGGATTGGAGGTGGAGTATAAGAGTGCTTGGCTTGGCAGTTTATTGTGGACAAACCCATAGAAAGGTACTCCAGTCATGGTTATGAACAACACAACCAGATGACCACAGAAGAGAACACTTTGAAAGTCACTGCACTATTGTTGTGAGAACAGAGCAGTTTCTTTTTGATCAAGGACATCTGTTTGTGAAGTGAAAATCTGTAGCCTGCCTGCTGGACATACAAGCACCACGATGCAGAAATTCACGGGGATAATTTGCCTTTAGGTGGGAATCAGGTTTTATTTACTGGTGCCCTGCAGTCAAATCTGACTGGAGAAGACATTGACATTCAATGGTGACCCATTTACAACTTTAATCATTATTCTCATTGAAGGCTTTCAATCTATTTTGAGTTGGACATTGTGCTGATGGTTACTCCACGGGGAGGTTCTGACCAAAAGGATGATACCAGTGGATTAAACACTTCGTTCTACTGACAATGACTCTGCCAAAAAATGCAGCAAAGGCTCAAGGGGAGGATCAAAAAGGAGCTCTCAGTTGAGGTAATTACACCAGGGATATATTACTGACACTTCGGACACCATGTTCAATAAGTTTTCATCGAGGGCTGTTCCTCGTGAAGCTGCACGCAGGACAAGTTCTGTGGAAAGGCCCCAAGTATCAGCAGGGTCCCCCAAGAGGCACAGAAAGTCAATGCCACCTACCTATGCTCCAAGACCATCAGATATACAGATACAAGTACAAAAACCTTCTCCCCCTGCTTCCCCACCCAGGGGAGGAATGACGCGAGATTCCTCGAAGATGATGTTGGCACACATGATGGCAGTCCAGTCATTTGAGACGTCTCGTGGAGCGTTTTTGAGCAGGTCTTTACCAGCATCACCCAAGGACTCGCCAGCCAACCACAGACGATCAACTGGATCGTGGAAAATACTTCCATCACCTCTTTCTCCGCGATCCATGCGTAAGAAATCCTCAACTTCAAACAAGCCAACTCGATCAAGGAAACATGGGACAGTTGTGCCACCTAATTACTTTGAATTTTACCAACAAAATAGGCCAGATTTTGTGTGTATTTCCCCGGAAATAGTTGGAGATGTGGAATTCGAGGTAAGGATTTATTTATTCTTCAGTGTTGCTGTGGTCATACGGGTATATTCTAGTTACTGTTTGATTTCCTTGCTGTCTTTATGGCAGCTTTAATTGAGGACATTGTATAATTTATAACATAATATCAGTTTTACTGCCTTGGAAATTGACATGTTTTATGTGTGGAGACCAAAGGTTCCTCTCTGCTAATATTGACTGGTAATTTGGCCTTCTTGGCTTATAAGCATGTTCCCATGGTGTGGTCTAAAGTGAGCTGAATACCAATTAAGGCCAGATGAAGAAAAGTGTTATCTTTCCTTTTGTGCACTTCTTACTTTTTTGTTCTTTTTCTCTTTTTTTTTTTTTTTTACCCAACAGGATTCAAAGCTGATTCCTGTGATGTTTGTACCAGTTACCAGCGTTTTAAGTAAAGTTGCAAAGGTTTGAGGGTGTTTTGACATTAGTTTAGGCAAGGAAATGACTGTCGCCCTTTTTTTTTTTAAGTCCAGGTGTCACACTTATAATAGATTTGTCTGTCGGTGCTTAAGTACATAATAAGTCTGTGCAAAGTGCTATTTTGTGGATGGATAGCCGCAGGTTGTTCAGTTTTGTCTCTCATTTTCTTCTGTGGTGTGGACAACTTACAGAGTTAGTAGGTAAATTGCCCCATCTTTACCACTTCAAAAGGGTTCAAAAGTTGTGACCATTAGAGCTTAGCATGCTTGGTTAAAGGGCTATCTTGTAGGGGGGGGGGGAGTACCACCTCTCTGGGCTAGCAACATTACCATACTCTTCCTATTTAACACCCAGGCACATGGGAATTTTTCATAGTATGATATTCAAGTTAAGACCTACATTTTGCATATTATAGCATTATCTTTGTGTAAGTAATTGTGAAATTTTGAAATATTTACATTATCTTTGCCTTTTCTGAGGCAGAAAATTGGGAGGGGTGCTTAAGGGGGAGGGCCCTTAAAAGGGAGAATATGGTACAATGAATCAAAACATGCAGATTTGTAACTGTGGCATATTGATACACCTCTAGTGCTCAGTTGTCTGGTGTAGAACGGCAGTAGCTTTATGCCTGTTTTCTTTTCTTTGTACACATGATGACCTTTTAAATTGATTTGTATATTTCTTTATCAGGTTGAAGTGTCCTCATTCTTGGCCCATATCAGTGACAGGGACTAAGAACGAGGACACTTCAACCTGATAATTAAGAGTACTTATGAGCCACAAACTCTTCGGTTTTCATAGGGTGTATGGCAGGGTTGGCAACAATTAAACATTACCACCTGTACAAACCAAGGGAAATCCTAACAAGGACTGCAACAATGGACATCCATTAATTTTATTGATTCTGTCAGTGCAACTGCGACTAAAGTGGAACTACTGTATAATCATAAATTTTTGCAGTTGATAAATTATTCCCAAAATTTACCAAGTAGACCCTCTTCGGGAATATTAAAGTTGTGAATTTTTTTTACAGATTAAATCTGTTAAAGTCACAACACAAAAATGTCCTTTACTTGGTACTTTAATTAAAATATAAAAAGAAATTCCACATGCACAAATGGGGAGGTCTCATATGATGAATCCTTTTTTTTTTTTTTTTTTTTTCGGTGGTGTCAATTCAGGAAAATAAAACTTGCAAAAATCTCTTTTGAGGCTGATTCAGGAAATGTTATGCTGAGGAATATAAATGATTATACAGTACTTTTAACAGCCTGCTCTGAATTATTATAATGGTGCTAGATTCATGTTCCATGAAAAAAAGACCTTTCATTCAGGCACAGTTGCCAGTAGGGCTGTAGGTATATAGAGTATAATCGTCAAGGTGAACAGGTTTCCACAGCACACTTTGGGTGCACTGTGCCCAAAGACTGCCAAGGTAAGCTGTTGACTCAGTCTAAAATGTGGCATTGATACCAAACTTCAGTAGTATGACAGAAGAGTGAAGAGGGCAAATATAGAAACTATCATCCACATAAAGATCATGGTAGAAAGAGAAAGATCAACATCTTTGGGGACCACCTTTATGAACGTATCAAGGAATCACTCAGCTATACACACATGTATATATATATATACAGTGGTACCTGCTGTATGCAACCACTGCCGTGAGCAGCCACAGTGCTTTTTGTGGTCACTAGGCTCGGACATAGGAGTCAATTTCTTTGTATAATTTACCTGTGGTGACAGGTTACCTGCTGTATGTGGCCACTTTTTCTTGGCAGAAGGGGTGGCCACATAGAGCAGTTACCACTGTATATAGCATTCCTTGTCCATACTTGAGTCAGCTTCATATATGTCAAGAAAGTAATAATCTACTGTTTATCATACTTAAGTGGGCCACCTTTGAGCAATTCAACCACTTCACTCTCTGTGAGGTCTTTTTGCACACAATTAATCTTTGAGAACATTTTTTTAAAAAGCAGATCCTCATGGGGTAACAGAGATGTCAATGAAGGGACCACCCTTTATTGAAAGACCTGACAAGGTCATGAGTTTCATCAGATGCATGAAGATCAATGTTTGCATTGCATACAAATGAAATAAGCGAGATTGTTCATGCACAAAATGAGAAGAAATATGACTGATCTATTCTGGTTTAGTGCTGGGTCGGTTGCTTTATGCATCAGATGTGTGTGACTTTAATCCCTATAGGAGTGCAAGTAGGTGCTGAGTTGTTATTGTTTATGTTGTGACACACATGTAAGGCCACCATGGAATGGTCTTTTCATGGCAGGACAAAACTTTCTGCCTCACCTGCTTCAATTGAATTGCCTGAATTGTAATGCCACAAAACCTATGCCAGCAGATAATTTTTTGTCTGAGGTCATTGAATCTCTTCTTTTTTTTTTTTCTTTTTTGTTGTTAATAATTTTATTCAAGTGGCTGTAAAATCAATCAGAGGAATTGCTCCAGTTTATACTGCTGCAGGGTTCATACAGCTTGGCAGCTTTCAAATTCAAAGACTTTTCGAGGACTTTCCAGGACCTTTTTCCCAAAAATTCAAAGACTTTCCAACTTATTGATTTTTCTTTCTTTTTTTTTCTTTTTTTTTTTGTGTGTGTGTGTGTGGGGGGGGGGATTATTCTGAGAGGAAGTGAGGAGGAGATTGAGCTGACCTCACAGAGGAAGGTGTATTGGTGGACATTTAAAATTCCAGGATTTTTCTACCTAGAACTTTACTTAAAAAACTTTGGTGTACAAGGTTTTCGATCCACTACCTTGAAAAAGCATGTTGTAAATTCAAGTACTTTTCAATGATTTCAAGGAGCCTATGAACCCTCAGTGTATATGTATAACACCATGAAGCCCTCAGTTTCCATTTATATGGATGTCACTGGTTCCACATTAGACTTTTTTTAACAAATACATCCAGAGCCTTAGGCAGTTGCTGAAGAGATAGTTATGCAACATTTTTTGCTCATTAGCTTTTTTTTTAACCAATACATGTATCTATAGGCCTTGCAGCAGGTTGTGAAGAGATACATGTAGTTATGCAATACATTTCACTCAGTTCTCTTGTTATCAAGGGCTCTTAAGGTGGTACATGATGTACAGTTTCCTTCGTGTTGTTATTAACTTATTGTTGACTATTTGACATACCACACATGTCAGGAAGATCTTGACCACAACACAAGGCGTACCGATTTTGATCCATGTATACTGTTTGGATATGTATAATATATTCAGTGCCAGTGGCAGAATACACTGTTTAAGTACCTGATATGGCTATAAAGATATGTGGATATAGAGTTTGTGTGCTGTGCGTTGTCCGACATGTTGTCCCCGGTTGGTATTCATCCAAGTCTTTACAGATTCTATTGATGGATTGCAGTCAAGGTAACATTATATTAGGGCATTTTTCTTTGGTAGTATTGAATGAATGTGCTGAAATTTTGCGGAAATAGCATGCACAAACGACCACAGAAATTTATGAAATATTCACAAAAGTAGCCAGAAGGGAATGTGCTAGGCACTTACTTAGGTGGTTGTCACATTACACTGCCAGCATCATTCAGCTTATATGACATGTGCATGACCTTGAAAATTTGTCTCCAAACAGACAGGTTGTGTGATGGAACTGAACTAAAAATGTCTGGCCTGTTGAATTTGAAAAGATACTGTGTTTCGGTACTTTATTTCAAACAGGAAATGTAATATTTGGACCACAGAAATGCAGCATTCATGTAAATGCCACAGAAAAATTCCTGTTCAGTCATCTTGGGATCATATTCTGAAAAGCTTTTATAAGGGATGTAGCCCATAAGAGATGTGGCCATGCATGAAAAGGGTCATAGATACTGAGATATACGCTGGGGTTAGTGTTTGGCTTGTTAAGCTGCAAGTGCCACTAGCAAAAATTGTTATCTTGACACGCGAAAGGTGCACACCCAACAAGACTGTAAAAATGTTTTAACCAGAAAATATCAAAGTACGGGAAGTAATTTTGTATGCTGTACAGAAATGTTTGGCTAAAAGTAAAACAAATTTAAATGAAACTTGGTCTTGATATTGTCTTCCAACCCCTGTGTACAAAGTTTATCGATATTGCACTGCCAAATATTCATACACGTTTAAAAGTGGAAATCAACACTGTGGTACCTGCTGTTTAAGACCATCCCAACTACCAGTAAAAGATGGTCTTAAAATACAGGTAAATTTTACAAAGAAATATAATCAATGTTCTCAAAGTATGATTAACAAAAGATGTGGCCTTTCCCAGGAAGTGACTTTTATACCAGGTACTATTGTTATTTTTTTGTGGAAATCTAACTTTTCACTTAAGTAACAGGGTCTAATAACAAGTTCTAAAACTTCAGCCGATATAATTTTTTAAAGGCGCACATTTATGTTCACCAAATATTTTTTCACCTCAGCAGTGATTTGATGTAAAATATGCCATCAGTTTGATGCAAAAGCATTTGTTTGTGTAATAATTTTTGTGTCACCAGAGGGCATTGCTGTAGCAGAATTAAGCTTCTTTGGCTTATGTGTCAGCATAATTGTGATAATTATGGTATTGATATGTAACCATTGACCTTGCTTAGACATAAATGATAATGAAAATGAAGATGTGAACTATCTGTACATTTTAATGTAATTAAATATGCACAACAAAGATTATGTAATTAGCAGCCCTTAAAGTACAACAATAAAAGTTTTATGATCTGTGGATGGTGATTTTGATAAATTGGCACGCTTTGGTTGTGTTTGACGTAATGTAGGTACCACAAAGAGATATTGTGTAATGGTATAAACAGCAAAGAGCAACGTGTTTACAGCAGCATATACCTGTAGTACTATTTACAGTTTCCTGCTGTATTCCTGAGATAGGGATCTAAGTCTGCTGTTCATTCCCTGCACAGTGACATATATACAAATAATCAGTGATCTTTAGCAAAATTTGCACTTTCTCCTAGATTAGATTTGCCTATAATCTGTTTCCACTCGGAAGTTGTAGATTATTATTGGTTTAAAAAAGGAAAGAAAGAAAAAAAATTCAGGAAGAGGAATGTGGCATTGGAATTTTGATGTGTAAAATGACCCCAGCAACCCAGAAATGCATCCAGTCAATGAGACGTGTAAGGCCTTTTGCAGGATTGTTATATTCAGGTGTGAACAGTGGTCAGGCTTAAGCTATGATGGAAAGGTAACTGTTTAATATACAACAGCCTCAAATTAATGGATTGGGCTGTAAACAAAGAGGACCTCTGGCTGTAACATACCCATTGGCCTCGACTGGGAACCAAACTATGATCAATCAAAACCTACACTTTGGACACTTCCCAGCTCCCCGTAGTTGGCATGAGCTTATGTTTAGTCGTCCAATGGACCACATCACTAGCTGCATGCCTTGTGTTTTGTGAATTATTCTAAAGCGTGTAAATGAAGAAAATGGGTATGGAGTTACCTGAGATTTGTTACTGGAACAGATGTTCTGACAAAGTTTAGTTACATCTTGTGTCAGGACAAGTATAGACTTGTACGAACAGTTAATGAATAGGCTGCAGTGTTGGAGTACCTCATTCTGTGGGATCATGCAGCTATGGGAATCTGAGCACACGGTCAGTTCCACCTGTGAATGGAATACAAATTGAAGATTTGAGCATTGCAGATTACTAAGCTTTGCAGCCTGGGGCCATAAAACCATCACATGTGTCACTCATAAGCTGTAATAGACGCTTGCATTGACAGACTTTAAGAATCTGCTGGCCACAAACCTCCATATTGGCAGTGTTGTGTAAGTTTCTTGTTTGATTTCAACATGTGTAAATATAAAGACGGGAAGGTAGCAGTCTGCATTATGAAAAGCACACCTAGGATTAGCCAGTGTTAGCCAATGGTTTTGTCACTTACATAAGATACCAGGTATATCAGGTAACTTTCAATTATATGTCTTGATTTACAGAACACAGAGCGGCAGAACATTTCTGTCTAGACTTCATTTCCATTGATAATTACTTTGACTGCAGCAGTAATGAATACAAGCTGGAACCCTCTCATTACTGACAGAAATAAGAGTACCCGTTAACTCTTTATAGTCCATGTCCTGTTAACCTCGTACACATGTGAGATCCTTTAACCTTCCATATGGAATCAGGTTGGTGGTGTTACTATATTGATGATGATTGTTTTGACTGCTGCAGAGATGAATGCAAGCAGGAACCCACTCATTACTGACAGAAATAGGAGTACATGTACCAGTTAACTCTCTATGGCCTATGTCCATATCACAGTCGTGATCCACCAGTTATCCTCACACATGCACTAGATCCTTTTACCTTCCATGTGGAATTGACTGTGCCACAAGGCCATTGAAATAAATGTTTAGTTTCTCAACTCGTCTCAGAAATTATAATTGGATTTTGTTTTTTATGCCTCTGCTCAAGGAAGTGGAACAGGGAAGAGACTTGTCAAACAAGATGGGGAAATCCTTGTTTAACCTTTTCATGCTCGAATCACCCCCAAAGTACCCGGATGTAAATTGTCATCTGCCTTAACGTTTTTACTTAAATTTCTCATTACTATAAATCATTTTTGCTGAGATTTATATGTAAGACCGTCGTCCATGCTGACATGTCCTGGATCAAGCTTTGCCCAGGAAGGCTGTTGACTCAGTCATACTCTGACCAGGAGTGGGTTAACTATATATAAGTATGCATGCATCATGGAGGATGTGTTATCGCAGGTAAAGAGACTAGGAGTTACTCATAGCTGCCAACTCTCCCGTTTTTACCGGGAGTCTCCCATTTTGGAGACCCAAAAAGTTTTTTAAATGACTGTGATTTTCAGGCAAAATTGACTATTTTCTTTGATTTCATGCTCTTCATTTTTTACAAGAACTTCCCAGTCACATGTCTTTGGGCGTTGATACCAATGGTCACTGCTGATTTGCAGGGCCCATGCAAGTGTTTGTAACACAGTTCAAAACTATTGTGAGACCAGCACAAATATGTCATACCAAAACCCCATTCCGGGGGAGCGATCAGCTCCTGTTGTACCTGTACGACCAAAACCCTGGGTTTTGGTCATACAGGTACCACAGGAGCTGATTGCTACCCACCCTGAAGATTGTCCTAATTTGTCATGGTACATGTCTTCTCAGTAAAGATCTGGGGAGTCTGGCAGCATGTTGATTGTAGATTAAGGATCTGGATCACACTGGGAAATGGTGACAGCTTGTGGGCTGCAAGCTTTGGTGTTGTGAGTCCTTTGTAGGTTATTTTCTAGAATTGACAGGCAACTGGAGCTATGGTCATCCATATCATTCTGCCACCAAGTGGTACAGTGTTGACACTGAATTCTCCGATGTCTGCATTATTTTCCGACTTTGAACTTCCCTCCATAGTTATTTTCTTTGTACCTGACTGGCTGTTCCCAAAGGAAACCAGACCAAAAATGAAAGCTTTTACACATATGGTCACTCAATTCATTTAGTGGCAAGTTTTGACCTAAGTTAACAGCTTTCCTTGTCATGCTTTGAGCTCAATAAATGAAGAGTGTACAAGGAACGTTTTGACCTGGACCATTCTTATGCCATCCTCAACCATTACCATGCTGGTACTTGAATGAAAGGTCAGTTTACAAGGAATATGAATCGAGTACCATCTTGTAAATTCAGAGCACGTCGATTTTTGTTGAAATTGACAATGAAAGAAAGAAAATCAGGTGTCACCACCACTGTGGTTAACCAAGGCTTACCTGGCCCTGACACTAACAGTAAGCCCTACCAGCTAGCCAGAGGAGCATCAACTAAGCCCAGTGTTCAGTTTTGCCACGGCTTGTGATTGGCCCTCAAAGGTGCCATTTCATCATGATAATACAATGTACAACCATACTGAAGTTGGGCACCTTGCATTTTATTAGTGCTCCATTCCTACTTTGATCAGGTCATGACCTGCATATTTAAAGATATGGTTTTTCTTATGACTTGAAAAGTGCCATGTGATTTTAGTGAAATTTAGTCCCAGAGCTGCTCGTGGACTGGGTAATTTTTCTTATTCATAGCCTACTTTATCCAGAAATAGTGAAGGTCAAGGTCATGTGGCCATTCGGATAAAATTACTAGATCTGATGATATGTAAATTATCCATATGTAGTCACTTGACATCATTTTAAAATAGAACTATCTGAAAAGGTCAACAAAAATCAGTCACTTTTCGAATAACTTTTATGCTGTTATGAATTATGTATTAGGAAGGGCCTGAGGAACTCAACTTAAAGTTTTGTTTGAGGTAGACTGGGGATGGGGAAGCTTAACCTTTGCGTTTCTCTAACTGAATCAGTTTTTCAGTTCTTGAATGTCCAGAACCATTTTTGTATTTACGTCAGCCTGCATGAAAGTGTTATGTATACCATATGTGTGGGAAAAATAGTTGGCCAAATGCATGTACCTGGATCTACAACTTTTTCTCATGATGTTTATTTATAATCTTGTGCAATAGCCACAGGCATCATTTGATAAAAAACATTGACAGCTGCCTGTTATCCTGCAGTACAGGACATATGGTCACTGCTCAGCACCACAGACCACATCCCCACACGGCAATGGCCACAATCAAAGTATGGCCACTACCTCGTTTTCCAAGAACCAGGTATTGTCTGTATGGATCAGGTAGCTATAACAGGAACCAGTGCTGCCAAAGGAATGTAGAATGGAGAAAACGGCAGTGAATACAATGGAATAGAAATGAGTTTAACTGTTTTTTGTGGTCAGGGGATTGGGCACTGAATGGTGCAAAACATGAAACGTGTTGTTTCTCTAGAGGTTATTTAGTTCTTAGTTCAGGTGGCTTGGTCTTGTATAGAGTGTGCTGGCGAGTCTCAAGATGTTGAACTGCAAGGTTAAATATACTGTGAATGCTCTTGATTTTCATTTGTATAAATTTTCACAGTTTTTGTTTTTCAGGAATGTAAATTAAGGTTAATTTGAGCATTTTGGACATGGTAAAACCTATGTGAAGTTAAGTTTAGCAGCACTTTTCTGTGACCAAGCTGAGGGCTTAGAAGGTCAGAAACTGACCTGTGATGATTCTTGGAGTTATAAAGGCAAAAAGTACAAGGCAGAAAGATACTGTGAAACAAACCCTAATATTGAGACTGAACTAATTTGAGGTGGAAGTAAATTTCAAAAGGGATGCATACATGCAATGTGCACAAATAAATTGTTGCTCCACAGACAGTACCTTACTTTTTTCAAGAAAAAAAAATTAGATTTGGATACATTCTGCCTTTCGACTTGAATGGTTGTTGTTATCAGGTACATATTAAATGTAACATCTATATGCTAGAACACAAAAAAGCTTGTGCAGAATGATGTATGGGTGTATAAGTTTTGTGTGAGATTGAGGTCTAGGTTTAAGTGATACGGCACTTGAAGGTGTTACACCCTGGATAATCTGTCATAAGGACAGGAATAAACATCAGTGCCATATTGGATTATGGTGCAAACAGAGACTTCCCCCAGGCAAAAATTGAAATGGTTCTCCCCGAACATAAAGACATCAAAGAGTCGCTGTGCCCCCTGACTGCGTCAAATATTATTGTTACATGCAAAAACACCATTGATTAGCTGGTCTTTTGGGTAAGGGACAAACAAGTTGGGGAGCTGCTTATTAAAGGGGCAGTCATTTGAAGAAGTGGAGAGTCCTTTTTCAAGCTGCAATCTGCCCAGTTCATATGTATGGGGTACGGCCCAGTTAAAATGTTAAGCACCAGACAACTGCCATTGACAAGTGAAGTACCTTAAAAAAATGCTCAGAGACAATATATTGGCCTTAACTCAGCAAAATGCATTTTGCGCAATGCTGTACCTGATGTTTGGCATGTATGGTAACAGTTGTGCTGCTTTGGGCTAGGAACATCCAGATACCAAACATTGTTTCCATGGTTTTTTTTGTTTTTGTTTTTTTTGTTTTGGTTTCCAAATTGTCTCGTGGAAATGTATATGCCCTAACAGGTATTAAGTACAGTGGTACCTGCTGTATGTGGTCACCCCTTCAGCCAAGAAAAAGTGACCACTTACAGCAGGTGACCAGTAGCTGCAGTAAATTTACGAAGAAACTGACTCCTCTGTCCTTGCCTGGTGCCCACAAAAAGTAATGTTGCTGTTCGCAGCAGTGGTTGCATACAGCAGGTGCCACTGTATTTGCAAAGGTGACTTTTAATTCGTTAATGCTCAATTTAATTAACCGCCATGTGAGACACAATTTTTAGAGTAAACCGTGTCCTGAAGGACCATAGGTTACAAAGTCCAGACCATCCTGTGAGACCAACCCTTCTACCGCAAGGAAGGTGTCTTATCAGATAGGTGATCTGTCCTGCTTGGTGGTAAAGGAACACGGGAAGAAGAGGATACTGGTTTGTTGAGTCAGGATGGTCTCAAGACAGGCCCACCTCGAGAGAGACCACTCCACAGTACAAGGCCAAGAACTCCCTTGTTTTATGACACCACTCCCAAGAAGCAACACCTGGTGAAAACAAAACAACAACAATAAACACAAAACAAACACTTGAAAGAGTTCCTGTTGCTAATGATCTTCTGTGTAACTGTGAATGTACACAAGCATCTATTGGCTATTGAGAAACTAGTTTTGGGCATGTGCTGAAACTGATGATTGGTCTGCATAATAGTAGTAGTAGTAGTAGTAGTAGTAGTAGTAGTAGTAGTAGTAGTTGTTGTTGTTGTAGTAGTAGTAGTAGTAGTTTATTCCCCCCCCCCAATCGGGGAAAAGCATTCATACATCGAGACAATTATAAAATGTGATTAACAGCAGATATATAATGTGACATGGGCAAATACATGTATACAGGCCAGCACTCTCAAATAGAGTGCTGTTTCCCTTTACATGTATATAATAGGTGGCTCATGTAACCAGTGTAACGGGGAAGGTATACATGTTCAGATAGGAAAGAAAATGAATAAAAGTACTTCTATGAACTAAGATTGCTTTGCATAACATGAACTATAGTTCTGCCCATCAGGGAAGAAGGGTGTGGCCATGCAGTACATGCACATATAAGATATGACATCATTCACTCGTTCACTCACACACACACATTCATGGACGCACACACACAAACACACACACACACACACACACACACACAAACACACACACACACACACACACACGCTTTATTTTGTAAAGGTTACTCAGCATTTACATGCTAATCTCACCTAATATCTGTGTGGGACAGCACAATTTGAGTGAAGTAAAAACAATTTTCGATGTATTTATCGGGGATCATGCGGCTAAATGTTCGGGGATAATCGGAAATTTATTTTGCACATTCTGATTGTCAATCCTATTTACCATATGATTACCCATGTATACTGTATGTTTCAATGATACGTGGGTGGAGATCTACAGATTTGACCTTTTTTTTTCTGTATATCAGCATATATATTAATGGGACAGTCAAATGATTGTTGCAAACAAAATTTAATCCCACTATGGAACCGGACTTGACAGTTCAACATGTTGCTGTTTGTCGGTTTCTCAGCTTGATTTCAGTGTGGTTTAAAAGTTCAGCCAACGAAAATAAGTAGATTTTGATTGGAAATCCCTTACCGTTATTTGTACCATCCCATAAGCCTCCAATCAATGACGTAGAAAAGTCCCGTTACTTGCTTTGATCAGATGTGTACCTTTGAGTGAAAAAGGTGATAAAGTTACGTTTCATCAGAGCAATAACTTAACCCCCATCAATTGTCTGAATGAATGGGGTTATGGGAAAGTCACATTCTTGTGACACATCCTGCTCCAACAATCCTGTTGCTTCTGTGGTCATCGTAATCCCAGTTACGTACTTCAGACTGGCGAGAGTTGTAAACAGTATAGTAATCATGACTGTAGGACAACGTGTGGGTGTGGCTATGGAGAGTTTTAATGCTTTAAGGTATAACTTGCACAAATTTAAATTTTACTTTCATGCAAAAAGTATGTGATTTTTGGAAAAGTGCTCACATGTTTGTTGATAGTTTATTTGTTTAAAATATTGTACTGTAGGGTATTCATCATACTTACATTGATGCGTAGGCAAGTATGCATAAACATTACAAAAGGGAGTAAACAGGTCTTTGAAGCACCTGTGTTGAAACGTCTCCCAGACACCAACTTTAAAAGCTCACATGAGCCGAAAAGTGAATACTTTCATCTCAAATTAGCATTACTAAGGTGACAGAAGAAAGGCATTTCAAGTTCTGTCAATATTGACTTAAGTATAACATGAAGTACCTGCAGTACATTAGCCTGAATCACATACAGGCAGCATAGCATGCATATACATGAACACATAGGTAAAGGAGAGGTCCATTTGGGTGTGCTGAAGTTGGGGTAGAGAGTAAAGCTACACACGAGATACATCAAGAGCACCAAAGGTGGAGTTCAAGGGCTTCTGTTTGATTTAGCTTTTCAGTGTAATGCAGGTTGACTGGACATTGCAGTTGTTGGTTACCAGGTCCCTACAGTGTTAGTTTGTGCATAAACAGGCTGAGATCTCCAAAGTTTGGTAGCCAACTGTTGGTTTAAACATATTTTATTTCATATGTTTTATTTCAAAAGTGATTAGGGAGAAGGCAAAGCTAACTAATCACTTATTATGCACAGTGAACCAAATAGTGCCAACCAGGGATAAAACTGTCATGATACAATGTATTCTCCTTGAAGAAAAGTAATGAGGTGGAAGATACTTAATTGTGACTTGAATTAATTTATTTTTATCTTAAGATTTTGCAAAATTGTACATGATATATCTGTGCAAACTTCCTTGGAAAAACGTCACGCACCTACTTCTTAGCTGTTAACCTGAAAGGGTCCTTTCTTTGCAAATAGAAGTGGCTTAGAGGAATATTGTTAAATGTTCGTTTACTTGTGTGCCCTTGTCAAGTTTATCTTGGGCTGACCATGTTGGAGACGGTGCCAACAACATGAGCAAAAAGCAGCTTCTAGGTGTATAACAGACTGCAGGACAAACTTCGTGGTCAACGTTTAGTCTTGAAATAGTAAGACAAATACTTGCAGATCTTAGTTTTGGAGGTACTGGAAGTTTTTGTTATTGAGAGAATCTTTTTTGTGTGTCAAAATGCAGACGTAAAGTCTGGTTGCTGTACTAAGGTTAATGGTACAGTTAAGGTGGAAGTATTGAGCCAACAAGTTTCAGGTAAGCTCACTATCTATGTACAGCCAGTTTGCTTTGCTCTCAGCTAATTTGTAGATCTAGGTATTCTGATTAGCAAAGCAGAATTGAACTTGAAAGACTACTCTGTGTTAACAGTTAATGAAGGTACACACATAGGGACCACTGTAGACGTTTGCCAATTAGCCATGTTCCAGTGTTTGTTCCATGCAGCCAATGGTGTCACTGAAACAGTTCAGTTACTGCAACACCAATTATTGATTGCCTTTAGGGCAGACCAATCTCTTGTATTTTTTTCCACTCCACTCAAGCTACATGTATAGTAAAGATAACACAGAGCTTGGTCTGCATATGAGACAAAATTATTGAAGACGACAATAAATTTTCCAAATTTTGTATTTGATTTTCCAATTTGTTTTGGGATTGTTCATCCTAGATTGGTCCCTCATACAGTGGCAATAGATCAGGGATATACAGTAAGACCTGATTATAACAACACTCACATATCTGACATATTCACTTAACAACACAGGTTTTGAAGGACTTCAAGTTAGATTCCTTTGTTCTGTGGCTCATTTATCTGACATATTCAGATATCTGACACATTTTGCAGGGAACAAATGGTGTCATTATAATGAGGTTTTACTGTACTGTCTGCAGAGCTCAGTTGGGAGTGTTGGAACATTAAAGATGGTGTGCTTCGTTGGCAAATACCTGCAATAAACCTCATGAAATGGTTTTCAAAAGGGTGGGTGTACAAACTCATTTACAATAACATTTTCCCCATTGAATTAAGACTGAGTCAACAGCTTTCCTTGGTGTGGGTTAGGTGCTTCATGCCCAATCCATGCCAAGGAAAGTTATTGACCTCGGGCATGCTATCATGATAATGTCTCATTTTCATTAGTGTGGAAATTCAGTCAAAAATACTGAAGCTGATCACATTTGATCACCCATCAGTTTTGGCAGGTTGATGGGAAATGTCCAGTTGAATGACCATTAGCCCAAAAGGAGGAAGAGCATAAAATGTTTTCGTTGAAGCATTAATGAAAACCTGAGGGTGGAATGAGGAGGAGGAATGACAGTAAATACAAGTCTTGTAATGAACTGTTAAAGCGTTAAAGGAAACTTTATTTAATCAGTGCACAAGTGTATTGGTATAAAATTGAATTCACATATACTCCGGGGCATAGCATCACTATTTTATGTGTGGTGTGAAGATTTTTAGATTGAAAAGAGGATCCTGTTTCAGCATATTACACCAAACCACAGTAACCTTGAGTCATGTGTCAAGTATCCCCAGCATGTTGAACCACAATCAAGGGTATCGCCATTCAAATGGTAATTGAGTCAAGAGTACTTCAGGTGACAATACAGAAGAATTTGTGGTGCATATTTAAGATCAGTGGACACAAACAGTTTGAGATTTATAGTTCAAAGAAAATTGTGAAGCAAAAAAACAGGCATCAATGACTAATGATCTTGTGAAAGTATACTATGTCAATCAATCCATCAACCAAGCATATCAGGTTTTCCCAAGGTATTGATTATTTCAAGCTGTCTAATTTTGGAAAACAAAAATTACAAATTTTCATTTTTTTGAATACCTGTTACTCAGCAATTATGGGAACTAAAAGTGTGATTTCTTTATTTTTAATTGTTTATTTTTTAGAGAATTTATACTTATATAGTAAGAAATAAAAGTTGATTTAGTTTGAATGTTGTCAGTTTGATTTTTGAACTGCATGAGGTTGCCTGAAGCCCCTGGCCTTTAAAAAGAATGTGCTGTATATTCACTTCATGAGTCATGATTTTGCTGACATCAAAATTTATCGCAGGAAAGAGATACCAAATTTTAACTTGTAGTGAGAACAAGAATACAGTGTGATTTACAATGTGATCAGGCTAAAAAAGAAAAAAAAATAGTGATTCATACTTTATTTAAGCACAATTACATTTATATGTTAACAGAGTAACATTGTGGGTACATATACATACACAAATGGCATGTAATAAGTGTGTTGAATATGGTGGCAGGCACTTGAGCTGGGTGTCAGGGGACAGTCCCAATTACATGTGAACTTGGGAGGTGTTAAATATCAGTTCACAATATTGCTACAGGTATTTGGCAACAAATGACAATGTTGACCCAGTCCTGAGGAGTTGTAGCCAGCAGGGCATAACTGTACATGTATTACTTATTTGTTTACCCCTGACTTGGTGAGGACTCTGTGTTAACCCCCTACCTTCCAAACACTAAAATGGTCTTCTTGCAGGTTATTTTTCATGCACTTAACCATTTCCTACAAATCTTCTAAGCATGCAAGTGTTAAGTCTTAACTCTTTCAGTGCCAAATTTTGGACTGAGTAAACAGCTTTTCTGGGTGCACATTGGGCGCAATGCTTCCAATGCACACCAAGAAAAGCTGTTGACCTGGGATATTCTGTATGGAACTATAGGCAATAGGCATACTGGTACTTGAATGAAAGATCTTTTTACAAAGAATAGTAATCTGGGATCTTTGTGATAATTCAGACTAGTTCGACTTAAGTAGATCACTTAAGCCACACTTGGCACTGAAAGAGTTAAGTCAGAAATCTGGAGCACCTTTTAGCCACAGGTCTTCTTGTATTATGGTGTGTCAATGTCTAGAGGTATGAAGACTTTCAGGTGGAAATATTTCATCAGGACCTTTCTTGGTGTGTTTGGGTTAAAGCCCCAAGCCCAACATTAGCATTTTAAATAGTAAGTGAAAGCTTTGAATTTTACAGTCTGTGTGTCATGGAGATTGAACAGTCATTGTCATTTTCAATATATGAATCACAATTAAGGCATTTGTGTGGTTTTAGAGCAACTAAGTGCTGTTGTCTACATAATTTCCAGAAAAAAGAAAGAAAGAATTCTCATGGAGATGACAGTTTGTTTGAACAATTTTTGGTGTACTGGTTGATTGGATGGAAAAGTGAGGCATACTTGACAGAATTTTGTTTGCAAACATTTGAAGCTGAATGGCACAGAAAGCATGGCCTGACTCTTGTACTTTGCAGTCCTGTAGCCAATAAAAAATACCATAATCTTGATTCTATGACCAGTGAAAATATTTTTATTTCTTAATTTTCATTCCCCCACCTCCCTCCCATAAATGAAGTGTTGGGGTACAGTGTATACTGTTTTCAGCTTGGCTGACTCTCCAGCCATCCATCTGTCCATAGCAAAATCCTTGCAAGTAAAATATCTTGATTCATAGGCTTCAAAATATCAAATATACTTCATTTTATTCTATTTCTTGACACTATTTCTTGATCTGATGACATTTTGGTGACTATGACCTGACTTTCAAGGTTGCAGATCCATATGTGTGCAAAGCATGGGTTATCCAGTCAGTCAGCGATGACTTCTAATTTCATCTGCATACCAGTTACAATATTTTCACATCAGAATTTCCATCTTATTATGCATGCATTTACATACTGCAGCAAACCATGAGCAAGAGTCCTTGGTCTAGTTCAGGTCCTTAAGTTCATTGTGGTCACTTGACAGAATGATTTAAGAGAGAAAAACTGACAAACACTTGCGTCTGACTAATAATGACCAAGATGCCTGACAGTGAGCAAAAAAATGAGCATATTGGATGTGAGTTTCCTGGCTGCAGGGTCAAACACGTCTAACATAAATTAATGTTTCCCAAAAGAAGGAGGCAATACAATGAAGAGCAGATCGTATTATGGATGCGTGCAAAAAACAGAGCTGAAATTGAATATTTTGACGATTCTATCAGCGTTGTGTGGTTGTTTCGTCATCCCTGATGCTATGCGGGTTACCCTTTCATGATCAGGCAAAGACTGAAGCAACATATTGACTTAGTTGGTGTGGGTCGGGCACTTATACAAGCCAAGGGAGGCTGCTGACCTGCAGCATGGTACCTCTGTACAGCCCATCTGTACATTTGGAGTGTGTTAGGGTTAGGAGGGGCAGACAGGGCAGATTATAATGCAAGGAGGATATGGGCCAGCTGCAAACAATATCCTCCTTGAATATTATGATGTGCCAAGTGTTGTAAATGTGCATTATCTTGTTTTAATCCTTTCCTCTTGAATCAAGAGCATTCTATGCCAAGGAAAGCTGTTGACCTGAGGCATGTGATCTCCATAGGTCTCATCTACAATTCTCAATCAAAGTGTTTTTCATTACTCTTGAAATTAGATGCAAATCCTGAAGCAGACCACTGGCTGGTTGGGGGGGGGGGGTAACATAAAAACAAAACAAAAAAGCAAAAACGAAACAACCTAAAAAGTAATTGTCATCATTATTATGGTCATTGTCATCATCATCATGCCTGCAAAGCATGTTAGTGTGCAAAAATGTTGAGGAGATCAAGTGCCCCATAAGGAAGCAAGAGTATGTTGACAGACATATTTAGAAAAACAATGACAGATTCTGTAAACACATGGGATTATATTTCAAGGGGGTACAACTATTAACTTATATTTTGCAGCCTTTGTGTGCATGCATCATGGCATTTTATTTGTCATTCCCCGGCGTTCAATCTATCATAACTCTTGATCACAGCAGTTCAGTCATTATACAAGAACGGTGTTAGTCATTGCGACACCATCATGACATAACCGCTACATGCACAGTATCAATATGATGCAGGCAAGGATATGACGAGTGCAAGATTATCTCATTCTGAAAACTTATAACCTGAGTTCTGGCTGTACATCTCTTGGTTTTCTTTTTCCCACCCAGCCCCATTTTAGGCAAGTAGTTACATTCTGAGGTCATCTCATCATGATCGGGCACGCAGCTTTTCTGATCTGACCTGCAGGGGATGAGTTGTAGAAGAGCCAGAGACAGGTGCAACAACCTGAGTATCAGATGACCAGGGTGAGGAGTCTGGACTGAATCATGCATCTCACAGCAGCTAGATCTATCAAATATGATAACAGACTACCAGCCACAGATTGAACATGAGATCATATAGCTACAGCTCAAATTGGGCTACCAGACTAATTTACTAAACAATGAGTGGTGAACTAGGATGTTTGACAAAGTACAGATAGTTTGTGCCATTTCTCTTGGCCACTGGGTCAGCTGAACGCACACATGTGGTGGCTGTGTTGTTCCTCGTGGACCGTTTCCTGGGACCTGCCTGGCGGTGAAGAATGTTACCCGGTTGTGAGTACAGGTTTCTGAGTATTTCTGATGGTAGTCTCACTTTGACATTTCTTTTTTGTCAGGAAGATGGGAGTTTTTGTTGTTTATGACGACAAACTTTTCATCTCTGATCCTGAATATCAAATATATATGACGACGGAATTCATATCGCTGAGTGTGTGTGGGCAGTGATGAGTGCTTTGACATCATTACAGCATTCCATTACCAACCGTTGTTCCTGGTAGAAGAACATGAACAGTTCCATCAGAATAGATATCCCTCCTTTAAAAAAAAAGACATAAAATGATGGAGGAAAGAGGCAGGATAAAAATCCATTCATGCATCATTAATAGACATCACTTTCAGGAGCTTACCATGCTTTGAATGTTTTTTTTTTTTTTTTTTTTGTTTGTTTGTTTTTTTGTTTTTTTTTTGAAAATTCACATGTAAATATTTTCAATAGGTGCTTTGCAGGCCATAGGAATAGTGGTAAATTTGGTCCACCTGTCCCCATAAATGCCTGTTTTACTTTTATGAAACCTCCCTCTCCCCCCCCCCCAAAAAAAAGAAAGAAAAGAAAACATAAAAAAAGAAAAGGTTGAAATAATGTCATTGATTTTATTTAGATCATTAATTATGCAAAATAGTGTTGATGTTCAAAACCTTGGTCTGACTTTGAGATCTCTTATTCTAAAAAAAATGAGTGCAGGGGGTGCTTAACAGGAATAATACGCTAGTATCAAGACAAGAGAACAATTCCAATGCCAGACAATAGCCTTGTAGACATGACATGAAGTCACGATGTGTCGTTACCAGTATACAGACACATCCAGCCATGTACTGCCAGCAGCAGAATGGATCCCTGATCTACAAGTAGTTGGACATACCAGGTGTCTTCCATTCCCACTTTAGTGGCAAACATACCAGTCTAATAGCCCCTCTCTCGTGAGTTCATTCATTGTCGGTGTAACTGTTATCCCATTTAGACCTTCCCTCTGCTTATGTCACAGCCAACCCAGGTTTCCTTTGACCATCCACAGACAATACCCTTTTTGACGGGGATCAACATCAGATTCCATGGTGGAGTCAAGGGCAGGCACTGTTGACCTGTAGACTGATTTGCTTTGGTGACGAGTTTTGTTGTGCTGCGTACATAGGGCAGCAGTCCTATGTAAACACAACAGGGCGCCACACTTGAAAAGATGTTCAAATGCCACGGGGAACCTTGACTAATTTGCATAATGAACATGAATGAAGTCACATGACTCATGGGCAGGGCAGCTGACCAATCGTACAATTGACATGAAGTAGGCCAGCACTAAAATGAAGTCAAAAGTTGTGAAAGTGTAAATTATATAAAGTCGGGGAGTAGCGTCATGTCTTTGAAAGAGTGATGCATGTCCATAAAGATGCAGTTTTGTGCATTTCTAAGAGTGATTTTTACTGGAAATTGTCAGTTTTATTGCGACATAGTCCAGTGGAGACACTCATGATACCAGAAGGTGAAAGTGTTGGCAGGTAATAGTGAAAGGAATTCTAAGTGGCCAACTCAGCGTGCCAACGTCTTCACATTCCTTCAGGTTCAACTGTCACCAAATGAGTCCTTAAACATTATTTAGAGGACTGAAAAAAAAGAAGTAACATCTGGTAATTTGGCTCTTATGTTTGGTTTTATTAATTCTGTTTTGTGGAGGACTTAGAGGATAAATCAGGTTCACCAGGGCCTTGTCGCATGACAACATATACATGTATTTTTCCCCAGACCAGGGTAAAAAACGTATTTACATTCAGTTGTTTTATAGCCGAGACAAAATGCTTTAAATGGTGAAATTTGGGGAAGGGAAGAGAAAATGATTTATAGATGTGCTGGAACAAATTGTAAATTTATGCTTCAAAACTAGACTTGTACATACAGTAAATTGCTTTATTTTTGCATGTATAGATTTTGACGGTTTTTGTGTTTTTGACATTTCACTGTAATTTTGATTTCAGTGTTTTGTGCACATAATTCATATTCAAACAATGTTAAAATACTATTTCACTGTGTTTTTATTTTTGCGGTTTTGTGCCATCAGCGAAATAAGCGAAAATAAGAGTCCAGAGAAGTTAAGCAATTTACAGTATAATCATGTATCTGCACACCTGCCTCCCCCTCTCACCCCCCCCCCCCCCCACCAAGGGGGTAAATAAATCACATACAAACTCAGAATTGGAGGAAATGAGATAAGGTGTGAATCGCTGAGAAAAAAAACTTCAAAGTGATTGCAGCAGGGACTTGATTGTTGCCATTGAGTGACTCGGATTGTTTGTTTTTTGGTGAAAAGAGTTGTGTACAGTATGGTGTATGAGAGGAAGCTGTTGCTGACAATGCAGTGACAGGGTACATAACCCCCCAGTCAGAACGTCTGCCCCCTTGTGTGGCTTGTGGTTAACAGCTTGTATTAACCCTTTCCATTCAATTAAGACAGACCTATTTTAACCTTCCGCCTCTGATTAAGACTAAATCAACAACTTTCTTTGACACCCACCTCATGCCAAGGAAAGGTGTTGACCTGGGGCATGTTATCTTGATAGGTGTTATCTATAATTTTCATTCATTTTTTTTTGGGGGGGGGGTTCTTGTTTCAATGTTAATGGAAAACAATTTGAGAATTGTGGTTGAGACTAATTAACAATGTCAACATGGTATGTACTGAAATACAAACAATATGCACTGAAATAAAAACAATTATTAACCCTTTCCCCCTTGAATTAAGACTGAGTCAACAGCTTTCATTAGCATGGGTTGGGCACTAAGTGCACAACCTATGCCAAGGAAAGCTGTTGACCTGGGGTATGTGAACTTGATAAGTTTCATGTACATTTCTCATTCAAATTTTTTTTCATAACTGTTGAAATTAGTTGAAGACACTGAAGCAGACGACATTTGACCACCAGCCAGTTTGGGCCAGTGTAAGGGGGAAAGGGTTAAAGCTGTGTGCACATTGTATATCTGGCAATGCACTAAAGTACTCCCAGACTTGCGAAAGGGATTCATATGGGGCTGCATTCTTGTTCCCAATCGCTTTTTTTCCCCAGAATAACTATATTTTAATCAAAGTATTTCCAGAATAAAATTAACACACATTCATGTGAATATAACAATCACTTGGCAGCATACCTGTTCAAATAAAATAATTAGGAAAGGCAAAAAAAAAAAGGAAAGTAATACTGAAAAGCTCAAACATTAAATTTGTATGTTTAAGACAAATCCACATTGTGTGCGTGTGTAAGAGAGTTCGAGTTGGCTGTGTATCATGCATCTTGTGACGGTGATAGAACCAACATGATGACGGTGATGAGCCATGTGTGAGACTCTGTATGTAATATTTTCTACATTTAAAAGAAACTACTTGAGAGTCAGTCAGGTCACCAGGATACCTAACTTTTTTTAAAATGTAGGTACACAAACTCCTCCTTATCTTCAGTAGTCCTCGTGACAGAGAATAGAAATAAATTTACCATGAATGGATCGGGAGACATTCCACACTTTGCCTACGAAATTGTACAGTGTGATGTCACAGCTGGGTCAGAGGTCATTATACAGTGTTTGGCAGTTTGCAAGGATGAATGGATGCAGTGGGCTGTGCCAAGTTTGCAAAGGAGACACTGAATGAGAATTGTGCAGGTACACCCATGTTACACCCCACTGACCAACATTAACAGTGATTGCATTGGCCAGGCCACTGGCATACACACATAACTGTGTCACACAATAGCCAATAGCTACTGTCTTTAGCCTGTCTTGTTATTTAAGACAATGGCAGGTATTTACGGAACAAAGACCTCTATATGCACGACTCGATGCCAGGAAGCCTTCGAAAGGGGCATTTGAGGATTGAAACAAAACCTTTAGGATTGTGGCCCTTTTTGTCATTCTGGTGGGATACCCCTGGAGAACTTGCATGGAAACCACTGACGACTGACCTGGTTTGCTTTGCTCTCAGCATGGTAGGCTGAATCATCAAAGTATTACCACAACCAATAGGACTGTGTGCCACCGAATATTTGGACCATCTATCATGACTTCAGAGTCATAACACAGACTCTGTGTGTCTGATTTACATTTTTACTACGCTGTGAGATGAACACACACACCGGGATGTACCATTTTGGATTTTAGTCCCAAAAACTTGTTGGATAATTTCTTCTTTGGAATGGGAGCCGGGGAGTCCAAAAAGGAGGGGAAGCATTCAGGTACAACACCACAACGGTCCTACAGTCTGGATCACTTGGATGTCCGAGTGAGGGTGAAACAGCGCAGCAGTAGTTTGGAAAACTTAGATGATAAGGGATATGTTTCAGAAGACTCTGACGACTGGGGCTCTGGTCAGGTAATAGTCTGCTCACCCACATGGGTGTCATGATGTAACTGTACTGAGGGCTACACATGTTCTCTTCCTGGTTCTCATCACATAGATTCATCAAAATTCCAGCCACATTGCCCCTACCATAACTAAGGATGGTTGACAGATTGTGAATGGTTGAGTAATTTGACATTTATGATCATAAAACTTTATGTGGACTTTTCTTTTCTACTTCAAAATCATCATGTATTTACAGGTATGATCTGTATTGTATGTTTCCATGGTTTCAGGTATTTAGTAAAATATTACATGTATAATATTTTTATAATGTTATTGTGGCTTGCAGCCACAGAAGATCTTATTAGAAGGTTAAGAGATTTAGTGCTGAACACTTCAGAGTGTCAATGAACCTGAGTCATAATCGTATAACTGATGACTACAACTTGACCATCAGAGCAATAGCTTTTCCATGAGTACACACGTAGCTTTATGTATTTTTTAAATATGCACTTTAGGTGTTGGGAAAAATCCCTGAAAGAATTTATTTTCTGACAGTCTGCCACAATATTTGTACTTACATAATCATGTGTCATAGACAGATTGGGATACAGTCATCCAAAATTAGCCACCAGCAGGGCAGGGTCAGAAAGATTACCTAATTGTTGATGGAATTACCAATACCATGTGTACAGTCACACAGGTACATGTTATATTAGTTAAAGGTCACTATCTCTGCTTTTTTTCCAGTAGAAGAAGTGTTATTTGTTTGTGTACTTTGATATGGAGTCCATCGTGCTTTTAATTTTAACCCTGTTACTGTAAACTTGTAAAACAACGGCATGTCACTGTTGTCAATTTTCAAAAGTTTTTATACTGTACAGTTTTGATTTCATATCAGCATTCATATATGTTTGCATATTGAAATTGTATCAAAATGAATGAATGAATGAATGAATGAATGAATGAATGAATGAATGAATGAATGAATAAATAAATAAATAAATAAATAAATAAATAAATAAATAAATAAATAAATAAATAAATAAATAAAAGGGCATTTTGTGCTAATCACATATAGCCTCACAGCTTTTATTGGTGCCCACATTGTTTTTTAGTTCCAAATAATTTTCTTAAAAATTGATTCTAAATGTGCAGAAAAACAAACAAATAATACTCAGAAAGCCCGGTGCTATGGTTTCAGTGATCAGCACCTCAGGTACCAAATACAACTACTACTGATAATCATGGACATGAAAGGGGATTTCTGAATGATTTTGATAAAAACGAAACGAAATAACTCCCTTACCTCTTTCTTAAAAACCACTCATAATGAATTAGGATATTTTTCAGGGATGTGACTTTTCCTTCTGTAAGAGGAATTCCTCTTTTTATGTTGAAAATAATTGTTTCAAAATGTGGGGGAATTTTGTTTAAAATGTACAAATGTGATGAGCATGAGTGTGTGTAGGGGGTGGGTTTAGGGGGTTTTCCTCTCTCATGGTTTTGAGTCAGTCATATCCCTGTTTTTTTGTTTTTTTTTTAATGTGACCTTATACTGATTTATGTTAGACTTTCTTGTTAATTTAGTCCATACTAGTCCAGTTATTTCATTACCTGGTGTGTATATATGACATGTTAGGCGGGATAATACATCACACTTTATTCAGAGCATGTTGATGTTTGAATGAGAGATCACCAGATGAGACTTTATAGCATGCAGTTGCATTTTAATTTCAATACAATAAAATGGGACAGAGGAATCAGTGATCAGTAGAAATGAGTTTTGTAGGGAAGACCTTTATACATGTCACACAGGCACTGCTCTCCGGACTTTTTATCTGTCATGGGGCAAAACTGACACAAAAATATGGGGGAGCTGTGATACGAAGTGTATGGGTCATTGGAGACAACATGTCACTATTCTTATTTTGACAGTGTTGCATCTGTAAAATAACCCAAGCATGCACAATTGGACGTCAATCAAGAATACTTGATAAATCATACAAAGATTGCACTTTGATCTGCATACAGTGAACATGAAAGGCTCTTAAGGGGCTGGTTACATGTCAAGCATGCTTGGAAATCAGCACTGAATTTTGATGTATTTCTGCAGTATAAACTGGGGCATCAGCCATAGGAAGCCATTAACAGATCTAAAAATAGTTTTTCAAGACAGATAATCACAGATGGGAGTGATCCTTTATTTATTTCACCATAAATGTGTGTTGCATGCCATTGCGGAAGCATATTTTTGCAGCATTTGCTTCAGTTTTCAAGTACAGGCAGGAAAATATAATTAATTCTTAGGCAACCAATTATACTTCGATGTGTACAGGTAATAATATTAACATGTTCATTTGTAATGCCTTTTAGATCATTCATTGTTCCATCAGTCAGGCCCTTTATTATTAATTGTGAATGATGTACAGCTAAAAGCAGTTTTAAATTGCTGGTGCAAGTCATAAATGCCCTTGGCCATTTAAACTGCACTCAGTTAAGAGTTATGACAGCATGTGATGTATATTTCATGCATTGCATGTCATTCTACCAAAATTCCAAGTACTGAGCAAGGTACAGTCATATATGGGACTTTAATAGCAATTCATTTGCTTTCTGTGAAAGACTCATGGGAAGGAAAATATGCAGTGAGAGAGAGAGCTGTAAGTGACATTAGGAGAGGCTATTGTTTCCTCTTGGGAAAACATGCATGGAGTCAAAGGGACAGTTTGTGGTCTTAGGCATTTGCTGCCTGTGTGCTTGCTTGTCTGTAAAGTGACCTGTTGCTCCTGCCATCCAAAATACAATAAAAACAAGGTCAGCTTTGCAGGCAAACTGTCTGTGGACACTTAAAGCACTTGCATATCAAGGAAATAATTATAACGATTGACTGCATGGATTTCTTTGCAACAAATTGCACCTTTTGTTCTTTCGGTGATGGCAGATATGATGTGAAACAGCGATGTCTCACAATGTTGTTTTTTTTCTTTAAGTTTAAAACTGGGTACAGTTTGCTGTGATATTAAATAAAAATTGCAAAAACAAGTTGACAGCATGTCAGAAACTCAAAGTATAGCTTGTCAGAAGTTCAAAGGCAAGACCATGATAATAGAACATCACAGGTGTACTCAATTGCAACAAGTGAAGGAGAAGGAATTTTACAGAAATAATTTAACTTCATGGAGCCAGTTCGACATTTTAACCCATTCCTGGTCAGAGTATGACTGAGTCAATAGCTTTCTTTGTTGTGGGTTGTGCCAACATATCCTGTTGACCTGGGGGACACCATCATGAATGATCTTACATGTAAATCTCAGCAAAACTGTCTGCTGGTACTGAGAAATTTAAGTAAAACCTTTAAGGCAGACAATAATTTACATGCAGGTGCTTTTGGGTGATTTGAGTGGGAGAGGGTTAGAGTCAAGAACTGCAGCAAACCTGAAGCAAATCCCAGTTGAAAAGTATGACTACTGTCAATGTGGATGCCACATGGAAAGTGCCTCCCTGCACATTCTGATTCATTTTTCTTAATACCATATGGTTCAGACATGCCAAAATAAACCACAATAGCTTAATTTTGACTTCGTATTGATACGCACCCCATAAGAGATCCCGTGTTCATTTCAATCAGGTGTGCTAAACTTCAAGAAATATTAAACTTTAAAAGTCAATAAATAGTGAAGGGTTATGTGTGTAAAAGCATGTCTTGAATTAACATGGGTTTAGTTAGGATATGAAAAAGACAAAATATCAGATGCACACACATTTACATGTGAGGAGGGGAAAGTGATCCTACACAAGTACTTATTTTGAAGGTCTTATCATCTCTAACATCTGCACAGGTAAAGAAATTGCCATGAACAACATATAATTTTGTAATTTTTTTTGGGTAACACAAAGAAAAAGAAAAAAGTGGCTTCTGTTATATGGTATATACTAAGTCTAGACTTGCACCTGATGCTTACTGCTATTAGGTTGACCTTGGAATTTGTGACCATAATAATACCATAGTTATAAAAACTCTTTAGTTTTTTGGGGGGGGTGTTTTTTTTTTGTTAATTTATTTATTTGTTATGGGGGGGGGTTAAATTTATTTTTGTACATCAATTTTAGGGTTTCTAATGCAACCATATCCATATTCAAAAACTTGGGACACTGTTCAAGTTTTATGATATACTTTCTTCCATAACATTGTACACTCACACACACACAACGTGGGTGCTTTTCGTGCAGCATCAGTTTAATTTGTACATTCCAGTAACCAGAGTTAACTTTCAATCAATGATGGCTCTGACCTGGCAGAGTCTGCGGTTTTGCAGCTGCTTGAAGCCAAACATTCTGAAGGAAGGAAGTGAGAAGTGCCTTTTCTGTCTGTGTCCTTTTATAAAGTTTTTGCATTGTTTTGTACCGCAGATGAGAAGATACGATACTGTAGATACTGTGGTTGGGTTAGCTTGCTACACAGGTGCTTTATGAGGGAAGCTATGGTGCTGTAGATACTGTGGTGGGGTTAGCTTGTTACACAGGTGCTGTATGAGAGAAGCTATGGTGCTGTAGATAGTGTGGTGGGGTTGGCTTGTTACACAGGTGCTGTATGAGAGAAGCTATGGTGATGTAGATAGTGTGGTGGGGTTGGCTTGTTACACAGGTGCTGTATGAGAGAAGCTATGGTGCTGTAGATAGTGTGGTGGGGTTGGCTTGTTACACAGGTGCTGTATGAGAGAAGCTATGGTGCTGTAGATACTGTGGTGGGGTTGGCTTGTTACACAGGTGCTGTATGAGAGAAGCTATGGTGCTGTAGATACTGTGGTGGGGTTGGCTTGTTACACAGGTGCTGTATGAGAGAAGCTATGGTGCTGTAGATACTGTGGTGGGGTTGGATTGTTACACAGGTGGTCAATTAACTGTCAGACACAGGAGGCTACCTACCTTTGTAGTCACCTCTTTTTCTGGTACCTAATTTAGCCTCAAATTATGGTGGCAAAAAAAAGTTGTTAACTGGCACCTTTCTCCTAGTGCGACTGCATGGGCACAATCAGGTGTGACTAAATAGATTTATTGTTCTTGGGCCGTTTGCAGGCTCCGACTTACCCAAGTGTATACAGTGCCAACATCCATTATATGTACAAAGATTTGTTTGAGTTTTGCTAATATGCATAGGGAGGATGACCTGGACGGACATGTTGCTGTGGGTTGATGCATGTGCAAGCATGCCGAGTCAGGCTCACCGGGGTGACAACATGGTAGAGACCAGGTCCATCAAGCAACATATGCATGTTTCTGTTGCATATGGAGGCTTTGACCCATTGTCATTGCACCTTGGTCTCTCAACTGTAAATTGGCCTTCAATTATGTGCCAGTGCATTAATTATTTTCTGTCTCTCAATTCAGGTTTCCTATCTTCCCTGATCTACTTTGGGATCCAGTTCCTTTTCATTGCCACTAAAAGAAAGTCAACCCTATGTAGACATACCACTGGTCCACTTATTGTATCCATGTCTTTGACCAGATTTAGCATTCAAGCCTCTCTGGACACTCAATGAGTTTTTGTAGGCATCAATGAGTTTCCAAAGTATTTAAATGTTGTCTGCCTTTCCTGGGGACCCCCAATAGAACCTAGTCCCTTTGCAAAGTCATTAATTATCCAATTGTCCTGCAACTGCATCCCCACTGAGGGCTTAGAGGTATTAGGTCCCTTTAAATCTGGCCTGTATGAGCTTTGACTATCAGTGGACAGGTATTGAACTTTGTTGATAGCAGTGGATCAAGCGATTCTGTCCAAGGTGCCATCATCTCTCTGCAGATGTTCCTCACAGGAAGGGTTAAAAAATTGCTGTAGCATTGTTGAAGAATAGCAGCCTTCAAAAAATGGTATTCTTTGATTACAGGGATATTATCACACTATTAGATATGTAGGTTAACAGACTGTCTGTAATGTGCAAGGGGGTGGGGTATAGGAATCTTGTTGCGAGAAAGTAGGTAAACCATACTCTTTAGCAGACAAATTGCTGGAGTAGGTGAATTCAGAGGTTCAGGGAGAACCAGGGCATAGTGGTCCAGGGATGTTGGGCATCCATAAACCCTGGTTACCTTGATATTGTAATTGTAGGCAAGAGACAGGTGGTGAATAGAAGTTGTAACTTACTATCCTGTACCTGACAAAGGTCAGCAGTTGTAGCTGGGTCTTCATTCAGTTCTGTTCTGCATGGGAATCGACATACAGATCTGCAGTGTTTTCATGCACAGACTGGTCCACTCAGGAGTGGTGAGGTGTATCATGTCATGATCTGCCAAGGCTTGAAGTTTACCCGCTGTGGTCCCCTTTCAGATTAATCAAAACTGTATTTTACTTGGCTCCAGCTTTTTGTGCTTTCCTTCTGCCAGGTTAGTCAATGTTTCATTAAGAAGAGAGAGAGCAAAAAAAACAAAAAACTATGGCATAGGGGTTTTTTCTCTATGGGGGGGGGGCTTGAATTTCATATCGGATTTGCTATTTATGCTTATTGAGAAAATGCTTCCAGTTCCAAGGCATTGCTTCAAAGGGTATGAAAAATTTATTTTGAAAATATTGTAACCCATTACAGGTAAGAAGAAGACTAAGTTAGCAATTTATCTTTTGTCGAGCTTGAGCACTTTGCCCATGAGTTTGACAGAGGGAGTCACTGACATGGGGAATGCTGTTCTGATTGGTTTCATCTGCATTTCTCATTTGAAATAGTTCCTGTCAATGAGATGGGGGGGTCAACATTTTAATTATTTTTGAATGAGTACTTAGAGTACTTAATTTGGTAATTCCCTTCTTCCCAACGTAGTTGCTGGTAATCAGAAAATTATCATTTTCCAAAATAATACAACCATACAGGTCAGTGTATCCCGTTCTTTGTGTATTTTCTCTAAATTTTATGGAAAACAGTATTAAATTGATCAAAATGTTGAACATTCCTTGAGTAAAATGGTTGAAGTAGCTGACATTTGGCATTTGGGTATTTCAGCCAGTTTTGGTGTGAAAGGGTTAATTGTTTTGTTTTGTTTTGTTTTGTTTGTTTGTTTTTTTTTTTGGGGGGGGGTGGGGGGCTATGTATTCTATATTTTAGAGTAGCCCATTGTTTACACACACTAAAGCTAAAGGATTATGTTTCACTGTGACATTCATGCAAAGATGGACTAGAAGGAAAGAGCAGACAAGAAATGTGGTCGTATTGTCAGCAGATGCCTGTCCATGTGTGTTAGGATTGGCAGCAGTTCATCAGGCTTGTTTGATTTAGTTCAGTGTGCCATACAGCCCTGTGTGTGTGTGGTGTGTGAAGCATTCCAAGAAAATTTGAACATCCGGATCTGCTCATTCAAGCCACAAATATTCCTGCCAAAAATCATTTCCATGACACTGAAACCCATTGACCTGTCTAGTGGAAGGTCATGTGGAAAATTACGAACATGAATATATATACTCGTATATCCTGTGAATGTTTTATTCTTCCATCCCAAACCCAAACAGCCTGAGATGGAAAAAATGTTGGAACCTTGTAAGTAGAGGGCTGTGATGTTAGCACATCTACACAAATGTCTGTGTGGGTGATAACCATCTTTCTGTATGACCTGAACTGCCCAGTTCAGATTGGTACAGCTGTAAAACATGTCGGTCAACACAAGCGTTTTGATATATAAGCTGAAATATGTAGGTTCACATTTTGTTTGGAACTGAAAGGCACCAAATCTTTTTTGCTTGTGGTTGGATGTGGACCTTTTGCCTTATTTTGATTTCTGTCATGAAAGGTATGAAACTTGGTTTACAACCATATTACTTCAACAAGAAACTTCACTCTTTCAGTGCCAACTGCCACTAAAGTCAAACTACTTCAAATAATTTGCTCTGAATTATAATAAGGGTGCTAGATTCATGTGCCTTGTGAGGTGACCTTTCATTCAAGCTCTCGCAGGGTTAAGTAGTACATGTATATAACAGTTTAGGTTAACAGCTTTCCTCAGCATACTTTGGGTGCATTTTTCCCAAAGTGCACCAGGCAGAGCCGTTGACTCAGTCCAAAGTATGGCATTGAAAGAGTTAAATGTGGACTGTGTTGTGTGGCATTTTGAACAACCAATATCGATATCGTCATGCTGAAAAATGCCCTAAATTCATTATTCTGTAGGACAAATTGAAAATGAGTGTTGTCAGATTTATAGCAAATGAATATCATTGCCGTATTCATTTTGATAAGTACATAGTGCCCTATGAAAAAAAAAAATCATCCACTAAAACTGAACAAAATGTAGATCTTAAAGATAATGAATTCTACCACTTGGTAATTTTTTTACCTTTGAAAAGTAGGAGTCAGTATGCAGACTTCATATATAGCAGTCTACACTTGGTAAAAAACAGCAGGTCAGTCCTGCCGCACCTATATCTTTCAACCACTTTTGACAGATTGACAGAGATCCCCCCCCCCCCCCATAGTATCAAAGATAAGGGATGTGGTTGATTTCCTACGATGACGGAACTAGGTTCACACAGAATTGATGGCACATATTTTCAAAAGTTCTAGGCTATGTAATATAGGACACACATCCTGGTATTCATTGTAGGTCACATACCTTTAATATATATGTATATTTTTTTGCACCTGGTCATTGTAGAAATACATGTATTGCTGACTAAGAGAACTTTCCTTTCATTATGAAAAATATGTAGGGTCTCGTGAAATGCAGATTTTCTTTGATTTTAATTTCAATATTCCACAGGAAACACTTTGAAACCCTGTGTTGCTCTGAAAATGAGCTGCCCACTTTTTTGACATAATTTACACAAGGTAGACCACAAGAATGACCAGCTTTTGAAAAAGTGACCATAAAAGTAGGCTTGAAGACATTCTTTTTAATACACATTTCAGAGTAGTTTGCTTTGCCAACAAAAGTCATTGTGTAATTGCCTCCCACCAGTAAAGTTAGGAAAACAAAAAGAAAAAAGAAAGAGAGAGAGAGAAAGAAAGAAACTGAAAGAGATATGGGATGCCACGTTTCATTTTTTCACATTCTTTTCCACCTTTAGCTGTCATGTGGATACTTTTGACTTTAAAAATTGAGGATTGTCTGCATTTTTGTCCTAAATTGCAAAAGTGGGAGTGAAATGAGATGACCACTTACAAATGACAAGCACAACTTGCCTATTCAGCATGTTTATCACTTCATTATCATGTGAGGGTGAGATGGCAAGTCTTACAATTGAAAGCTCAGAATAAAGACTATTAAAGAATGTGAAAAGACATTCTCAGAATGCCATGGCTTGAAAGGTGGTTGTGTTCAACAAGTGGCTGACTGAAGATAATGACGTGTTTTGTATAATGGACAGTTACAAACAATGGGCTGGACATTTGTCATTAGGGAGGGGTAATTAAAGGCTTAGGGATCCAGCAATCAGTCAAGTGAATGGTGATGTATGTAGTGGACCTCATAATGTGGGTTGTTACTTCTGTTGTACTGGCTGTCAAGGGGCTGCGTGGATATTGGCACGTCAACTCAGGGCGCATACTTTTGTGCTCATTCATGACATTGTCTTACATGGTAATCAATGGAATCGGGTGGCTAGAGTGAATCAGCTCAGAAATAGTAGGACAGAACTGTGTGAAATGTTTTTACTAATGGTAGGATACATGTATGGACAGGCATATGAAACTTGTACAGCCTGATGTCAAGATCAAAGTTAAATATGAGAGCAGGGACATCGTGTGTATTTCCATTACATAAAATATACGCAAATAAGAACAATATCAACAGGCCTATCCCCTATCTCTGAAATAAAAACTTAAACAATTATGCATATCTAAGGCTCCCTTCCCTCCCTAAGTAAACAAAATACTTTGTTTCTGTTGACTTATACGTATACATTGTCAATTGGTATGCTGCAGATTAAGTCATTATTCAACTTATATGTGGAAGATGATCATAACTGATGTAGTTATCCTCATTGTAACCCCGGATTCTAACCTTGAAAAAGTCAGTATACACAGTTATTGTGCCATATTGTGCCTATACTTGAAAAAAAAAGTACAAAGCAGACACAATATGAGACTCAGACAGTGACATTGTATGACATTGGTAAAGATATGCATAGCATGTACAGTCCTCCCCCTCTCAGAGGACCACCTCAAGTGAACCAGAAAGAGGGCCTTATAGGAGGGATGGCCTCTCTTGAGGGGGAGAAAATAATGAAAGTACCATACTTGCTGCATGGAGAAGTGGCCTCCCATCAGTGGAGCCATATAAAAAGGGACCGCTGTGTGCTATATTATCATCTTTTTTTTTCCTTTTAATTCACCCAGAAATGCTTGACAAGGAACTTTTCTCAATATGAAACTAAGAGTGGTAATTACTTTGACTTGACTTAAGTTTATGACGCAGGTGGTCCACCATCTAAGACCCAGGCAAACAAAATGTTAAACTTTGTAGGGGAAATTGCATGTTTTGTTATCTTTAATGCTAGACTCTGTTTGCTGAAAACTGTTGCAAAGAATTTTTACCCCAGAACCATAAACTCTAACAGGTCTTATATCACTCTGATGACCCAAGATAAAATCAGGGAGCTTTCTTCCAGTGTGAGCCAAACATTCAAAATGAGCTAACTAATTACCATAGTGCAGTGTTTTGCTTCTTAATTGTCTAGTCAGACTTTCAGGAACACTTGTTGAGAGCTCAACAGATGCAGAGGCCGGAACAGTGTCCCCAGGCAAACTTTTTGTACCTGTAGTTGAGAATAGTGGTCATTACGCAATGTTCCGTGCTAGGCCAGTGATAAGATAGAAACTGGGATGCATCAAAGACATGTGGACATTCCTCTGTGGTGTTATTGAGCAGTTCTTCTGTAAAACTCTCAAAGATCGGATGCTGTCTTCTTCATCATTTCACTGTTAACATCTTCAAACCCTTGAGGCAGCTTGTCAGTCTTCTTTCCCATTGTGCCGCTGTTTTCCTCACACTGACTGACAAAGTAACTTTTAGAATATTAAAGCGGTAATTTTACCAAGCTCAGCTGAGGAAACCTTGTGAATCCTAACACCTGGTTGGCAGTTAGTTTGTTTGGCTCAGTGAGGTGGTCTGTGTCAAAGGATAATTGCCAATTACTGCTTCCAAGCCACAAACTGTAAAACACCCCTTTCTTTATATCTGATGGGGGGGGGTAAATTTTATTTAGCATTGTTTGAAATTGATTAAATGTTTTAGTACATTTACACAAAAAAGAGAACAAAATGAATACAAATAGAGCATCATACACACAAACACCAGGAAGT
Source organism: Hermodice carunculata (assembly GCA_964020975.1). Classification (NCBI taxonomy): domain Eukaryota; kingdom Metazoa; phylum Annelida; class Polychaeta; order Eunicida; family Amphinomidae; genus Hermodice; species Hermodice carunculata. The sequence continues at coordinate 54,983,066 of OZ026614.1, read as the reverse complement.
AAAGGCTTGGGCACCGGCTTTCTATACATGGGTTGACTTGTAGCAGGATCAACACAAAATGTTGACTCCCACGCTGTCCTAGACCAGAAAGGGTTAATGAAATCAGAGCTGCTGTCAATCTAGCCCGGGGCAAAACTCGTCTACAAGTAAAGACCACTCCGGGGAGCATGTAATTTATGTTTTACTTTTTTGCCGTCAGATTTATGAGGATGAAAGGCCAAAGTGTGTATCAGCAAAGACCATCATAAAGGGGAGGATGGTCCAGAGAGCAACCACTGTTATAAGTGATGAGCTTATAATTGTAGGAGAAAGTCAATGTCCTTTTCAGGAAAGGTGTGAAGAAAGCTTATCAGTTATAAGTTTTGGTAGTTGGAGTTGCATGAGTTGAGAGAGATAGAGAGCTGTTCTGCCCAAGACATCTTGCCATACAGTAAAATGTACATGTATTTTGCACATTCTGAATTGTGTAGTGTGGTGTAGTTTCGTATCGTATTATATACGCATGCACACACACACACACAATGCTAACCACCAAATTTGAAAGCAATGGACTTTATGAGATGAAATTTATATGAGTACTTGAAAAGGAAATAATTATTGAAAAATGGACTCTCAAAAACACCTGAATAATACCTGCTCTTACATTAAACTGTTGTTTTATTGTATTTGTTGCTTTTTATTTAAAACTTAAAATTGATGATGGGATACATCACATGTTGATCTGTTCTACTTCCAGGTGCAGAGAATTCCTGCATATGACGAATACCTTTACGAGCTCCTCGCCAAAACAGAGGAAGGACATCCAGACCATGAGGACTTAGCGAAGGCGGCCAGCCGAGTCCGCAAGGCAAGTACCTCCACACATGGTCCTCATGCATATTTGTATAGAATCAACAACTTTCTGGCATCTTCTGTGATGACAGAGGATAAAAGAATGACACTGGAAATATCAATTATTAAACAGCATGTATATGCACTCCCCATGGTCTTGTGCTTATATTTAATGGGGGGGGGGATACATTTAACTGTGCTGTGTACTTCAACTTTATGTTGTAAATTTATCAATGCTAGGATAAACTTGATCCAAAACTTAAAGCCAGTCCCTCCCATGGTCCAATTATGTCAGGTTACGTGTTCGATATTTCCGCCTTTTTTGTCTTGCTCGTTTGTTAATTTATACTCCGATGATGCTCTGGTTTTTCATTCCAAATCATTATTTGAACATTTAAAGCAGGGATTTAAAAGTGTTGAGCTACTGGACCCTGAAAGATGAATTTAAAGATAAAAAGCACTTCACTGGTCACACCATTTCAAAGGTTTTGTGGATCAACTATTGACCTCTATATGAAGAGATAACAACATTTACTGATCAGGATTAAAATATGACCACTCTACATGTACGTCACACACAAAATAAGTATCAGATACAGCAGAAAATGTCGGAAAGGGTGTTTGGATGTTAAAAGCTGATATATGAAGAGATTCATGGGCCCCAGTGCTGACAATAGGAATGTTTATTCTGGACAGATGGTCAAAGAGAGAGAGAGTGACATTACACAGGTGGAAAATGACTACAAAGTGGAGTCTGTACAAGAAAGATTTCCCAATGATGACTTGCAGCTGCAGGAACGTGAAAACATTGTTTTGGTAAGTGAAATTTGAGCATGCTTTAGTAGTAATTTGCAATTTAGAACTGATTTCAGATAAGAAATATAAAACCAGTTAAAGAAAACTATAGGTCATGATAGAATTGCAATCATTTTTAAAAGTTGAGAAAAAATACTAGAAATAAATCTATAAGGTGTGAGGACAGAAGGGTTACTGAAAACAGTGTGTGTATATAACAAGTACCCAACTAGTAACTAGGCCCCAAGTTTTAAAGCGTTGATGCAAATATTAGACTGAGTTGACGGCTTTCCTTGGTACACTGTCAACACTGAGCACTGATAATGTGCCAAGGAAAGCTGTGTCCAGAAGCATTGTTAACCTGATGAATCTTCCAGAAATTTTTGTTGAAAATATATTGAGAAAGGGTAATACTGTAAATTGCTTTATTTTCGCATGGATACATTTTCACTTTTTTTTTTTTTTTTTTTGTTGTTGTATTTTTGACATTACAATGTAATTTTAATTTCACTGCTTCGGACATAAATCTTATTCAAACAATGGTAAAATACTACTTCACTGTGTTTTTATTTTCGCTGTCTTGTGCCATCAGTGAAATTAAAGCAATTTACAATATTTGATAAAATGGATGAAGCAGATGACCTTTAAACTAATGGTCGCTGAAGACAAGTTTGACAGGGAAAGTGGCAAAGGGCAGGACTAGAATTTCATCTTTGTCAGCTAATTGTGGAATAGCGTGAAAATGCTGTGCCAGGCCAGTGATGCACGAACAAAATCAATGGGAAGATCAAAAGTTCACCAATATCCGCATAGTTCAGACCACAGTATCTGTTTGTCATAATCAGCTTGTAAATATGTCACCCATTAGAATTGGTGGATACCTGCACTGATTTTTTTTTGGGGGGGGGGAGGGTTGTTTTTTTTTTTTTAATAAAATACACAGGCTAATACAGATCTAGATACAAACTTGGAAATGGTGTTTGGGCTTACCCATACAAACCTACTTGGTGCATGTGAGGCCGGGAGGGATTTGTCCAGAGGCTACTGTGTGTAATGTCCAGCCTCAGATCACCTGTACATTGGTATATAACATGTTGACAAATGCTGCCTCACACTGAAACCAAGCATTTGTGGTCTCAAGCATGTTCTCAAATGACACCTAACTCAGTATGAGTATTTGTAAATAAACTGGCGGCTTAGGTAGAGACCAAAAGTCTAGGTGAAACAAGGTATTGTGTGCGCATTAGTAGATGACAAGTATCGTTTGATATCTCTCTGTCTCTTTGATCATACAAACTGTGTATTTTGGGCTACAAACAGGACAAGGATATTAACCCATATTAAACCTTATCCGTGATCAATCTTTTTGCCACTTTGTATGGACAAGGGGGCAGAAAGGGGGAGGGGGGCCTGTGTGACTCATTCACAAGCCATCCTCGAGTACTTTATTGACAATGTGGCAAGTTTCAAGTTTCACAGAGAATGGATGGAAAAGGGGTGAGCTGACAAAAATTTTAGGGAAGTGCTGAAGGCATTAGAAGATATGAGTTAATTCTGTGACTTATCTGGTGCCCACCGACATAACAGATGTCTGAATTCAACGATAAGATATGTCGATCCCCAACCTTTGAAACAGAAAGCTACTGTTTACCTGATGAATGTTGCGTAAATCTGAACCGCTTTGAATTGTACATTCTTAACTTCAGTCTTTTCTAAATTTATTTGTCAGTGGTTTTTGCATTGCCTGACAAATTATGCCACAGCTGCAAGAGAGGCAGTAGCACCACGATTTGTGGGATAATGCACTAAACCTCTAGCAGAGATGGCGACATTCAAAATGCCATTTCAGGGACATTAAGTGAGAACATCAGGGACAGAGAATATATAACACAGAATATATAAGAAAATGCTCAGTTTAAATTTGGCAAACACTGTAAATTGGTAAAAATTTCAGCTAATTTCAGCGACTGTCCCAGATGATGAGGGACAGTTGGCATCACTGCGCTGGCTTGGTTATAAGTCTGATAAGGTGGTATCTAAATTAAACATTTTTTTTTTTGTAACAAAGAGGGAGTAAGAATGTGGAATCTTTGTCCTAAGAATAGGTAGCTGGATTAAAACACCAGGATCTAATATAGAATAAATTAAACACATAGTGGGTGAGAAATTAGTCTGAATAGGTTTTGCATTCCCAAATTACACCTTCATTTACTAAAGCTGTTTCTGAGCCTTTTCTCAAAATGGCTTTTAGCTGTTTGATTTGGTTGAGAATTTAGAAAATGAGCACTGGCTGTATGGAGGTGGGAGCTCAATGGCTTTAGGAAAACCTTACAGCCACATTGCTTTTCATATGCTTGTTGTAAATTTGAGCAGTTTTGGAAACAAGATTAGAATTATGAATGCACTCAATTAAGTTTTTTGTTTGTTTATGTGTGTGTTTATGACCACTTGAGTCATTATAATACCACAGTAAGGCAATGAAAGAAAATGTATTATGCATACATGTATTGGGTGCCCTTCAGTGCAAGCCATGTTGCTACTTTGGTACTTTGGGGCATATTTTACTCAAACTTGGCAACAGGAACCTTTATTTTAGGTAATCAGATTTTATGGGTCACTGTGACATGTTTATTGGCCAGGAACACATTGTGCGACACAATGGTGTTAAATCACCCTTTCAAGGTGAAAACTGGCGTATTATGAAATAATCAAACATATCTTAAAACATTTTGCTGTGTAAAGCTATGGAAAAAAAATTAAAGGTATTGATTCATTATGTGTGTAACAGTGGAAAATTTGGTTCATTGATTGGTTTTATTGGACAAGTTCATACTCTTCAGGAATTTTACGATAAATTTATAACAGGGTTTTCAAACATTCTCTGTGTATTACATGGCGAAAAGTCTTAGCTCACCTGTTGAGTATTGTAAAAATGTTAAGATCAAATAAAAATAGGCCCCAGCATTTATGCTTTGGCACAGTCTTGTGCTTAGAGCTGACAGCTTAAAATTCAAGAAAAGAACATACTCCATGTCCAGGGATGAGGAACACACCCAACCATTAGTCACAAATTAAACTCCTTCCCTCCCTCCCTGCTATGAAAGCCATATTTAGGACAAGACTGCTGGAAGTTAGGTCCGTCTGGTACTTTGAACACTCAAGAATTCACCAATGATCCAAGTTCAAGAAGTACAGTAGAATCTCCAATTAAGACCACTTCCATAAAGAGACCAGTTCTTTACTAAGACCACCAATTACAAACCTGTTTTTGTTTATCCATAAATCACGTTTCTCATTAACACCACTTTTTTCCATTCCCTCAGGTGGTCTGAACTCATTCCACCCTAATGATGCTTTTTCCCTGGTAATATCCAAATGTCGTCCTCTAATTGTATTTTTCTAATTTAGGGATTATTTTTCAAAATTTTGGATGAAACTTGCATGGAAGATCATTCCAAATTATATGCCCATGGTCAACAGCTTTCATTGGCATGCTCTGGGTGCATTGGGCTCAGATAGCACCAAGGAAAGCTGTTGACTCAGTCTTCTATCAGGGTGGAATGAGTTAATTGGGAGATTCCACTGTACATGTATATGCTTCTGTTGGCTGATTGTCATGGTGTGGCAGTTAAAATTTTTTTTGACCGACACTTTACATGAACAATGATATTGTGAATAATGTTAAACAATGCCAAGGAATTAGTTCCGCCATGCATTTTATGTCAGGTGTACATTGTGGCAGAAGAAATACAAGTAAAATTAAAGGATAGTTTAAATGATATTGTTCAAAATTGTTCCTGCGGGTAGGCCCATAGATCTTGTTCCCATCATAGATGTCAAAACAAATTAATAGCATATGGGTGTTTTGTGTCAGTGGAAGACTAAAATGGGGTGTTTACCCTCCTTTGGTAGGATCCCATTTTTTTCCCCCAAGACTTTGAGGTCCTGGGGGCAACTCCCATCAGTTTGTTGACAGACTGATCATCTGCTGCTGAGTGGTCACCTCCCATAGTACACCCCACAATAGGATAATTGTTCACCTGGTCGGCTGAAGATGGCTCCTTAAACATGTCTGTTTATTCTGTGATGGCACTCGTGCTGATAACCTTGTAATCTGTGTGTGCTTTTCTTCACAGCAACAGAAAACAAAAAGCCTGCTTAGTCGCCGCAGATCTGCACCCAGTGCTGTTATTCTCAAGGCTCCTGGCAAGTCAAAGACGCTCAATAGTCCCCCAGGGTAAGTTAAATTAGCTTTTTACATTATATTTCTCCATGTTGTCTGATTTTGTAGATAAAGCTTGACAGCATGGAGTGTGCTTTTAATTTTTTTTTATAACACACACACATACACAGTTTATTTAAAATTAGCTGAAGTAAGATGTTCTTTATAAGCAGGTAGTACAAGTGTTTCAAGACAAATATTTTTACATCACAATATCGCAGTAAGATTGGTTTATCCCTAAGAAAACAAACAAACAGGCTATAGTTAACCTGTTGCTCAGAGAGATACGGCTGAGACATGACTAGGTTGCACCCCTACAAGTTGATCAGGAGTGCCTGGTATCTGCCCCCAACCAGGGGTCTCTGTCTGCGTCTGTCAAGGTGTAAACCAGAACCTATTAGTGGTGTACTGCTGGCACAGAGATTGCTCCAGGCCCCCAAGGAGGTCACTTTGAGGGTTGACAAGTGAGAAAGGGTGGTCCTCTGTGGTTTAAAAGTGTTGACATTGCTCCTCTGATGGTATATCTGTCAAGCTTATGAGTGTGAGGGTTTCAGCACAGCAGTTACATGTACATTTATGTTGCTGCCAGAAAAATACCACCAGTTTTAGATTGTACACTGTGTAAACTTTAAATTCACGGCATGAATTTTCAAAAATATTTGCATTTTAAATTATTTGTTTTGTTTAAAGTCACTGTTGTGGAGAAATTCGCATGAACCCATGTTATAATATTTTGCTGTGGTTTTTATTTTTGCAGTTTTGTTTCCATGGCATAAGTGTAATACAAAGGTGTAAAGAATTAAGCAAATTTAAAGTAAGTTGCAGTGGCTACATTTTTTTGTGCCAAAGATGATGAGGCCAGGAAAGACACCAGCAGTGTGTAGGTGACCTAAGGTCCAGTCTGTAGTTCAGGTTGTAAAGTACACCTTAACGTTTACAGTAGAGGACTGACCCAATGGCCACAGTATCAGCCAATCAGGCATGCACAAGGTCAGGTACAAGGTGTGATAGACTGATAAGTCCAGGGGTGGACAGGTGTAGAAATAAGGTGAAACAGTTCCTTATTTGTGCACAGTAGGTATGTGCAGTGTGTAGTGCAAATAAGAGATAAAGTGGTCAGTGGGCTGACCACACCTAACTAGGCAACAAGGACATGAGGCCAAATGGGGCCAAGAGGATGAGCTCAGTATTCATTTTACCTGTATCCATCGTTGACAAGATGATTATATAGCTCCCATCACAGAACCAGTTTATGGTGGTAGACGGACAATAGTCTTACAGGTAACTCAAGGTATTCTCGCCACAATGCAAGATTGTGTTTGTCAGTGTTGAGGATGGAAGATCCGGGTGTCCATGACCACCACCCGTAGTGATCTTGCAACTTGCTGGGTTTCCGTCTTGTGTTTCAGATAACATTGTCTGTGTCATCAATGACACTGTGGTATTGTCATTGAAAAGAGAGAAAGATCAATACTGGTGATCTTAGGCTCTGTCCAGTCAACAAGTTGTTTTTTTTGTCTTGTGCTTTGATAATGGGGTAAGTATCGCTTACAGAAAAGTAGTTAACGTCATGAATCATGGAAAAATAATGGTTTTGCAGTGACAGGAATTAGTCAGACCATAGTAAGATTCTGAACAATATTATTGCTTCTTTTCAAGTGTGTAAAGAATCAATTTTTTGAATGGACACCATGTGAATGACTGATCCACTTGTAATACTGGCAATAAACATGTTGGTTTTGCTTGACAACAGTGATGTGTGGACACGCAATCTTTTGTCCATCCTAACATGACGTATGCCATTTAAGGCATACTGAACAGCAGAATAAAATTCTGATTGTCACAGGAATGTCTTGCATGGTAGATGATTGTTTCGGACAATTTGATTTAGCAAATCAGTTTTTGTGGTTGTTTGGTGTAAAATGGCTTTAAAACGAAACAGTACAGTCAACTGACAGGAAAGATCTGACGGAGATTGAAAATAGGTTAATGGTCCTTGATTGACTTGTCAATGTAGAAGTGAAGTGGGTCGCAGCAGGTCTTCAAACATTTATTACTCTGAAAATGGCATAGTTGACACCAGTTCCCAAGTCATTGCAGCTGCATCAGGAATAGAAAATATTAGAGAACAGTTCTTTAACCAGCAGAAGGTTTATTGCCTTCATATTGCAACATAATAAGCAAGCTTCATTTTTTTTTTAAGGTGTAGAATTTTGCTTATTTCTGCATAAAACTGTCTGCTGACCAGATCTCCAGTGAGATGGCATCAACAAAGATGACAAAAGTAAAGACATTCAATTGTTCCCAAATGCTTAACTTAAGTTTATTACCAGATAAACTACAGTATCAACATAAAGTTTAAGATTTGGAAAACAGATAGGGGCGTTTATTACCCATACACTAACAATCATTCACACGAGGAACACTGAATGTGAGGAAAATTACAGGTTTGTGGAAATTATTGGCCATAACCTGATGCATGCAATGAACCTCTACTTTTGATCCACTGAAATAAGAACAACTTATTTTCCAGGCAAGGTATCTTTGCCATGTAGGTGAGAAAATGTGACATGTCTTCTATAAATGATAAATTTGGTTTGCCATGAGGAAATGGTGTATAGTAGGTGAGAAAATGTGACATATCTTCTGGAAATGATAAATTTGGTTTGCCATGAGGAAATGGTGTATAGACGATCTTGTGCTGTGATGTCTATTGGGAAGATTGTCCTTGTTTAACAGAGTAAAATGCTTAGAATTACATCACATTTCTAAGTTGAATTCTGAAAAATACTGTTCTGCTCATGTGAAAGTGATTAAATTTGCCCAGGATTTTTTTTTTTTATATACCACAGCTTAAATGAGTACATAACAACATGTTTCACACACAGTAGGAGTGTAGATTAATTAGAATACTATATATTGCTAATTACAGCAAATTGAGACCATTTTCATATTTCATTTCTCATGGGAAACACAGCAGGAATTATTTCAACTTGAACCAATTTACCAAAATGTATTTGCAATTTAGGGAAATAATGATACTGCAAAACACAAATGAACAAAAAGTGGGAATGTATTCAAAGTAGAACAGAGTGATATATTAAGGAAGTGTTTAAAAACAGATGATTCCAGGTTGAAGTTTAGTGTTTGTCATGTGAAAAGAATAGTACGTTAAATCCGAGTGCCACAAGTATCCAGAGCATGGCTTGCATGGGTGTTGTTGATCGTTCAGTTGTACCATGTTCATATGCTTTCTGTTGGTTGTTGATAAACCGGCATACTTACAAGCTTTGCGTGGACTGCATTTGAACTTTGGGATTATTATGAAGGGGAAGTGATTGTAAGGAAAATGTACAGAATTGTCTCGTAGAGTCGCCAAGGTCACAGGTTCCTGAGGTTTTCTTGGAAATTAGAACTTTACCTATAAGGTGACCTGGTGCAGTGATCTTTATTAAAGCTCAAGGTTAAAAAAAAAACAAAAAAACAGTACATGCATGTATTCAGAAAGTGGATAGAGAGCACTTTGGTTGACTTCACCACGAGAACTTTTCACAGAAATCGGCAGTCAAACACTCTTGTTTGTGCCTTTAGGTGTAGGTTGTTGAGAAACACAAAACACAATACTAGTGCTTGTGTGTTAAATTTTTGGACTGCAGTGGATTCTATTTGGTGAAAATATGACAGTGTCAAATTACTCTGCTGTTTTGTAGTGATGCGACGTGCCACGTAAATACAATTTAACATGACAATTGGCAGAATTCAGCAAGAAGAAAAAAGCAAATAAACAGCGCCATGAAGCGTGCCATGAGGAATGAAAACGGCCCACATAAAAATATGTTTGTGTCGAGTTTGCTGCATGTTTCTCGGCCTTTAATTTAATTGGGGTTAAATTAAGTTTAATTTTTCATTGCAGTCATGTCTCTAAAAATCAATATGGTACAAAACAAGATTTGTTATATTTGCTGATACAAAGTGTGATGTTATGGGTCAATAGAGGTGCCATTCTCCCCTCCCCCACCCTGTCATATTCTTTTCTTCACGTTTTAATCATCCTGTGCTTTTGATGTGGGTTCTAAACAATTATTTTGCACAGGCTTTTAAAAAGTCTGAGCCACAACAATGTCGTTCAGATTTGGTTTGTTTGGAAGCGTTTGGATTGACGTTTTAGGAAAGAAATATTGCACTGTTTGTGTTTTGGTGCATCAGACGCATCCTTAATGGCAGTGCCAGCTTTCGTTTTTTTGTTGAAATTAGAGCGGATGGGTGTCCAGTGTCCCCTATCTCTTGTCAAGAATAACAGCTGGAGACAAAGTTGTCACCCCACCCATATACTTAAGCAGCTCCCTGTACTTATCTGTAGTGCTGGGTCAGGTAATTATGAGATAAGTTTGCCAAGGAAATAAGACTCTTTCAAACATATCTCACGTTCATGCTGTCTGGAACATGAGGATTATTATGATGTCAACATATGAACTGAGGTAATGTACAGAGAACAGATACTTGAGACCACGTAAATGGAAAGTAGACTAGATCTACCGCATGAGGGGCAGGGGGTGGCACCTTGTTGCTGACTCTTATCTCTACATACAGAGGAACCTGTCTCAAGGTACCACCTGTAAGACCGACGAAAAATGGTGCCTTATGACAGGTAGTCTTACATACAGGTAAAGTTAGTTCAAATAGACAGGTGTTGGGAACCAGGACTGGTCTCTTGTAACCGGTGGGCACTTGAAAGAGGTGGACGCATGGGCAGGTTTGTTGAATACACTCAGGATAGTTAAAAAATAAAAGGAGGATTCATAAGCATGAAGGTACACTTGGATATTCATCTTGTTACCAAAGCTCCATTACTTCTTGCATCTGAGCATATGACAAATCTGTGTTCATGCATGGTGTGGTATATACTTTCAGGTCTGTATCGTTGTGTGGTTCACACACGCTGCCTGACTTCAGTCGCGCCCAATGTGTTGACCGAGTCTACATACTGGAAGGTCCCGTGCAGCTGACTGTGGTAAGTACACTACTTTTCTACCTGTTACTTAATTCCCATTGACTGGTGCTGATTTTGTGGAACCCAAAATTTGGGTGAGGTACAGTCTTTGTGGTTGTCAACAACAATACGCTGTGGTATACAGACTGTGGGTGCAGATGACAAATGTGTTACCAAATAAACCACTTCCAGGTGTATTGTAATACAAAGATATCTTGAGGAACATTATTTTACCTGAGACTTTAGAGCATGGCTGGAATCAACTGAAAAAAAAAGTGTTTGTGTGATTGAAATTTTGCAAGAATTGAAGTTTGCTGCCTTAGTACCTTTAACGTTATCAGGTCCGTCCTTGAGTTTCTAGATTGATTTTGAAATCAGCTAGTTTTCAACTTAAACTGGTCAATAGTGGGATGCACAAGTTCCAGAAGACAGCATGATGTTTGCAAAAGCATAATTTGATAAGTGTGTATTGGCACAGTCATAGATATACTATTTTATTTACCAGGAAGAATGGGAGCTGTTTTTATGGAAGAATTCACACATTAAGTGAAGTGACATTCTAAAGGGTGAAGAAAAGGGCTTTTCACCGCCCCTTTTTAACCCCATTCCAGGGGACGTGGTTGACATACCAAGGTGGGAAGGGAGGTGGGTAGATAGCGGTCAGCTTCACAGGTGTATGATATAATCAGCCACTGATAACACTTGTACAGTTCTAAATTGAAATAGTTCACATATTCCTCACTGACCACCCTTCAAATGGAAATTCCTATCCGACTCCCCTCCAAATTGAAATACCTATCTTGCCATCTGCCATAAGGAAATTCAACCCTTCTGATCATCTGTTAAACTTTTTGCTGCTCATTTCACCCAAAAGCGCTCTTTTAAAAATTGCCATCTGCTTCAATGTTTTTACTTGAAATTATATTTAAGTAGAAAATACTTTGAGAAATGTGGATGAGAACAATCAGGAAAACATGCCCCAGGTCAGCAGCTTTGCTTGGCATGTGTTAGGTGCAATGCACCTAACACATGCCAAGGAAAGCTGTTGACTCAGTTTCATTGTAGCCATGAAAGGGCTCAATAACCAGTTCAGCCATACTGGGTGTGTATAGAATTCTACTGGTACTACAATCAATTTTCATGTTTTTTTGTAATTTTGACATTTCACTGGAGATTTAGTTTCACTGTTTTGGACATACATGTAATTCCTGTTTAAACAATGTTAAAATACTGTTTCACTGTGTTTTTATTTTCACGGTTTTGCGCCATCAGCGAAATAAGTAAAAATAAGAGTACATGTACAACAGAATTAAAGCAATTTACAGTAACTAAGAACAAGGAAACAGCAAAGTTGGCTGCATGTACTGACACTAACCTTGACGGGGGCAAAATTGAGAGGGGCCTGTACCGTCACAAGCTCAGACCCTGCACCCCAATACATAATGGGACCACCTGAGTCCGTCATGCAGGCAAATGGCAAGCAGACTGGCTTTGAAAGATTGATAATTCTTCCATATGTGCCTGGTGTCAGCGAATGCTAGGAGCTTGTAGTGTGAAAGCTGGGCGGGAAAAAAATGTTTGCAGTCTGGATTTGACAGTGCATATTAGTGTAGTGGTCAGTTTAAATGGGGTCGTTCGTTTCTTGTGTAAAATAAATTGAATGCCTGTGAAAACCTTCACAAGTCACAGCCTAGAAATAAATGTTAAGGACTGGATTGGCCATCTGGAGTAAGCCTGATGTAAATAGAAGAACAAGAATGAGTCCATGTCTGTAGACATGGTGGTGCATACATCATGGCTAGCTGCAATTGTACCTCTGTGAACCTGGAGCCATTTTGAGGGTGCCAGCAAACAGATACACAACAACACTTATTACCCAATTCCAGGTAATACCCTTTGATATCACGTAAATATGGCAAACAGCAGCTAAATTTATCCATCCTAGCAAACAGAATGTGATTTAAGTGAGAGAAGAGTGGTTCAAATGCTGGCTAGAGGTACACACACCTTTGACACGTGTAATATCGTATCAATTTTATCTTGACCTATTTTATCTCTTTGGGGATGGGAAAAATAAGTGGAATTAATGCGGCAGGCTTTGTGCTTGTCACTTTTGATCTCTTGATAATCGAATGCACATTCACACATACGATCAGTTCAGAGAGTTAAAATGAAATGTGAACAGGGATTATGTTCGTCTTCAGATGTGTCCAGGTAAATTGAGAGGAATGAGGGGACAGGTTTTTTTTTGCAAGGCCTCTGTTCTCTGTGGGGATCCTGTTTCAGTCCAACTTTGAAGGTTCTCAGGTACATCTTTTTGTGTCGTGAGTGTTGGGACTTGGTTACCTGAGCAAATTTTTACATGTGCTCCATGCGCAAAATTGAGCAAGAACTGTAATTGTGCATATCCCAGTGGAGATGTTTTCTGGTCTGTGAATCTAATGACGCAAGCATGGCAAACTTTGAATGCACTTTGGCAAATAATGAAGGTAATCCCCATTTTCTCAAAGAAAGAAAAAAAACTGACCATTACCTTTTTTTTTAAAAAAAAAACAAAAACAAAAAAACATAAAGCTTGAAAATTGTGGTGCAGGGAGATCAATGGCAGAAAACTGGCTCACATTTACAGGGGAAAAAATTTAATGTGAAAGGACCTCCCTTTGACGTCTAAAGTACAGTATCAGGAAGGCATTAAGTACATTATAATGTGTGCACTGGTGTTTTAAATGCAGTGTTTGTCCAGAATGTGACAGAACTTCATTAGAAATGCATCAGGTGAGAAAAAGTCAAGCGAGGGTCAGAAAAATAGTATGTCGGGTGCGATTGTGGTCAAACTGATCGGTGTTCATGTTGTGGAACAAACGAGGTGGTCCCAACTTAAACACCTCCACAAACAAGTGACAGATTTGTAATGTTACAGTACCATCTTTATGTGACTTTTATTTTGTAGTTAATTCAAATAGTGCAACAGGTGCGTTCTCTCTTTATGCTCAACAGCATCAAATTGATGGCCTTGATAGGAGGAATACATTGTCTGGCAGTGCGCCATGATCTTGCCATGTAGCTTTATTTCCAAGTGAAGAAATACTTGATCAGCAGAAGATAAATGAGTGTATTTTGTAGACACAAACTTGTGTGGTAATCAGTTCAGTTCCGGTTAACCATTTCAATGCCGCATTTTGAACTGAGTCAACAGCTTTCCTCAGTGTGCTTTGGGTGCATTGCACTCAAAGTACACTGAGGAAAGCTGTTACCTGGACTATCACATTCCATGTACTTTCAGACATGCTGCTGCCTGAGTGAAAGGTCTTTTTGCAAGGTTCATGAATCTAGCACCCTTATTATATGTCAGAGAAGTCTGTTTCAAGTAGTTTGACTTAAATTGCAATTGGCACTGAAAGAGTTAATTGTCTGCTTTTGTGTTGATGAAATTTACAAATTATGATACATGAATGCATTGTCAATACATGATGAGCCACACCTCTGTATGGCTAACAAATACAAAAAAAGTAAAGCCCCGGCAGTGGGCATAGAAGTGTTGAAATGATGACACCAGCAGATCAGATATTACAGTCAATGTGCTAGCCACCCAGGACTTGACAAAGTGACTGAATTGCAGTTGACATTTTATGCAGTCAGGCTTGTGTACAGAGGCAGCATCCACATTTTAATTTATTTGAACAGATCACTCTGTGAGGGGAAAGGACACATAGTGCACAGTTTCTTTATAAAGAAAATGTGTGTGTGCATTTTTTTATCTTTCTTTTAACTTGCCTTTTAACTCAAAATTATTTTTTAAAAAAACAAGAAGTTTCCTGGTTCAAAATGCTGCATTGAATTGACAGATATATTTACTGTAAAGGAAGGGTTTATTTATGAACAGCATGTCAGTGTGTTCTCCTTCTAAGCAAATATCTTTTATTCATCTCTTTTTAACATCACGTGTCTACTAAAAAGTTAAGTGTTTACCACCACTTGTACAACGAAAAAAAGAAAGAAAAAAAAAAAACGAACTTGCATGGCTCTCAAAGCTGTTATTAATCCAGGAGAATAATAAGTGAGACTCTTAAGAATGTAGTTGTCAGTATGTTTTATGGTGGCCGTGTTGTTCTTGTCATATTTTCTGGTGTCACTCCAGGTTAAACGAAGTAAAAGCACATCTTGGGCATGTTGTCCCTGCAGGGGGTATATTTTACAGGAATAAGTTGGTAATTGCCATTTGTCATTACGGAGCAAATGTACTACTTACAAGGTCAATCAAGAATGCACACCCTGAAATACATTTATCAAACCAGAAGGTTTGGTTTTATGTTGAGATTTTAAACCGCATGGCACAAAAAAAAAAAAATTATGGGTTATCAAGTTGACCTGGCACATGTCTTGGCTGGTATGTAGAGTGCCACCTAGACTCAAGAATGGGTACTATTCATCCCCACCTACTCTGAGTAATCCACTTGTCGATCCTTCACCTTATCTGCTGACTTTACAACAGCTGAAGAGTTGAAGTAATAGAACAAATGGGGCCGTTTAAACAAGTGCTTAAACGTGAAAGGTCCTCTAAGTGCACATTCCGGTGCTTAGGTCTGTCTTTTGGTGCTAATTGGAGAGGTCACAATGCCCAATTTCATGTATGTTAAGTAGAATACACAGCCCAATACACAAAAATACGTGTGGGTCATGGTTGTGTGTTCCCATTGGATTGTATATAAAAATTACCAACTGATTACTTCTCAGGCTGACAAAACGAAATGTTCATAATTATTTCAGTCATGTACCGTGATTGACTAGGATCATGAACAATTCGGTGGTTCTATGTGCATTTTTTGTCATCTTTTAGTTAACAAGTAATGGAAATTCACATCTATAGCCCTTCTGACTGAAGTGCCCTGTACAGGAAGAATACAGGAACCTTGTATTCTTACTCTTCCCTATTGCATAATGTTTTTGAAGGTCAAATTCTTTTTGAAGTACAAAAGTGCCAGAATACAGCGATGGAAACTTTTTTATGAACAAAATATCTGAAGTAAGTGCAAAATAAATGTATGACAGATAAAAATGCCTGACATTCCATATAAAAGGAATTTTCAGTCTCAAAAGGTCTTTTACCCCCCCCCCCCCCCGCCCCATCTTGCTGCACACATACCAGCCAATTTTTCCCCGTATTTCCCATCTTAATTAATTACATTTTTAAAAGAAATTGGCTCATTTTCAGAAATTTTCCCCATGAAAACCCCAATGGTTCTTCCTTATTCTTTTGTAAAATATAAAATATTCCCCATTAGCACAAAAATTCTGCCTATTTCTTGTCAAAAGATGTTGGCAGGTATGTGCAGCACATTAGATGAAGACAAGTGTATTGTGTTAATGTAAACAATGTAGAGTAATACAACACAGTTTTCCACAATGAAGTCAGCACTGCAGACAGACGAGATCGTGTATGATCATAAATTCAATGAGTGTAGATGTGTCTGATGAGTTGATAGTGGCAGCACAGGGAGGACAGGTGCAGGTCATGAATGTGAAGACAGGTCATGGTGTGTACGTAGTCTGTTGTACAGATATTGGATGGGACTCTCCTGGAGGGGATTTAGAGAGAATGTTTGGGATAACATCTGTGATCTATGAGAAACAATGGGTGATGAATGAACTGTTGACCATAAGCACTAGGGATAAGCTTTTTGCTCTTTGCTTTAAAAAAGAAAAAGGCAAGAAAAGAAAAGAAAAACAAATCCACTAAGTAACTTTTGCTTGGGTTCATTGAGAACATTTTCTAGCAGAGTTTGTCCAATATCAATATTAATCCGGTGTGTATCTTAGCACTAGACCCTTGCACAATATTACAAGCGGATGTCAAATATGGTATGTAAAGAATGGGATTGAAAAAGGTTAACCCTTTCCCAGTTACAGTAAGACTGACTCGACTTATTTTTTTTTCGGCACATTAAACGCCAAACCCACAGACACAAAACAAAGAAAGACAAAGAAAAGCTTGTCCTGGGGTTCACCATCCTGATCAGTTACATCTACAATTCTATAACAAAAATGACGTATACATGTAAAGTGAAAAGATCTAGCAGGGGGGGGGGGGGGACATTCCAGCAGATGAGACAAGTAAAACAGTGTGAGCATCAAAGGGGTTGACAGGTGGGATCCTGTCTGGCCAGATTGATGGTACCCAAGTGTTCAAATGTTAGATACTTGCAGCTCAGGGGAGTAAATCCTCTCTTGACGATTATTTGGTCGTCCTTGTCACACATGTCGGTTCTCAGAAAATTTGCCACATCTTAGAAAGTTCACAGTAGATCTGCTGAACTTGAGTGCATCATGGCCTGCTATGCACAGTCAGACTGCTCAATTCAAATCCAGCACAAGCAAATTTGTCTTAGGATGTGGCTGGGCAAATTCATTGGTGCATCATATTCCAACGGGAGAATTCAAATTTGCCTACTGTGTACTTTCAAAAGGTTTCTTGGCTTCCTACTTTTCCAAATTTGCTTGGATTTGTATTTCTGAGTCCAATTGCAACACACTTCAATATGTGTGTGTACAGACAAACAGGGTTGTGACAAAATCCTGTGAAGAGTTCAGGACAAGACCGTGTCTCGGCAAAAGGTGGAGGGTGGGGTCTGTATAGGGTGGGTCTAAAATGCCATGGGTGCCCAATGCCTAACCAAGACAAGAATTTTCCGTCACAGGTTGTCTTGTGCTTGTTGTTTCCAGTAGCAATCTAAAAGAATTTAGACGTAGTTTTAATAAACTAGATGTGACAATGATGTACTGCCATCCTTACAAAGAACATTTTAGAAATACTCTTTGGGTTGTTATTTTTTCTCAGTTATCAGTTTAAGATGACAAGGACACAAACAGAGAAGTGATTTATTAACCAGAGAAGGGGAATTCTTGCTACCTTTATGGGAATGCAGTTTTATGGGGGCCTCATGATGTACGTGGGGGATCTCAGATTGTGCATACCAAGGATCCAGTTGACATATCAGTTGTTTGGAAAAGAATGTACTTAGTGGATTGTCTTGTATTCAGAGAATGCCAATCCACAATTGTAAACCTATGGTGACAAGAAGAGGTCACCATAATGTCTTGGCTAATTATTTCCTAATGAAGGTAACATCTCAAAAATGTACTGCATGAAAATGTATATTCTGGGTTTGTATGACTTCCAGATGTTTGGGTAATAAACATGTACAATGTATACTGGTCAGGTCGGGGCTGATTTATCATCCCTTGATGAAGAGAAGCAAGATGTTTTTACCATTTAAAACAACAAGAAGTCCCAAGGGCCAGAATGTTTTGACATGCACAACCATGTCATCATGAAGTGGCTCAAATATTGTGAAACTTTGAGGCAGAGAGAGAGAAAAATAAAGATTGCTTAAAAATGAATGTGCGTTGGTATGGGAAATATTTATATTCATGAGGTCTACACTTTTTTTTTTTTTATGATTGCTCATTGCGCGTGCTACACTATATTTTGTTTTACACATTTCTCTTTAAGTTTTCTTGATGCAGCTTATTTGGATACAATGTATAAACAAATCCAATCATATATACATGTATGCTACATGCTGGACATCTTTTCATTCCTTTACAGGGAGTTCAGACACAAGAACGTTACCTGTTCTTATTTAACGACCTGATGCTGATTGCAAAGCCGCGGTAAGTCATGTCTCTTGTTTGTGGTCCTGTTTACTTGGTGGTAAATCAAGCAGAAGATTCATGGCTCTGTTTCGTACAGTTGAGTCATAAGCACAGCATCCATCGGGTACTTTAGAGATGGACATGTTTGCTAACACGACCCACAAACATCAAGTTTTCAAACTTTGAGTCACTTCTTTTATCAATAATGCCACAAGACTTGTGCACGAATTTATTTGAGAGAGTAAACTGCCTTCAACGTCATTTTTGGGGCAGGGTCGTTTAAAAAAAAAAACAAAAGAGCATTACAAGTAGATTTTGTGGATTTGGTTGAAAAAAGTGCACAACAAAGTGTTGTCTTCACGAAATACACTTGCATAGAATGAGACAGTGGGATTCTATGGTGCTCACTGTGATATATCAATTAGCATTATAAACGATACCAAACATGTGATTCTTCTCCATCCACTGTTAACTTTGACCCAGATAAAAAAAAAAAAAAATAGTTATAATAAGGCAGACGTCACATTTTTTCACATTCTCGGTTTCATGTTTGAAATTTGTGATATCTTTTCAAAGTGCAGGATCTTGAGTTGCACTTTTTGCAGCCAGGTGAGACAGATAGGCCTGGGTGACAGGTCTGATTTCATTGCTATGTGTCACCATTGCACTGCATAGTTGCACACATGTGCCCCTATAATAATGCAGGGTTTACAATGGCCAAGTCATGTCAGGCTATTTACATGACACAGCGCTCAATCCCAAATATCGGGAGAGAGTCTCTTGACATGCGAACCACTGAAGCAGAGACAGCATTAGTGCTTATGACGTCTGACCAGATCACATGTAGTGAGAGTGACGGATAATGCCACCAATAACAGAGGCACCCCCACACTACCGTGTTTTCATTTCAAGCGGGCAACGTTATCAGTCAGACTGCAGGATTTTATTATTTTGACGGGAACTCACCCAGCACGGCAGTATGGATTTAAGTGTAGACTTTGAGACAAGTTTCAAAGTTCTCGTTTAGACTACCAGGTGGTTGGTGTCTTTGAGAGTTTTACAATAGGAGTGTGAATCTAATATTGTATTATCATGGTGCTCTTTGCTAGCCCCGGGAAGCAAGTATCCAGCTTGAAAGAGAAACTCATGAACCATGTATCTGCATCTAACAGGTCCAGCAACAGCTCCCAGTTCAAGCTGAAACATCGCATCCGTGTCAGTGAGATGTGGACAGCGAATTGTTTAGATGATGTGTCAGAAACAACGAGAGCTCCCGATAAGTCATTTGTGATGGGATGGCCTACAACAAACATGGTGGCAACATTCAAGGACCCCGAAATCAAAGAGTCGTGGCTTTCAAAGCTTCAAGAGTAAGTGGTCAAGTGCCTTATTTTATTCTGCTCCTCTTCGCCTGGTCTGTGTTTGTTTTTCAGATTATCAAAATTTAACTCATTTGGGGGAAAGTTAAAGCTAGCCTGAACCGTGAAGTCTGTCACATACACAAAGTGAAAGTCTTGTCCTTCTATTTTTTTAAAGGATTAACTCAATTTAAACTTGTAGTGCAAAAGATCTGTGCCTTACAAACTTGTGAATAGCCTGCTGTCGCCTAACATGATAAAAGTTAAGCCATTTACAATCTACATGCTGTGTAGGATCAAACTTTTAAACCTTTGCAACTGAGTCTGGGGTCTTTCCCTGTTTCAACTGTGTACATTATACACACGTGAATGGAAACCACCATAGTTATACACACATGTACAGACTTCATGGGTCTCTGTGGTACTGATATCAATGTATATGTACTTCATATAAAAAAATCACAGAAAGTATGTGTGCTGCGATTCATGTCATAACATTTTGGGCAGCTTGACAAGCTGTCTATACAGTGGTTTCTGTCTTGAGAGACCAGTGGAATGAGAGGTCACCTGCCCTGAAAGACAACCTTTTCAAGGTACCTTGCTGAGTATTTTGAACGTTATTTGTACCACCCATGAGAGATCACTTGTCTTGACTAGAACATGATGTGGTCATCCCCGGCAGTGGCTTTAAAGCAAGGTTTGACTGTACACAGCAGTCAGTCTTGAGAGACCACCCCTAGGGCAGGTCACATGAAGCAGGTGCTCTTTTATGGAAATGGTCCCTCAAAAGAGGGACCACTGTACTCCCTAAGATTATAACCAGCATTTCGTTTTATTTTTGGGGTTAGGTGCCATTTTGATAATATTTCCATGTTCATTTGGATAAGTGTACATGTAGGTCACAATCACAGTGGATCTCAAGTTTTATTAGGCAAAGACAGTGGCCGACCTGTAGAGCTCTGTGCGCTCACCGAGACAGTGATTGGAATTCAGTGGTAGGCGTACATCCTGTTCAAGAGACGGGAGGGTTCAGGTGTAGCCAGGCTTAAGCCAAATCAGATTTGTGGAAATATGTCTGGAGGTAGCAGAAATACAAGACAATTGTCTCATGTCTCAGAGATTAGGAACACTGAAGTCCAAATCTTATCTTTATTCACTGGTTCAAAGCTCCATCTTATGAACTTACAGGAAACCAATCAAGCAAGGACACTGATGCTATTAACTGCAAGGAATGGTGCCATATAGTGATTATGAATGGGGAAAGTAAATTGATTTGTTGGATTTCGGTCATACACTGATTGATAAGGACCGCTAGAGCCACATGAGAACAAGCCACTGTTATGGCTGTTACTTGTGGGAGTCACCAGCCATCGTCAGGCAGCTTTGTATTTCACAGAAGCACATGCCTCCTAGAACAACAAAATCCTCTAAAAAAACTGTATCTTGTGTTGCGTTAGCGTATATAATTGCTTGTGACTTGTTGCATGTTTAGGTACATCAGTCCTCAACCATGTAAAGAGCACTTTCAATGACAGATTATCTAGGAATTCGCTAATTGCTTTCGAACAAGGGCCAGTGGCAATAGTTGTCACTGCAGATTAGCTACTGATGTCACGGACTGAATAAAGTGGTCACTTTTGACTTCGCTTTAGTAGTTTGCAGGCAATAAAATATTTTCCATTCACCAGTGGAGTAACCACTGTACATTTCATGAAAGGTGAAGGTATAACAGCTAGAGTAGATGTGTATATCAAATAGGAGGACAGGTAGTTATATGTGCACGCACATTCCTAGGTGACCACCTGTATTCATGCCAACCTATTATGCAGGATTACGCTCTGCTGCAGTTTGGGGGCCTGTTGCACTGGTGGTGTCCTATATGATTGCTGGACCAGTAGGCATCCACCACCGCAGCCCCTTCCCAGCCCCTCCAGGTGTACCCGGCGTGCACACACGATATTGCTTATTGCATAAACCATCAGAGATGGCCGCAGTATGTATCCCCACAGGCTGTGCGTAGTTCGCAAGTTATAACCCTTTAACTGCTTCCTGATACCACAGTTATGGTCACGGTACTACAAACGGACGTGTGGTTGGGACCGAGCCATGCATGCATGCTTGGCAGCTCCTTCACTTAGAAATGTCCGTGACAAACTAGTGTTAGGGACTCATATGTGAACGACTTTGGAGTATTGCACCAAGGACTAAACAGTTATGTTTTGTTTTGGCTTACAGACAAATTGCCAGCGAAAAAGACAAAGATGTCCCCAGGACAGTGAGCATCAAAGTCCTGAACAATGACATGGAGAGCTATGCACGAGTAAGTATAGAATGTACCACTCTTTTTGTGCACGTCACTTTACTCATTTGTTTCTGAACCCTAATTCCTGATGTAAAGGCCAGCAATTCAGCAACCCTTGGTAGTGTTTTGGTGACAGCATCACAAGAGAGGTATTCCAGTGTGGTGCATTAGGAATGTATGTGTTAAGATCAACCAGCTACATTGGGGTCCAGCTCCTCATATTGACTTAAATTCGTGTTGCATATCTTATCTTCGGTAGGTAAATTAGTAACAGACCACTCTTTAATTGGGGAAAAAAAAAAAACTTGTAGGTAGTTAACCTTTCAGTTTGCAAAGGGTGAAAGCAGGATCCAGTGAAGGCTGGGCATGAACAGCCAACATGAACTCAAGTTCATGTTGCACACTGATAAAAAGCTATAGTTTGGCCAGATGTCTGCCGGAGAACCAACCGGACTGGGGGACATACCTGGCGCAGCAAAAGCAGCTGCCTGAACTTTTTAATACATGTAAAGCTGCCCCTCTTCTCCTGTTGCATTATGTTGCATAAGGCTGCTGGTCTGTTCACAATACATAATAAATTACATATTGGTCAGTAGTGACAAAGTAGCAAGTGGTGGCTGGCGGGCATGACAGCCTCAATAGAGTGGCCACTGCTCTTGACCCGTCCTCTCAAAGCAGCATGTATGTGTTTGGGGTTTTTTTTGTTTGTTTTTTTTATAATAACCTGCTTCCAGTTTGTTTTTATGGTTTTTGAATGTTTGTTTTTCATTTGAAAACAAACAACAACAACAAAAAAAACAAAATTGGACTGGGGAGAGGACCTAGTGCAGCTTGATCCTTATTTGAGCTACTCATTTTGTTTTTCTCATTGATTAACCAGGAAGAGTGTATTATCTGTCCAATTAAAGAGAATTAATGATGCCACCTTGGCTTTCAGCATGAAAGGAACCAAAAATTTTGTGGCCAGAATTAACTTGAGGCTTAAAGGTATTTCGGGGGTTACAACAAAGAACAAATTATTTAAAAGTCCAACCTTGAAGTGTCCTCGTTTGAGGTGAACGTTTCGTGCATATTGTGATGAAGGTTATGGAGGGCCATTGTCAGAGTTTACAAAGAAGTCAGGAAAATTGTCTACACCCGGTGGGTCTTAGTTGACACTCCAGGGTAGTTTAAAGACAAGTCACACAGAGTACATGCCCCAAAGGTATTTCACACACAAAAAGATCATATGATCTTTGACACCATTTTGAAGCTGATCATGCCTTCTGTTAATTTTACACTGAATTTTTTAAATCCTACATTTGGATAAATTCTGTTGCGCTGACTCAAAGTAGTTCTTCTCATTGAAAGTGCAGTCAGGCATTCTTTTCTTGTGATTAAATCAGTGATACAAAGACATTTATGCTGATTGTTATGGTATAATAAAAGATCTGCTTCATTTGTAGTCAAAGTGTGTGACTATCTCCAACATGGAGGATGCCCATGATGTTGTGAAACGCTGCATAGAAGAGTTCTCCATCACGGTATGTACACCCACTTTGGTGTGACCGCCTTTACCTGAAATACTTCTGCCCGATCCTTTTCCGCCTTGCCGCTTTCAAAGCATTGACCTGTAATTGATCTGCACTTTCTGGCTCTGGGTCTACCACAGGTTCTGCTCCACCAGTGAAAGCCAGCTCACTCATTATGTGCCCACATCTTCCGCCTCAGATTAGGTTAAAACTTTTTATATTGAGTTTTTTTCTCAAAGCTGTGTTTACACTGAGGGAAAAAAGTGAACTCTCTCACCTAGTTATGAGGGTCAGCCCATTTAGTGGCCGAGACAGTCCATATCCTGGCATGAGAATTGCTAGCTTTATGAGAGTACCTAGCTTACAGTAAGTGGCTGACAATGGTGAAGATGCATCATTGCTTCTGTTGGCAGAGAAATGTAGGTATTTTTTTTTTTTATTTCAGGTAATAGTAATTTTAGGATCTTTGTTTAATTATTAAAAACCAAAGTATTTCAAAACAAAGAGAAATGAAAGAAACATGTTGGTGTCAGTCTCCATGTGTACTGTGATATAAAATTAGAGTGTTGTTAATGTTGGTCAAGAAGAGTTCAGGCTTTGCTTTGAAAATAATGGATGATTGACTGATTGTCCCAGTATCAGTTCTTGTTGCTTTTGGACTGTCATATTTCATCCTTTGTATAATACTTCACTTATATGTAGTTTGAAACTTGCACAATACTAAATATGAAACCCCCAGCAGATACAGACATCAGTGAGATTAGAAGGGGGTAAAGGGTGTTTCCATACTGGCATATTGTGGCATTTTATTTTCTGTACCAGCATACTGGAAGCCCTGTTATTCCCTGTACTTTGTACTTGCCATTTGGGGTGGGGTGGGGTGGGTGGGTGGGTGGGGGGTTGGTGGGGTTGGTTGGGACATTCTTATTTTGTGGATGCGGTACTGGGGCCAAATTATTAATTATTTCCTATATCAGCATACTGGGACTCCCCCCTACCCCCTCAATTACGGGAGAAGTACTTCTTGCTGTTGGTACCTGTTCGACACCGTGCAGTTTGAGCATGGCTTTTGCAGCATTAGTGCCATCTGGTGGTGGAAAAGTCAACCATTAAAAGCTTCAGCAAGTTGCTTTCAGGGACACATTATGTATAAACAGCAGGACAAAGGGAAGGAAGTTTGTTAGTTTGCCTTTAGAACATTTTATCTTAGCTACATGAATTCAGAGACTTTTTTCATATGGAGTGTCCATGGGAAATGTTTCACAGGTAGGTCTGTCTCACATAAATGCATTGCTCACATTAATCTATCAGTGGCCTATTCTGGGAAAGTCGGTAAACACAGGTTCTTGCTTTTCACATCAGATTGTAGGCTTGTATCTTCTGTTTATGTTCATGCGACCTTGTATTTTCCGGAGAAATTTTGCATCTCCGAGAGCATGTTGACCCAGCATGCTAAATGGCAAGTTCGCAGGGGAAATTTTGGCATATAGTCATTGATTAATGTTTGAAATGTAGTGGTAAGTCAATATTTAGGTGCAGCTCAGGTAAATACAGTTTAGCCTGTCAAAGCTAAGGTGCTAACTTGACAAAGGCCTGAAATGAACTGGCTAATTGAGGTCCTTGAGATATGGGGACCAGAGGCAATGTGTGACAAGGGATTAAACCCATTGGGAAGTGTCTGGCTGTAGTATGTTAGCTTTGCGTATGGTGACCAGCGGAAAGTACGTTTTTTACTCTATTCTCTTCAAAAGTTTGCTCTCTGGATTTCCGTGTACGTCACACATCTTCATGGAAAGGGTCACATGTAACTAGCCCCAGAATTCACAACAAACAGTATTAACATATGTGGATCAGAGATACAGGACATGCAAGAACGTTATTTAGGATATGATATATATCTGGGATCACTCGTGTCCTGCTAACTGCAAATATCAGGGATCTCTGGTGGTTTCCAGGATGCACGTAAGCTGTTGTTGAATCATACAAGGTTGAGCCAGCAAAACACACTGGCTGGTTGCCTTATAACCGGAACTGCAAGCCTCTGCTGACCACTAGGTCTGCACAGTCTGCCGTGAACTGATTATCACAGATGGACACAAAATCATGGTTGGAAATGATGCTTGTGTTTTGCAGGAAGGGAACGCTGAAGACTACCAGTTATGGGTCACCTTCAGCAACAAGGATGAAGCCCCATATCCTCTTATAGGTAAGTTGTATATCTACTTAATGTATATCCTTCACTTTTGGTTTATTATGGAGCCATAGGTTACCTGAGTAGTAAAATGTAGTTACATGCATCAAGTATAAAAGGTGGAAGTCAGCCAAATAAACATCATACAAAAGAAAAGACATATCACAAAATTCACTGTTATGGAAAAAAAAATAGTAAGTAAATAGAAACTCTACATTAGTAGTCATGCTGATGGCCAATGTTCAAGCAAATTTTTTTTGTTTTGTGTTTTAGCTTCTTGCATTTTTCTTGTCATTGATTAAAGCTATTTCCGATCTCTTTCATACAAAAATAAAGCTATTAATAAGATCTTGTTTTTTAGATGTGCATTATCAGCAGTGAATTCAATCAATATAAAGACATCAATTTCAAATAGTTTAATGACTTAGGGGAAAAAAAATCAGGGAGTGACATAGGTTTTAACATGTACTAAGAATGTTGCTTTAGTGCCCTATGACCATGTATAGGAACGGTGAAAGATTATCTGTATCAGCATATGCCACTTGACACATGTTTGGGCTGGAATTTTATGGACAGTTTTTAGTGACAGATTGACCTGTGCTTGTGGTCTCAATCAAAACATCAAGCTGTATGTTAGTGGCTTTTATGGCCATGCTGATATAAGTGTGTTAGATTGTCTGTAATTTGGGATCTGGATACAAACAAATGCCAACTTTATCATCATGGTTAATCACAATGGCAAATAATTAGGACAAAGGTGTGAATTTACAGGTGTTACATTTTAAGTACAAATTTGCAGGCGTCTTGGTTTATTTTGTGGTTAAGTACAAAAGGTACGATGATAAAATCAGTGCAATTACTCAAATTGCCCATATGTCAATTCTGATGTATGTCAAAAGAGATTGACTAATTAGCAAATGACAATGTTGTGGATATGAAAAAAAACAAGAGCGCGGAAACTCTTATGTGTCCTTACAGTGGAGTGGCAAAATTACATTTAAATCAGACCATGCAGATGCTGAAATATACAATGTCCAGTTTATTTTAGACTAGGGGACATTTTTGTGCGAAAGATAAAATATATCACAGCAGTGTACAACATATTTTTTGAGTGACTAAAGTACACAGAGTGGTCTGATATCATGAGATCCTAGTTAGTATAGATTACAGTCGCATGTAATGCAAAACATTGAAATTTTACTTCTACTTATGTTGTATTTGTGTAGCTCATTCCTCCGAATGGAAAAATCCATTCATAAACTTTGGGAGTCCCTTGGCAAATTCATTACACATCACCATGATGTAATAAGTTTGTACCATCGTGCAGGTCACATGACCACTTGATCTTGTTCAAAGGGTCAACAGGTGCATCCATAACTGGACAAGTCAATAGCACACCCCCACAGAATAATGTGGTACCTGGGAAGAAAAGTTGCAGACTGCAAACATGTACAACATCATTCTGATGTGATATATTTATGTAAACCAAACATACTCTCACTGAGGGAAATGCCTTGACAGTATTCATCTCACTGGATATATATACATATATAGCTTTTTATATACACTTTACCTATGGAAAAATGCCTCATCGTCATCTGTGAACATTTTGCTTCCTCCCATGAAAGCAGTCTGAATGAGTTTCCCTGAACACAAGAGGAAAACTGAGTGTGAGCAACTTGAATAAGGTAGCTCACTTTCTATGTATATGATTGTAATTTCTAAGCCAATCAATTGTAACTACAGATTTGGGATGGGATGGATTAGATAGGGAAGAGTCTGTGATAGCAGTGATCATAAATCACTGGTACTGGGAGCAGTGGTGGGGTAATAAACACTTGACTGGGATAAGAACCATGCAGGGAGGACAGACCATTTGATACCAGTGATCAGTTCTAGATGTGTTAATACATACTACGCCACTGCATCTGTGTTTGAAATCTCTTTAAAAATGTTTGTTTTTCCGAGAATACTGGTGGAAAAACATGTCATGGACTATTTCCCCACAACTTAGTCCCATTTCTGTAAACTGGTTGGATCAGTTGTGTGAAGACAGGTATTAAGCAGGTTTTGATTCAAGACTTGGTGGGAAAAGTGTCATACTGCTGTGGAATGAAAATCTCAAGGCTCAAGTTTGGAAAATCATATTCTCTTGCAGGACATGAGCATCCGTACGCCATCAAAATGAGCCACATTCGTAATTTTCGGGATGGACGCCAGGAATTCCTGTTACCAATGGATGTGGATTCCAATGACAATACCATACCTTGTCAATTTGTTCTGCGCCAAAAACAAAAGATTGGGAATAAGCTTCTAGGTATGTGCAATAAAAGTTTTTGTTGCAACGATCAGGAACTTTAAAGCCAACTGTATATGAATTCTTGAAGGAATACTAGGTGTTTTATTTTGCGTCCTTACTTGTATTACTTTTTGCTTTCAATAGCAGACTCATTAACCAGCCAGAACTGGCTGATGGTCAAATGTCATCTGCTTCAGTGTTTTCAACTAATTTAAACAGTAAAGAAAAACAATTTGACTGAGAATTGTAGATGAGACCTATCAAAATCACATGCCCCAGATCAAAACTCTCGTTGGCATGAGTTGGCAACTTAGTGCCCAACTCATTCCAAGGAAAGCTGTTCACGCGGTCTTAATTCAAGGAGGAAAGGGTTAACATAGATTATGTAAAGTTCCAACTAGTGTTGTAATTTCAGATGTATACAGACTGGAAACATTGTCAACTATAATTAAATCAGCCAATTGTTTTATTTAAATCTTCCCATGCAACAGTGACCAAACAGCCTTGGCCAGTGCTTTTTTAAATTGCATGGCACTTCAAATTGACTTTTAAGCATGTTTCCACTAGAATTAAAACTCTTTTGATGTATCAGCCTTTTTTTATGTTTGTATTTTTAGAGGAATCCAGTTCCAAGAAATCCAAGCGCAGCAGGAACCTGATGAGCTTATTCAGGAAAAGCTCCAAACATATGGACCCTTCACCCCCCATGACTCCTACAGCGGGCAAACTATTTGGGCAGGATCTTTCTGACGTCATGGAAGACGACACGATACCCAAGCCAATCATGGTAAGAAGTGTACAGTTATTGTTCATGTATTTATTGTCCAGGTCTCACATGATGTCATTATTAACAAACATAAATTACAAGTAGAATATGTACTCCATGAACCTGGGTTTAATAAGTGTATGTAATATTGTGTATCAGTGACGTAAGTGTAGTATGTGACCCTCACCTCATCACGTCAACTTTTGTCTGTCGAATTTTCTATGTAGATGTGTAAAGAAATGCAAGGTGTATGGATCAGGATAATTTTGGATAAAGAATTTTAATCCAAGCACATACAATTAGTCTTAAAAATTACTTTGGACTTGCAAGATTATTAAAAACAGAAGAAATCTTGACAGGACAATTTTCATGGTAAGGATAGATTACGTATAGCTGTTGACAGTGCCTAAGTGATTGCACACATGTTCATATAATCTGTGATGTCCAACCAATATTTGGTACTTAAACATGGCTGTCACTCAAGGATTACCTCTGACTTAACAGCACAGCTTTTCCTCTTAGTCATTTGAAGTGCATACAAATTTCAGCATTATTTTATGGATATACTGTAATGAACATCCTTGCATGCTTTATAAAAGTTTTATGGGAAACCTTAAGCCAACAACATGATCAAGTGAGGTAACAATGCATGTCATTCAGCATTCAAGTACCTGTACTTGTGGTTTGAGATGTACTCAAAATTTGTAGATCTTTCAGCTTTAGCAGATTGATATTTGCTGCTCCCTAGTGGCCAAATTTGAAACTAACATCAAAACATTCTACTGGCAGTAGGTGAAGGAAGCAGGGATTTCTTTTGTAACTAAAGGGATTCTTTTAACTTCATGGTTGGAAAACTGTACAAAATTGTATTTCACAGATAAGCATACTAAAAGTGCATTTGATCTGCTTTTTTAAAGCGCATGCTGGAACATTTGTATGTTGAGGGACCATACACCAAGGGTATCTTTCGTGTGTCTGCTAACCAAAGAGTATGTAAGGAGGTCAGGTCAAAGATGGACAATGACGAAGATGTGCGATTCGATGAGATTGGAACAGTTGTCACAGGGGCTTGTTTGAAGGTAAGATGAAACAGATTAAGATATGTCAAATGTCCATGTAATCTGAAATAAGTATGAAAAACTCCCCCAATTTAGTGTCCAGTGCTTATCAAAAATCTCGTGCATTTGCAGGGACATTGGTCTTATCAAAAACTTTGCATCAGTTGAAAAAAAGTAGTTAAAGAAAAAGATGTGAGTATTGTTGAGACTTATTTTGTTTTATATGGAAGCTCAGGAACACTTTTGATTATCTGTTATATTAAATTCTATGCATTTTTGGTTATAAGTGGTGGATCAGTCCATGATAACCATGTTGCAATGCATTTATGGTTGTAAATGGTTAATCAGTTTGTGATAACCATGGTGATATTCCTTTATGGTTTATCAGTAGTTGATGTGGTAACTCATGGTTCTATACTGTTTCTGTTGCAGGACTTCCTGAGAAGTCTTCCCACCAGCCTACTTGATAGCACTTTGAGCAAGGAGTGGATGGAGACACTGTGTATTGAGGATGAAGAGGAACGGCTTCATAAAGTCCAAAAGTAAGTTACCCTGGAAAGTGTTGAAGATGGTAGAATATGCAATCTGTGCAACATCATCAAAGAAACCGTATGCAGTTATTAGAATTAATAATAATACAATAATTTTATTAAAACCTCCGAATTTGAGGAAAAACCTACGTAATACATCGAGATAAGCACAGTGAGACTATACAAGTAAAATATACAGAAGTTAATACAGGATTAAACAATATGCACCATAAAACTAAAAAGCTTTCGTTAGCAGTGATACCACAGAATTACTGTTCCAATATGTGGGGCACTTGTTAAAATTACTGTACTAACTTTTTGGTTTAAGAATGAGACAAAAAATTGAAACATTACAGACAGTACATACAGTCATTACAACTTAGGACATACTCGATTCTTTCATACTGAAATTCTACAGTCACAACACTGATTAGCCATCAAATTTCATGCTGAGCTATTTAATTGTTTTCATTCTTTTGAAACAGTGTATTTTATGTGATTCGTTACAAATAGCCTCTTGTGTTTTCTTGCAGGGTCGTGGAGAAACTTCCGCTGGCACATAGGAAAGTCCTCTTTCACTTGCTGGCAGTGTTGGCCCGAATTCATGAACAGTCTCAGAGGAACAACATGAATGCATCTAATTTATCCATATGTATAGGACCCACTTTATTTTGGGCCCCAGGCTCAGGTTCAGCACCTGCCAGCGTCAGTGACACAATGGACAAAATACCAATCTTAATTCAATATCTGATTTTGCACCATATGGACATATTTGGGGAGGGCCTTGTACTAGAGTTTGGCTCAATTGGTACCCACAAACCTCGGCAAGATTCAGGAACAGACTCTGATAGTTTACACAGCATCAGAAGTCTACCAGATGCCACCTCACTAGTGCTGAGAGAGGACTCCCCAGTGGACTCAGGGATTATACTCACAGACAGTTCATACCAGTCTCATGAAGAGAAAGGCAAACAAAGCTTAACAAGAAGCATCTCAAACTTTGAGGAGTCAGCAGCTGGGACACAAGACCCCGGCAAACTTAGTCGAAGTTTAGACTGTTCACTAGATGAGCCTCCCCCAATACCTCCACCTCGAAAACACAGACACCGCATGCCTGATGGTCCAAAACTAAGTCCATCAGACTGGCATTCACATAGTTACTTGTCTAAACGAATTTCATGTGATTCCTTGGGGAGTCTGGAGGAGTATTCAGAGACATCCCCAACAGAATCCCAGAATGCAATATATGCTATGAGTGAACGACTGCGTGGCAGCAGTGGTGACGCTATCATTCACAGATCTGAAAGTGGTGCAAGGATTTTCTTGAACGATGAATTGGTGCACCAAACTAAAAAGCAGACATTAGAATTACCCCCCAACTTACAGTCCCCACAGCAGATTAACCACCGTTCCTACCATGCCAGTGTCAAAGGAAAGAAGGAACAACCTGTCCCAGAAACGATGTGGGAGGATCATAGAGCCTGTGAACTGGACCGCCGGATCTCTGAACAAACCCAGCAAGGCATGGAACAAGATCGGCGAGGCTCTGAACTGGAGCGTAGAAGCTCAGTGCCTGTCAAGGTTCTACAGTCAAGCTGGCATGATGATGACAGAAACACTGTCATGAGAAAAGTGCGTCGTGGCATGACACCAGATGGCGCAGACTTATTTCCAAAACATGCCTTTAAAACTATTAGAGGTAAGTTGCCTTAAAAACAATATACTTTTCGAAGTAATGCAGAATTTCTTTTTTTGACAATTATATCCTTTTTTATTTCTTGCATCTTATTGTAACTTAAAATTCTCTGCTTTTGAATAGACTTCTCAAAAATTGTTGAAATGCTTTTGAACAATTTCATCTACATACCATTTTGGCCTCAACAAAATAGTGGAATTTAGGACCCCAGGTGGCAGCACTTTACCGTGTTCATTTGCATAAACTTGGATATTTGCTTAACAAAAGCTTCAAAGCGATTTGTGGTTATGAAAATAAGTAAAATTAGGCAAATGATCACCCTCAAGTGTGGCCCTCTGGGGTCCTAAAAGGGTCTATTTAAATCAGGGAATTAAGTTTAATTTTTTTCTGTTCCATCGTAACTATAAGCAGGAAAGACAACGAAATGATGAGAATCCGCTCAGAAGTTAAGTTCACCCAGCGTTGCACCATGTTGCACAACTGTAGTTTTCTGTACCAGACAGCACCACATATGAAAAAAAGAAAAGATGATTTATATAGTGTTCAGGTGGGGAGTGAGAAGGTGTTCAGAAACACAGGAGTTTGGTCTTTTTGGAGCAAGTCAAGACATTGCAGATGGCATTAAGTACTTAAGAGGCAAATATCTGTGTTCATTGTTTACTTCACCAAATTGGCACAAAACGGACACGACTTTCAAGCATCATTAATACTGGGGGGGGTGTCAAAAAATGTGAATGTGCTGTTCTAACCTTGCTTCTACTAAACAGATAAAATTCTTTACGAATGTGGAATATGGAAGGTGTAAAACAATAGTGCATGTTTGCTAATATTGTTTTATCACCATTGTCTTTGAGCTGTAGGTGTTACAAACCTAATTACAGATACTCATTACTGGTCTGGTTCATTGCAGCCTCGGTGAATCAACTTCGACAGCAGCAAGGAGTAGAAAAATCTGCCAGTGACACAAGGATATTTCCTGAAGAAGCAGTCATGCACCCAACAGAGCAATGGAGGCCAGAAAAGCCACCATCTTACAGTGAAGCCATGCAGAGGAAATCCCAATTACAAGGGAATGTCTCTGAGCAAGACCGATTACAGCAAACATTGAATAGTGCCAGGGCTCGTCAACTTTATGAAGAGTCAATGAAAAAATACCAGGAAGCCAGCTCCAAGCCAGAGGAGGAAGGGCTTCAAAGTGCGTCCAGCGAGTCTACACCTAATGGGTCCCATGAATCAACTCCAAAAAGAGAAGGAAGTGCCTCAGAGGCCACAGCCCGCGACTCCCACAGAGCCTATGCTGTCAGACAGCCCATGAGTATAGACTCCAGAGAGTCCACACCTATAGCACAACCAGACACTGCTGTTATAGATTCTCCTCACATGGACAAACAGCACTCTATTACTTCACCCCGAAGGGAAATTCCTCCAAACTCGAGAGAGGCAGCACATCGTGGTTCAAGAGAGGGCACCCCAATGAAAGACATGAGGAGCTCCAGAGAGGGCACCCCAATGAAAGACATGAGGAGCCCCAGAGAGGGCACTCCTATGAATGACATGAGGAGCCCCAGAGAGGGCAGTCCTATGAAAGACATGAGGAGCCCTAGAGAGGGCAGTCCTATGAAAGACATGAGGAGCCCCAGAGAGGGCATGCCTATGAATGACATCAGGAGCCCTAGAGAGGGCACTCCTATGAAAGACATGAGGAGCCCCAGAGAGGGCACTCCTATGAATGACATGAGGAGCCCCAGAGAGGGCACTCCTATGAAAGACATGAGGAGCCCGAGAGAGGGCACTCCCATGAAAGACACACGGTCCTCTAGAGAGGGTACCCCTATAAAGGAAAATGTACGGGGATCCAGAGAGGGGACACCCATGAAGGAAATTACATCCCAAAATGTGCGTCACTTGGACAAGAGAAGGGAGTCCAGGGAAAGAACACGTTCAAGGGAGAGACACAGAGGTCAGCGGCTCTCTGACACCAGATTGGACCGTTGCTGCAGTGTTGGGGAGAGAACAAATCTGAGCAGGAGCAAAAGTGACTCTTCTGAACATTTAAATAAACTGAGACAGTTGTGTGCACTGACAGACTGGGATAGCAAGCCACTGGTCCGCAGAACTAGTGTTGACTCTAGCATGGAGAGAACACGACCCAGACGTGCAGGCAACTCTGTGCGAAATAGAAACTGGCACAAGGAGCTCTCTGAGCAATATAGCCAGACCTTTTTTCAGCCACAAAAGGAGAAGGACAGTGCTAACACTTGTCCAGTTTATTACAGTGCTCCCCCTAGGCAGGAACCTGTCGATGGGGAGAAACCAAGGCGTAGGTGGCAGCCACCAGTGCACCCAACTAAGGATCTAATTGTTAATAGATCATCCAACAAGCCTTCCCCACGTACCCAATCAAATAGAGATGTTCATAGAAATGCTCTCCCACAGAGGAGTGGTAGTTACCATGGTAATGGGGATCGCCATGGATCTGGAAATGTACATAGAAATGTGTCGGAAACTGATTCGGAGAAAGAAAACAAACCTGCAAAGTATACAGTCACAGAAGTACCACGCCAAGAGTCCCCGGTCTCAGAACAAACTGAAACTGAGGATGATATTGATAAAACAGGCTTGAGTTGGAGTGTTGCAAGTCTGCGGAACTTGTATGATCAGAGGCCACAGCCCGAGACTCCAAGTGACAACAGTGGTGCAAGGCAGGGCAGTGGTGAGAGGCCCCCACCCCCTCCATACCGCCACCCACCCCCAGTGACACGCAGTAACAGTGCGCGCACCACTCGTGACTCCAGGAGTCATTCAAATAGACAGGGGGCACAGAAAACATCGCCTCATGCAGAGGAGTCCTATGTGTAGAAATGTCAGTACAATCCAGATAATCCCATTTTCAATCACTTGAACGGTCCTTTCGTTCTGCTCTGCAAATGAACAAAAATTATTTTGTAAATATATTAAATATTGGAATTCATTGAAATCATCTGTACATACTTACATCTTTACCAGCATCATAGATTCGCCTGTGAATGGTATATTTGTAGCATTGAAGTGTCGAGACTGCTGATCACACAAGGAACTTTGTTAATGCGGATGGAGTGACTTTTGTCAGTCAGACTGGGTCATGATAATCTTATGTATGGTTCACTGCAATATATATGTCTGTGTGTTAACTCAGACGTATTGTTTTTTTGTTTAGGCAGAGTGGGTCATGATAGTCTTATGCATGGTTCACTGGAATATATATATGTCTGTGTGTTAACACAGATGTAAAGTTTTTCCAAGAATACTTTCTTTCTTTCTTTGTTTCTGTCTTTCTTCTTTATATCCAATTTTGCCTGGAGTTTTTCTCAGACACCATATTACCATAAATCAGATCTTGTGTCATGCCTTGGCAATACAGATTAGGGAGCAAGAAGTTCTTAGGATATAAGAGTAAGAAATCACATAATCATTAGAATTACTTTCCCTAAAAGACTGGTTCATATGGAAGCCTGATGGGACCAGAAAAAAAAAAAAATTAAAACCCAAAATTTTGAGTTTAAATTTTGAGGAAAGAAGTAAAAATTCTGAGCAAAAAGTTGAAATTTCAGAAAATAAAATTTCTATGTTGAATTTTAAAAAAGTCACAATTTTGAGAGAAAAAGGTAGAACGTTTGAGTTCTGCAGCATTTCCTGGCCTGCACCCCTGCTACTCTGTGGCAAACACAGGCAAACTGAAAAGTCTGTATGCTGTGGCAAACCACAACAAGACATGCTGAAGCTTGTGTTTATTTTCTTGTTGCTTGCTAAGGTTATTCAAGATGGTGTCCCCCACGCTCACTGACTTATTTGGGCTCAAAAAAAATTATCCTATTTTCCTTAGAACTATCCCAATTTTTGGTCAATATTTTCACTTTCTGAGTTTCTGAGTATTATTTCCAAAGTATGTGCACTAAAATTTAAAACTCATTCTAATATTAAGTGTTGTAATGTCAGCTTGTTAATGATATTCAAGATGGTGTCCCCTTTCCTCACTGACCTATTTTGGCCCCAAAAAATTTTATCCATTTTTCGTTAGAACTATCCCAATTTTTGGTCAACTTTTTTCACTTTCAGGGTTTATGAGTATTATTTCCAAAATATATGCACTAAAATTAAAACTCATTCTAATATCAAGTGGTGGAATGTCACACCTTAGTTATCATGATGTGGCAGGTGACAACATCGTTCCTTTTGATCATTTAGTTTCAAGTTCTATTAAACCTTTCATTTTTGTACCAAAGAATTATTCCATAAAGGTTTTATGTATGCCTTATTTTGGATGACTTTTGACATAATTTCAAGGTCATGGTGACCCAATACATATTTATTTGGGGCAATTAGTATCATGGCACCTTTCAAAGTGCATATAACTGATTGCAGAAGGATGATCCTAATCAATTTTGACCATACCACTTCATATGAACAGCCATTTGCCCCTTATTATGACTTGTGTTTATTTTATACTGTTGTATCTTGACAACACATGGTGTGGCAGGGGACATCCACCCTTTGGATCATCCTGTTTTCTTTCATGCAAGAGCAAGAACAGTGTATCTGCTTGTTAGCTGACACTTGACGTTTTTTTTCATCGAAAATTCCCTCTTTCTGTGTGGCATTTTTTACATGCACACGTTTTTCTCTTTTAACGCAAAAGCCTCGTTTTCCTACAGTTGTTAGTTTGTCTGTTTCTTAAATTTCGTGTTTTCTCTCGTGCAGTAACAATTTTCTTTTGTAAGCTCACAGACAGATTTGCTTCAAAGCAACTCATCTTTTGTGGTATTTATTTATATTTGTTTCCACTGTGTTTCAGGTAAAAATTTGAATTGAAATCACATAAAGATTGTTTATAGGCACAAAGATTAGGGTTGTTGTGACACCATGCAGTGGCCATCATAAGGAGCTTGTATGGTTATTTAACAAGACAAACTGAAAGGTCATTGAGAAGAAGGCATAAATGTGCAATTTTGCAAAACATTTAATGGTGCTGACTTGGGAAGAAATCTTCCCAAAGCTTTTGGACTATGTCAATGTTGTTTGACTTTGCGTTTGATGGAAGTGTTAGGATAACTATGATATCCTATGTTTGAATGCACTAGAGAATATTTTGCAGACCAGGATTTCTTCAGTAGTACATGTAACATTACGTATACCCAAATGTGCTAATAGATTTATCTTATATTATATGCAGAATCCATTATGTATTTATTATTGTTGGTAATGCAAATGCAGAACCGGAAGATACTCTGGACTGAGCTAATGATGCAGGTTTAAGGGTTAGCAGTTATCTTCTTTTGGTGGACATCAAGTCTCCATATTGTTATGCCTATAGGGATGCAAAAGAAAACTGAATAAGTAACTATGGTAACCATGGTAACAAACGTGGAAAACCAGTGATAGCCATTATGGCTGTGGACAGGTATTGTTAACTATTTCAACCTGCATGTAAACTAGGACTTACAGGGGATGGGTGGGGAGACAGTTGGAAAGTCGTCCAATGAGGGAGGGAATATCCATTGATTTTCCAATGGAGGCCCAGTCGTTATACAGTGCAATTTTCAAAGGCAGCGGGGACTGCATTGTATAAACTAGAGTCGCATAGGTCATCCAAACCTGCAATACATGGATTACTGAATCTGTTAAATTGTTGCCAAATGTAATATAAGACAAATACTCAATGGTACTGAGACGAAAAGTGGATTGTTGCAGGAGACGCGGTGAGACCTATGAACGCAAGTTGTCTCAGCTCTTTACAGACGACAAGTACAGGCAGGTGGCCTGCTTCATAATTTACATATGTATGTCAAATATATTGAAAACAGTTCATTTCATATATATCAGACTTGTGTTTTTTATTAGCTCAGCTGATGTGTCAGTCAGCTGAGTGCACAGGATGGTCAGTTGGCCATCGTCCATCCACAATACACATTTTCGACCTCTTCTCTAAAACCAGTTGTCTGCAAAGCAGACTGCTTTTTATGTTGTGACGTTTATGTGTGTAGAAGGCTTGCTTCGCAGACAATAAAACCAGGGGCCACATTCAATTCAAACCTGGTGGGGATGTACCTACAGTGGGTCTCTACAAAGTGTGTTCACATGGCTATGTTATAGTGAATTTTTTAATTTTTATGAATTTTTTTGACAGAACGTTAAAAAAATTCTTCAAAATCATAAAGTCTCACAGACCTTAACCTGTTCAACAGGGTCTCTACCAATTTTGTTCAAATGGTCATGGTCCAGTAATTTTGGGATTTTCAATGAACCTTTTTTTTTTTTTTTTTTTTTTTGGCAAAATCTTGAAAAATCTTAACCAGGCAATGCAAAGTCACATTTGACTTCTGCTCCAAAACTGTAAAACAGATTTCCTTCAAACTTTGTGGGGATGTACCATTTTTGTTCAAATGGTTATACTCCAGTGATTTTTTCCATTTTTTAAAATGAATTTTGAGCTCAGCTGACTTGTCAGTCAGCTGAGCATATCCTGTAGTCCTTCATTAGTGTGCATAGGCATCAGTCCATCAACAATTCACATTTTAAAACTTCCTCTCAAAATTTGTGAGCTGGATTCACTTAAAACTTGGTGAGGATGTACTTTGGGTGGATCTCTGTGAATTTTTCTCAACTGGTCATGGTCCAGTGAGGTTTGGATATTGGCAAAATCTTCATAAATCCCTGAAACTACCAAGCCAATTGCTTCAAAATTGCATATTGACACTCCCAGGGACCCCTAGACCATAATTGTTCATGAGGTAGTGCTGCAATTTTTTTCTTCTATTTTTTGAGGAATTTGTGTGTGCCAAAGTTATTTTCAACTTCACAACTGTCACTTGGATTCTCCCCGGAAATGTAGCTTGTTTGATGTAGCTTAAGGTTTTCTTCCAAAACCAATGTACCAGTTGTTTCGAAATTGCATGGAGGACACTTTTGGGGATCTCTAGACCATAATGTGTTCAACAGGTGGCACTGTGATTTTTTTTGGTTTTAGCTCAGCTGACCAAAGGTTGCAGAGCTAATGCGAGAACTCATGTCTGTCTGTCTGTCCTTTTGTAAACTTTTGCTCGTTAGCGCAATACCATCCACAGTTTTAAAGTTAGCCCAATATAACTTGCAGGACTTATAGGGTGTACGAAAATGTGGGTCCCTTTTGATATTCGTGGGGCCACCTACAATATTATGCAATATAGGGGACAAAATGTAAAGATCTTGTAAACACTTCAGCATCTTTAATAATTTCAGGTGGATCTTCACAGCAGGATTGTTGGGAAGGTAAGAATCTAAGTTGCTAATATTATTGGAGCCACCTATAATTTGACCAAAATTATAAGCCAAAATGTGCTGTAAGATACAAAATTCCATATTTGGAAAAGTAGACTTGCCAAATTTATAGGATATATAGACCATGTCCAATGCTAGAATGTCGTGTCATATCAGTGACCTTGACCTATTTTTGTGAGGTCACCATGCCTGTAAAGTTCAAAGAGGTGATTTTGTAATGGCCAGGTGTTACTTGAACATCTATGGCAAAGAGAATTGAGCCTCCAGATCAAAATTGCACTTTATTACACAGTACAGAAAACTGTGCTTTATGACCTACTTTTTGGGTCCCGAGACGCAATAATTATAGAGTTTGGCATTTGTCCATATTTATGGTTTTTCTTCAATAACTCAAAAAGTTATAACCTGACCTGATTTGAACAAACAGACCATGTATGGAAAGCTGGATGGTGGGGGGGGGGGTAAATTTTGAATTAAACCATTTCTGAAGCCGAGTTAAAGGTCAAGGTCAAATGGCCAATTTTAATGTAAGGGTCATCTTGTAAATACTCCACACCCCAGTTTTTGTAGTTAGGCACATATAGATTAACCTGTAGAAGTTACCAAGTGTATGAAAATCTTTATCGACAAAGGTCAGAATGTGAAAATCTTGTGACCGCGATACCGTCCACAGTTTTGAAGTTAGCCCAATATAACTTTCAAGACTTACAGGATGTATGAAATCTAGGTCTCTTTCAACATGGGTGGGGCCACCTACAATATTATGTAATACAGGGGTCAAAATGTGAAAATCTTGTGAACACTCTGGCATCTTTAATTTTTGGGGAATCTTCACAGAATTTGGCAGGGTAGTGGAGGACATCAAAGTCTAAGTTGCTAATAATGATACTAGTGGCGCCACCTATAATTTGATGGAAATTATGAGCCAAAATGTGTTTTAAGATATAACATTCTGTATCTGAAAAAAGTAATAAGATTAGACTTGCCAAATTTAAAGGATATATAGACCATGTCCAGTGTTAGAATGTTATGTGATATCAGTGACCTTGACCTATTTTTGTGAGGTCACCATGCCTGTAAAGTTGAAAGGCGATTTATAATGGCAGGGTGTAGCTTGCACATGAATGGCAATATCAGCACAGTACCAGGCCCATGGGCCTCTTGTACTACATAGTCTGGTTAGCCTAGATCTTCTGTCCTAAGGTCACTGAGGACATAAAGTTGAGGACTTGCTCATTGTTGTCTTGGCACATGCAACAATATCCATCACAGGAATTGCACAAATAAGCTATGATTACATGTGGAGCAAAGTGCCATCTGATAGACAAATGAGCCACTAAAATCACATAAGCTTTATATGTTCAGAAACCACTTTAGGACTCGCATTTTTTAAATGAAGATGTAAGTGCAATATTTCCATAGTGCCAGCAGAGCATTAAGCACATGCGCCTCTTGTTTAAAGAATTTTGTGAATTTCACTTTTCTTGACTTTTTCTCTCAAATGATAACTTGGATTGTCTTCAGATTTGTTGGGAGTGGAAGTGACTTGATCACCACGAAATTCATTCACTACATGATAATACTATAATTTTCTGATTTTCAACAGATTATCCAAATTGGGGAAAATGGGTAAGGGGATATGTTCATGTTACCAACAGTGATGATGTGACCTTGTTATTATTATGAAGTTCACAGGATTACTTCAATCTGCGCATGTAAAGTGAGCTGAGCACAGAACTGTCACAGTCCTCTTGTTAAATCCTGGTGCTCGTCGGTTAATGTGTGTGGTTCAGTAGATCAGTATGTAAGTCAATGGGGATTGTAAGAATATGACATATTCCGAGTAATACATGTATCCGTATTAATAAGTATATTTACCTCACGACCACCATTGCCAAGACCTCTTTGTCTTGGCATGATGCCCAAGAAATCAAGTTGAGAAGCTTGCTACTCACATTGATCCTGAAAACCTGAACTGATGGTGACATCATGTGCACATGCACCCTGTATCCTTCCTCTTTTGAAGAGTGGTCAGTTGACATCAGCTGTAAGAGGAAGCGGGGTTGGTCAGGTGGGCTTCTCTGTTGGTCGAGAGGTAAGTATACTTATTAATACTGATATTACTCCAAATATCTCATATTAATTATGTAACGTTACCTCTTCACCACCATTGCAATATACAAACGTACTGGGGGTGAGGTAATCATTACAGGCACACTGACCTCTACAGACCAGCGAGACTGGCAGCTTGGGGGAAACCATCGGTCCGTGTGAGGAGGCGACGTCTGAAGGGAAACCCTCAGAGCTATGTGGAGATGAAGATTTGTCCAGCAGAACCTGGTTTAAATCAGAAATCTTCCTTACCAACCGGCATAGGACCGCACTGGCCCCCCGGTGCTCACCCACCAACATGACAACTGTCCACCTCATGGGTAGAGTTATCTGTTTCAGCTCCATCGCACCTGGAGATCTAACTGATCCTAGTCACAAAACTGGTGGGCATGGGGGGGGGTTATAAGGTTCCGGGGGCAGTTATAATATCTGTGTCAAAGCCGGCAACAGGCCGGAAGTTTCGATAAACTGCCTGATACTGTCTGAGATTAGGTTTACTAGGCACAAAGCCCTACAAGGCCCACTAAGAAATGCGCCAACCTATAGGCCTACATTGGATACAACCACAAGAGCGGCATAAACTGGAACAAGGTGGCTGCTCTGATGGGATCTAGAAGAGGCCCAGCGGACCAGTATCAGAACCTATGCAAAGGAGCCTGTTATGCCCGCAAAGGCATACATGCTCTCCTTGAGCACATCATGTCATGCAAATAGCACTCAGAAAAAGTTGTGGACAATCGCCATGGGCAGGCCCGCAGAATGTCGACAACTGCAACATTGCGCAAAGTTCCGCAGGGCGCGCCAGGAGGCATTGAAGGCTTGCACCTTGTGAGCTCTGGCAGAGACAAGCTGTAAGGTATCTGGCCTATCCAGCCAGGTCTCATAGGCCTTAAGGATCGTCTGTTTAATTCACGATGAAATCATGTTTCTGCAAACTTGCTCCTTCCGTGGGTTGATCAGTGGTAGAAGGAGGGCAGACCTCCGCCCTCTGATTCCGTCCCTGCAGGAAAGGTACCAGCAAAGAGCTCTCAGTGGGCACAGGACTCCCTCCTCAACAGGAAGAGTGGCATCCGTCGCACGTAAGGTAAAACCCTTAAAGGCCGTAGCCGGATATCGAGCCACTTGGTTCTTTGCAAGGAAGCCCAAGTGAGGCCTCAGGGTTACCTGGGAGTGGTCAGGTGATCATTGGAGACGGTCATAAGCTAGAGCGTGGATCTCAAGTGTTAATAGAAAACAAGTTTTCAACGTCCAATACTTGAGGGAAACCTGCCTGGGGTCCTCAAGGCACTCAAAGGGCCACTTCTCCAACATGACTAAAACCAGCGGTAGGTCCCACCGAGGTAGGACCTGTCGCGTTGCTGGCCTGTTGGTGTAGAAGGACACAATGAGCACCGACAGATAAAGATGCACATGTCCAAGACGTTGGCAAAGGTTGAAGAGATAGATGATCGAAACCCCTCCACTGTTCTCAAGTTCTTGCCTAAAACTTACCACTGATACAACAGGAAGTCGGTGATGTCCAAGGCACGTGGAGCCCAAGGGGTGAATTAACCTACTGGTGCACCAGTCAGACACACCTTCCATCGAGCTGAGTAAACAACTAGAGAAGAAGATCGAAGCCCCCCTCTGGCAATTCTGTCTGAGACCAACTTCGAGAAGCCTCTGTGGTAGATATGCTGTGACATAACCACCAAGCGTGGAGGTTGAGCACTTGAGGGTTCCAATCGAACACACTCATCTATGGTTGGACAAAAAGCTTCGGCCATGCTGGAAAACTTAGCAGAGGCTCGATGATCAATTCCAACAGGTCTAGCGAGCAATCACTCTGGGGTGGCCAGGGGGCAACCAGGGTCAGATTGCAATCGTGGGACTGAACTTTGGCCGCAGTACACTCGGAAGGATCTGGCAAGGTGGAAAGGTGTATGCCCACAGGTTGTTCCAGTCCATGGCTAGAGCATCCACTGCTAGGGCTTGGGGGTCTGGGAAAGGTAAGACGTACACTGGTAGCTGGTACACTCACATGCGTGTGAACATCATTGTCGTAACACCATCTGATGATGCGTCCAGCCAACTCCATCAGCTTCTTGGACTGGGTCCCACCTTGCCTGTTCAGGTAGGCTATCGCAACCTGTTGTCACACATTATGAGGACATGTTTGTGCTCCACCAGGTCTCGGAAGTGAAGGAGCGCCAAGCGTATTGCCTCCAGTTCCTACCTGTTTATGTGGTGAGCTGCGAAGGACGTCGACCAAGGGCCAGATGCCATCAGACTCTCCATGTGGGCTCCCCACCCAGACCCAGGCGAGTCCGTTTAAATGGTGAGCTCGGCCTGAAAAGGCTCCAGCATCTGTCCTTTCATGACATTCTCCCTGACAGTCCACCACTGAAGGTGCGGCGGATCCTCAATGAGAATCGGCACCTGTGTGAGATAGCCCTGGTCTCTCGTCCATCTGCCCCACAGCACGAGCTGCAAGGGGCGATGGTGGAGCCGGCCTAATGGGACCTGGGAGTCCATTGAGGACAGGGACCCCAGCAGGGTGTGCCATTGTTGTGCCGAGTGGACC
The DNA here is from genome assembly GCA_964020975.1 of Hermodice carunculata. NCBI lineage: Eukaryota > Metazoa > Annelida > Polychaeta > Eunicida > Amphinomidae > Hermodice > Hermodice carunculata. Next base: position 54,938,896 of record OZ026614.1, on the reverse strand, counting down.
TTTCCTGTCAGGAAAGGCCTAAGCAGAGACTGCAGTCTGTCCCACCTGTCCTCTGAAGGAAGACAGATGTAGGCTCAAACTTGATGCAGGGATCTGCTTTGGCTGAACACTGTACTTGGGTAGGTTCACTATCAGGCCCAAGTGTTGGCAGAGTTCCAGAACAGTCTCTGTGTGGCACTGAGAATCTAGACGCCGAAGCACCCTGATAAGCCAATCGTCCAGATACACATGAATGCAAATGGCTGAGCAGTGAAGGTAAGCAGCAATTGTCTGCGTGAACCTGGTAAACACCAGTGGTGCTGTGGTGAGACTGAACAAAAGTGCCCTGAACTGGTATATTTGGCCCACAAATGCGAATCGCAGGTACTTTCATGAAGACTTTATGATTGGCACATGGAAAAAATTGTCTTTGAGATCCATGGACATCCTCCACTCTGGGGGCCATAAGACTGCTGCCACCAACTGGGGTGTCTCTATCTCAAAGCATGGGACTTCCAGATAGGTAGTTAGTGTTGACAGGTCTATGACTGGGTGCCATCATCCGTCCCGCTTGGGGACCTGGAAGAGTAGGTTGTAGAAGCCAGGAGAACCTTGGTCCTCTACCATATCTATGGCGCACTTCCTCTGAAGCATTCACACCACCTCCAGGAACGCTGATGCTTTGGGTTCTGAGGTGGGTGGAGCAAACCACCGTGGTTCTCTGCTTAACAGAGGGCGATCGTCACCGAAAGGCAGTGTGTCTAACAATGTGGCAGTTGGCAATCCAGAGATGTCTTCCAGGACCTGAGAGTCAGGAATGGCGAGGCTTTGCAGACTTTTTCCCTGTACCAGAAGGCTTGCCCTTCCCGGATCGCTGTTCACCTTTCCCAGGTCGTCTTGCCCCAAGGGAGCACCAGACGAGGGGTGGGTAGACATGGTCTGGGAAGTACTGCTTCAGGGCTGAGGTGGCCAAGGACGATAGAAGACCAATCAGAGTGAGGTCAGCGCCTTGGAGCTTGCCTGGTCTGCCAAGCGGGCCCGAAGGTCCTGCGCCCAGCAAACCACTTTTGCCATCTCTCCTCTGAACAGAGTTTCAAAGAAGAGGGGCCCCTTGCGGGCTCTCCAAAATATTGGGTCAGGCAGCTTTTGACCCTGGAGGTAGGCGTACCTCCATAACAAATGAAGGTTCGCCTCCAGCATGCAAGCAGTCTGCACCTGGTGATCAACAGCTGGTGACAACACAGTCACTAGTAGTGTCACCTGGTCTAAGCAGTCTTGCACTGCCTTCACGATATGGAGAGTGCTCAAGAGGTCCTCCAGGAGAGACCCCAAAGCAGCCAACGACATGTCTCAGTAGGACACCGCAAGGACAGAGCATCCGGCATCTCCCTCCAAACTTTTGAAAACCTCTGCGGATGCCATAATGGGTCTTAGCTGCCTAGGATCTAACTCTTCCCAGTGTAGGGCCACTGGCAGTGATCCCGACGGGAAGATCTGCTCTGGTGTGGAGTACCACCTGCCCTGGACATCCGGCTTAGGGAGGAGTCCCCCTGCTTCAGGTAGCCAGACATTGTTGGCTCAACGGGAACCCTGTGCCGTGAGTTTTGGCCATGAGCTAGTCGTAAACCTCTGCTATAAAGGGCGAAAAAGGTATGGGCATACGTTGACACATGTCCTGGAAAGACAAGCCCCAGTATGACAGAGCAAAAGTGCCCGAACTCTCCTATGCTGGCGAGACCACAGCTTGGGTACCAACCAGGCTCTGAATAAGAGCTTTGACATGGTCAAAGCCCATGGTAGGCGTAGGTGCTGTGTCCATGGGGGTAGAGGCTGAGGCCTGTGCCGTGCCAATGGTCTCCGGCTCTCTGCTCCTGTCAGAGCGTGAACGGCGTGAGCGATGAACTCTCGACCTTGGGCGAGACCTGGTGTTGGATGAATCCAACATCAGCAGTACATCCTCCTCCTCCTGGGTGTCCAAGCCCGAAGACTCTGGACCCACAAGGGGAGCATGGACACCCAAGTCCTCATGGAACAACATATTATCAGAAGGCGATGGAGCAGCCACCTGTGACAGCAGGGGATCTGTCACCACACCAGGCATAGGGGTAGCGAGCACATTCACAGAAATAATCGCCACCACCTCCACTTGCTCCTCCAATGAGGGGAGAAAAAAAGCAGGCAAGGGAGACTCATATGCCGAGATATCTGAGGCCACAGGGCGAGAGGTTTGCAGGCCAAAGTGATCTGGCTGAGCCCCCCCCCCCCCCCCCGACCACTATCGGGTACCTTAACTGCAGCCGACTGAGCAATCTGCTGGCAGGAGGGGTCTGGAGGGAGTTCAGAGAACTCCCGGAGCTGAAGTCAAGTCCAAGAGAGAAAGCTGACTCAAAGCAGAAGCAGCAAGCTGAGTCCGCTCAGCCTTGGCGACAGTAGTTGTGGCCAATGCGGGGGAAGCCTGAGCCTCGCGCAACCTCTGATCCTCACGGAGCTCATGATCCACCTGCCACTCGAGAGAGTAAGGCAGGGTACCCCGGTCAAACATGGGACCCAGCGGGATAGCCCACTGCTCACCCTGGGGCAAAACCACCAGAGGTACAGAAGGGACTGCCAGTACTACTATCGGTGGAACGGGAGGTTCGGCCCAGGTCGGAGGTGCCAACATCGCCAGGGCCAAAGGCCCCGTGGCAGTAGAAGGCTCCCCCTTTCTGGATGTCCTCTTCTTTGGTCCCCTATGCCTGTGTTTTCCACCCAGCTCTCGGATCTGGGAGCTCGGGGGATGAACAGAGGGACCGGTGCACTAGCTAGCACTCTGGGCTTACAATCCAAGTGCTCAGACTGGCTGGGATGCTGGCTTTCTGTACTGCCCGGACTGGCTGGGGTTCTGGAATCCAGGGGCAGGCGCCCGTAGCTGGCTTGCACCGGTTTGCGAGGTTGCTTGCTTGCTGTCTGAGTGCTCAGACCCGCAGGACCAAGATCTGGACAACTGTAGCCATCGCTGAAGACTTCTTCAGAGTGGATTCTGAAGAAGAAACAGTCTGCTGAGAGGGGGCAAACAATGCACACATCTCAGTCTGCTGCATCATACTCTTGGACATCGCCTCCAAGGCCGTGACCACCTTTGGATCGGTGCCAAAAGCAGATTTGCATGTCATTTGGAGCAAAGCCTTTCACTCGAGAACTCCGAGAGAACTCTTGCTACTTGACTTACAACTCCAGAGTCTCTTCACCTTCTGCCAAGGGGTACCAGAAGAAACGTCTGTCTCAAGAGACTGTAGATGAGCCGCAGCAGGTCTATCCTTTCTCCTTGGACACTTGAGACACATGGGATAAAGACGGGATGCACGGAAGCAAGTCTTAAATTTCTCCCCATGGGGAGTCTTTGCAGGTAAGGACTCAATGGAGTCTGACATCTCGGCCTGGCATTTGGCGGCTCTTGCGATCTGCCACCTACGCCTAGCATAATCTAACTTCGTCCTTGCCTGCTCACAGAGCAGCCACTTGTCCTCCCCCCCCCCCCCCCCAAATCCTGGCAGTATTTGCAAGCTCTCTCACGAGAGCAAACTTGGCCCAACTGCGGGCAACAACCATAGCAGTGTGGATGGTCATCCCAGGCTGCCATATAGTGGTTCCGAGAATCCAACTTTTGTCCGCAATCCAGTAAGGACGAGGATGCAGATGTAGTGGTATCTGGCCCAACACCAATGGACTGCCTCTGAAAGGAAGCAATAGCCTGATGCGCACTGCTTTCCCTCTCTCCGTGTTCTGATGCTGGCATGCCATCTTGAAAATTCTAAGTAAAAGTCAAACGACCAACTTTGCACTAACTATTTCCGTGGTATCTGATCACAGAAATCACCTATTTAAGTATCTGTAGATGCCCAGACTGCTGAGAAAAGATTTAGAGAATAGTGTGCGAGAGCACAAAAAACAGTGAGAGTGAACAATCGGTCACAGAGCTTCACTCGAATAGAGCAAGCCAGTAATGGCGCCCATAAGAGAAAGGATGATAAAGGGTGCATGTGCGCATGACGTCACCATCAGTTCCACATGGACCAAGAGATGGCGCTACAGGACCGTCAGGTTTTCAGGATCAAGTGTGAATAGCAAGCTTCCCAACTCGATTTCTTGGGCGTCATGCACAGAGGTCTTAGCAATGGTGGTCGAGAGGTAACGTTACGCACCGTAATTTATTCCCATTTCTGACTTCTCCAAAACAGTCAACTAAATTTACTTCATACTTGGTGGGGATGTACCTTAGGTCCCTAATTTGTCCAAATGGTCATGTTCCAACGATTTTTAGATTTATTATGATTTTTTTGTTGTTGTTGAATTTATGGAAAAATTGTTGAAAAACCTTCTCCAAAACTGCTTGGTCGATTCCTTTAAAATTGCGTAGGGACACTTTTGGGGGCAACAGGACCTGAATTTGTTCCACAAGTGAGTCTGTATTAATGCTTTTTCATTTCTCTTTTTTTTTTTTTCGAGGAAATTTCATGCATTTGGCTTTGCTTGATTTCTTCTCCCAAGCTGTAAGTATGATCATCTTCAAACTTATTGGAACTTGATCTCCACCAAATTGTCTGGTACACACTGTTCCTTTCATTTTCTTAATTTAAACAAATTATCAAAATTAGGAAAAATTTGTAAAAGGATATGCACATGCATGTTAACAGTGACGGTTTTAAACAAAGGTGACCTTGATATTCTGAAGTTCACAAATCACTTCAGTTTGTGTGTGAATGTAAGGTCAGCTGAGAACAGGACTGTCATAGTCCTCTTGCTGTCTGGACCATCTTTGTGTTTTGATTCCAGCTGCAAACATGAACAGGGTTAATTATACAATGTACGTTGCATTATGTTAGCGAACAAGTGACTGTAAATTGTCCAAAAATAATATTTTATTTATTTATTTATGTTTTTTTTTTTTTTTCATTCGGTGAGCCACTCACCTTTGGAATACAGTTCCGCTGAGTGCAAGAAATGCACCTTCAGTAAACACCTTTAAAGCCCCCAGTAAAAGTATTCTATTTTCCCCTCAAAGCTTCTTTCTCACAAGTTAAACATATTGTTAGACCAGTTGAGACGGGGGGGGGGGGGGAGGCACTATCCTTATTTTAGGGAGGGGAGGCTCCACTGAGGGTATGAAACCCAGACCCAATGGGAAAAAGAACCATAATTGAGCTCGAGTACAATTTATGGGGGTCTTTGGGAGCGACAATTAAAAGCATGGGGCCTTTAGGATAGATGGTTTGAAAAAATGGGTGGTTGAGAGCAACAAGTGGTCAAAAAAATGGGTGTTTTCCCGAGGAGCCTCCCCGTAATGCTCATTAATGGGATTACCCCACCCCTACCCTCCCCAGGAGTTGCGGGTCAATTTCGGTGCTTTGAATGCCCCTGCGTTTTCTCGTAATATTTGTTCTTCTCCAACTTGTATCTATGGTGTTTATTCTGAAACTTGAGTTCATTTTATGCTGCAGTGAAGTAGACACGTGTGCACATTAACGATCATTGACAAACTCTCTTGACAAGGCTTGCTGCATTTTCCTAGAACCAATGATACAGGTATTTCTTTTGAAAATTTGCTGCAGTTGGAGAAGATACAATTACATTTGTTCAGTACTTTGTGTGCTTCATATGATACCAACTATTCGATAATGGATTGCAAGAGGACATTATATTGTCAACACATGAAAGGTTTAAGAAGTTTTGAAGAGGAGACGACACTAATGATAATGTTTGGAGAGATTACATCGTGTCCCAAAAGTTCGTGCACCATACACAAATCAACTTAATAGAATAATTAGGCCTACTTCTTGATATACATCCAGTCAAACTAAAAGCCACTGTAACCTCCTTTCATCTTGATAACAACTTGAAGTCTTCCAGCCATGGAGTGAACCAAGTTCTTCGAAGTTGAAGACTCGATGTTATCCCACTCTTTCATGGCCCTTGCCTTAAACTTCTCCATGGTGGCAGATGTTGAGCTCAAGACTTTACTGTTCCAGATTGCCCAACAGTTTTTGATGGGGTTTAGGTCTAGAGAAGTGAGGGGAGGGTGCACTCATCTTTCCGCCGTTTCCTTTGTTTTGGATCTGAGGCCAAGAAACAAATATTACAAGCTTGCCTAATTGTACTCAAAATCCTGTTAAGAAAAATTGTTTTGATAACATGTTTTTGACATAAATGCTAATGACTTTCATTCTTTTCTGACATGCCTAAATACACATTTACTCAAAATTGACAGTATTTTCTCAAATGTCACAAACCTGACACATTAAGTTGATACATTGACTCAGAGTTGGCAGTTAAATAGAGCTTAATTGTTTGGGGGGTAGGTGTCATCACAGAGTTTGTTTTACATTTCTGGTGCAGGATGTCCATTGTTGCAGTCCTTGTTGGGATTTCCCTTGGTTTGTACAGGTGGTTTAGTTGCAACTGTTTATTTTACTATCACTGGGACTGGATATAAGGCCCCAGCTTGTTTCCACTTCAGTTATACACTGGCAGGTGGTTTAACTAGGATAAACTGTCCAGCCAGAAAGGGTACATATTGGTTCAGGGGTAAGTCAAATTGTTCTTATCTGAACCTGTACTATACAAATTTAGTAATTATGGTTTGTTTGACAGGGGTTCTTCTTTCATAACGAAGCTCTGCATTTATAAGCAAAACTTCACGTATTTAGCTAATTCATCATTTGCCACGTTCTTATTTATTCTTTATTATGCGGGTTGTCTTTGCTGAATAATTAGCTTAGACAAGGAGCCGCTACTCAGAGAGACATGTACGGGTAAAAGGCTCCAAAACATGTTGAGTAGTTACCCGCTGAAGACCCTTTAATTTATTTGGGCAGATACAGCCTATGTCAAAATTTTACAGAGGAACGTGTGCAATATAGACAATAGTAATTCCATATGTATACAGGTTAGACAGGGACAGGTTAGCTTATGGAGAGTAAAGAGTTCGAACTGCGGAATAGGATATTGACTACTAGGAAGTGGTTCTGGCCAAAAAGACACAAATACAAAACCTTTCTCTTTTCACTGTTTAAATTTCCCATGGTCATCACAACACCCTTGCTACCAAGCCTGAAGTCTATATATTTATTTTTCAGCTTCTCTACACCATCTTCACTAGGTCTGACATTAAAAACTGGGGGCAAAACGGCCCTGTTCCAAGATTTACACTTATTTCGATGACAAACAAGTGAACAGTCCTGCATGGTATTTTGTGCAATTACCTTAATAACATTCGACAATGGCTTCGGTGTGTGGTATAAGGATTTCCATTTGTTAACTTTCCTTTAAATTTTTCAAAACATGCATTAAATTCAGCAGGACACCGTACTTTTGAGAAATGTGTAAAGTCCAACGTATTTTGCAATTTTTCTCTTACATCCATTCATTTGATTACTGAAATTAGTTTCGTCCCTAATCCCCCTGTATGTGTACCATGTATACATTCCATTTAGGAACAAATTAGTCAATCACAAAGTGTCAGGATTGTTCCAAGAAGTGGAAATGTGACTAAGGCAGAGTTTTTCAAGTTGGCTCATACCAGAATTATGGCAAAAATCCATCGCTTCAGGTCACAGTGTCGGTTGCCTGCTGTGACAGGGTGTCAGGAAAGGTGATGGCCATGGAGTCATGAAAGTGAAACTTGCATGTGGTGACTCGGACATG